>CM071866.1:42289778-42318861 GCA_036759665.1 Gynandropsis gynandra
ACATATGACCCTTGTACAGCTCATGCGACCCAATATGACCACATATGACCCATGGACGACTCATGCGACCTATGCGTCTCATGCGACTTGTCGTTTTGCTGTCAGACTCCTGTCTTCCGACTTATGTGACCCTTCCGACCCATGTGACCCTTCCTACCCATGTGACTTGTCGTTTTGCAGTTAAAATCCTTTCTTCCGACTCATGTGACTTGTCATTTTGCTGTCAGACTCCTGTCTTCCAACCCATGTGACCCTTCCGACCCATGTATATAAGTTAACGTCTACGTCTCTTCTCTTAGTATGCGTACCTAACCCATATTTCTATGAAAAATATTTTTTACCTTTGTGACCTATGTGCCGCAGTCACCATTGTCGATGCAGGGCATCGTGATGTCTATGTGTTACTCAAGGTCTTGGTAATCGGCGGACTCAGGCTCTATGCACTCACTGATGAGTTGCGGGGGTGACTTAGGTGACGGTGTTGGGTCACTCTTCAAATGTGATTGGAAGACAAAGTACATGGCAGGAGATGACTTAGGTGACTGTGTTGGTCACTCTTGTGCCATTCTCGGCTAATGAACTATCTCTCCAGTGGAAATAGAACACATGCAGAGTCTTTGATTGACGTTGTAAATGTATTGTTTTGATTTAGAATCTTTGATCGACCCTTGCGACCCATGCGACCCTCAATGAACTATCTCTCCAGTGGAAATAGAATGCGTGCAGAGTTTTCGATTGACGTTGTAAATGTATTGTTTTGATTTAGAATCTTTGTAAATGTATTGTCATTTTATCATTATACACTAGTAAATTCGTCGACCAAGCGACCCATGCCATTATCAATATATTTTCCATTATCAATAGGGATGCCGACAATTTCTTAAAACACTACTATCACTTTCAAAAAATAGGCATTGGTTAAACACAACTCAACTAGGGACACATGGGTCATAATCTGTTTTATCCGTTGATTGACGTTGTAGATGTATCGTTTTGATTGGTTTTGTCATTTTATCATCATAAACTCGTAAATTAGTCGAGTTCGCATCTATTCATCAATATATGCGACCATGCGACCCATGCGACCCTCATTTGGAATTAATTAGTTTGACGTTGTAAATGTATTGTTTTGATTGGTTTTTGTCATTTTATCATCATAAACACGTAAATTCGTCGAGTTCGCATCTATTCATCAATACATGCGACCATGCGACCCATGCGATCATCATTTGACATTAATTAGTTTGATGTTGTAAATGTATAATTTTGATTGTTTTTTGTCATTTTATCATCATAAACCCGTAAATTCGTCGAGTTGCATCTATTCATCAATATATGCGACCATGCGACCCATCCGACCCTCATTTGACATTTAATTAGTTTGACGTTGTAAATGTATTGTTTTAATTGGTTTTTGGCATTTTATCATTATAAACCTGTAAACTCGTCGAGTTCGCATCTATTCATCAATATATGCGACCAAGCGACCCATGCGACCCTCATTTGGCATTTAATTAGTTTGACGTTGTAAATGTATTGTTTTGATTGGTTTTTGGCATTTTATCATTATAAACCTGTAAATTCGTCGAGTCCGCATCTATTCATCCAGATATGCGACCAAGCGACCCATGCGCCCCATGCGATCCTCATTTGGCATTAATTAGTTTAACGTTGTAAATGTATAGTTTTGGTTGGTTTTTGGCATTTTATCATTATAAACCTGTAAATTCATCGATTTCGCATATATACGACCCATGCCACCCTCAATTTTGATTGGTTTTTGACATTTTATCCTTTTCACCAAAATTTTCGCCGAACTTTTCACCAAAATTTGAAAAACATTTTGAATTCCATCTAACGGCGATTCGATGTCAAGGTCATGTCTTTTCGTATTCCAGTTGTTTCCTTTTTTCTAATAACGGCACACACACACACACACACACACACACACACTCTCTAACTCTCATCATCTTCCATCCATTTTTTGCCGAAAATGCAATATTTTGTAGAAGCAGGGTCATCTTCTTCTAGTGAGAGGATTTTCACGGTACCAGTCACGCATTTAAATCTGGCCGTAGATGGAGTGGTAAGTGAACTCAAACCGATTTATTCGATTCATCAAATCTGGTCGTATATGCATTAGTTTGTCGTTGTTGTAAATTTATTCGGTTATCGCAGACACTTCCGATAGAGTTTTCGAGGTCGAGTGGTATTTGCAGTAGACGAAGTAAGGTTGATCTGATAACCAATTACACAAAAATTTGGGAGGCACATCTAAGGCCCATGAAACGCAGTGGCGCTAGCATCACCATGGGTTGGACAAAGTTTTGTCACGATAATGGCTTTAACGTGGGTTGTGCCCTCAAAGTCGAACTGGACACCATTCTTGATGATGTACCTTGCCTACTGCTTGCCTCTATAATCATCATAGATTGAATTCCGTTGTATTTTGATTGCTTTGAACCTCATTTGAACAACAAAATTCATGTTTGTATTTGGTTGGTTTTTTTACAATTACTCAATAGAATGTATTATTGTTAGTATCGATGTTTTTGTGGATTTACTATTATTTTAATAAGGGCTTATAGGGTCGCATGAGTCGTCCAAGGGTCATAGGGGTCCAAGGGTTGCAAGGGACAAAGGGTCGTAGAGGTACAAGGGTCGAAGGGAGACAAGGGTCGAAGGGAGATAAGGGTCGCAGAGGGTCCAAGGGTCGCATGGGACAAAGGGTCGCAGAGGTACAAGGGTCGAAGGGAGATAAGGGTCGCAGAGGTCCAAGTGGTCGCAGAGGTACAAGGGTCGAAGGGAGACAAGGGTCGGAGGGGGACAAGGGCCGCACGGTCCAAGGGTCTAAAAAATGTTTACTCGTTCATTATGGAATATGTAATTTGGTACATCGTTCTTTTTTTAACAGTTTATTTGTAACATAATTTTGGGAATGGATAATTCAACTTTGTACATTGTAATTTTTTTTAAATATTATTCATATTATTTGTAAATAATTTTTAATAATAAAGCGTAAAGGATCGCAAGGGTCCAATGGTCGCAGAGGTACATCGGTCGCACCATTTGCCCTTTGCGAACCTTTTACCCATTCGACCCTTGACCCTGCGACCCTTTTACCCGTTCGTAGGGGTCCAATGGTCGGAGAGGTACAAGGGTCAAGTTGGATGGCTCCAAATTCACTAATGGATGGATAGATTTCTACAACGACCAAAACATTCTTATTGGGGATGTCGTACTTTTCCTTCACGAAGATGACATGGTCTTTGACGTCACCAGAGCCACCCTTGATGAGAGGGTTTTCATTGTACCAGCCACGGGTCCAAGGGTCGCGAGGGACAAGGGTCGCACGGGTCCAAGGGTCGCGAATGTACAAAGCTCGTAGATATTTGAGTCAATTATTTGTAAATAACTTGATAAATTATAATTTTCAAAATTTATTCATATTATTTGTAAATAATTTGTAAATAATAAATTATTTTGGGGGTCATAGGGTTGAACATGTCCTTCTGTGACACTTGTACCTCTACGACCCTTTTACCTCTTCGACCCTTGGACCCCTGCGACCCTTGGACCCCTGCGACCCTATCCTAAACCCTGCGACCCTTTGACCCCTTTGCGACCCCTTTACCCCTACGACCCTTCGATCCCTAAGACTCTGTGACCCAGTGCAACAGTTTTTCTGCGGAACCTGCTTAATTGCAAGCTTCTTTGTTGACGACAAAAAATTTCAACCTATTGGCAGCGAATCTGAGTGTCGATTTCAAGCTACTCTCACCGAATCTGTCGTGGTGTGGGAGAACAGTTATTTTCGCGCCACAATAGAGAGAGAAATCCAGGTGCTGTGGAGGAGAGACAAAAATTGTCGACAAGGGTCATATGGGATTATCAATATTTTAAGGGTAGATTTGAAGTTGAAACTTTTTTTTCAGCGAAGTGTATTTTTGAAGCACTTTAGTCCTACGAGGGTATTTTTGAAGTTCCCCCGATCTAAAATGATTTTATTTTGACATTTAAAAAAAATCTAAAACTAAAATCGATTTTGAACGAATTAATTTTCCGTTCTATATCTAAAATTTAAAACATTCTAAGAAAAAATTGATATACTATTTGTTAATGACTCTACGTACATTTAATATTGGTTTGTTGAAAAACATCGAAGAATGACAAGATTAATGATATTTTACAATTTTTTTCAATTAGATTATAACCTAAGTATTGTGCGGGTAAAATTTTTTTTATAAAGATAAATTTGGAAAATATATGTAAATTTAAAATAAGTTATGATATTATCTTTGTTTATTTATATACTTTAATTTTTCATGGATCATTTTCTTTGTAAAAATTATTTATTTTAATTATAGAAAATATATATATATATTGATTAAGAGATAGATCAAATATAAATTAAAACAAACATTAATTAGAGATGGTAAATGATACCATGAACATTAATTTTTTTCCATTCCAAATGTTTTCTTTCAATAATATATATAATTTTAAATACTTGTAATTGTAGTTTTGAAAAATCTAAATTTATTAAAATAAGTTGAAATTAATTTTTTTTCAAGATAACTAATTTTAAATTATATATAAATAAAATCAATATTTTTAATAATTATTTTTTCAAAGTTTAAGAATTTACTGAATTTTATTTCAAATAAATATATAAAAATTTTTGTTTTTAAATTATTTATGAATTTACTAATTTTTATTTATTTATATGTATAATAACTAAAATATCCTCTTAATTTAATATAAATATTTTGTGTTTCTTTAAAATATTAATATTATTAATATATATTTTATTTAAAGTAATTTATGAATGATAATTAATATATAATAAAAAGCAAAAAATTACTTTGATGATGTGGGAGGTTGAAAAAATAGAATACATAAAAAATCAATATTTATTAATTATTATTTTGTTCAAGTTTAATAATTTATTAAATTTTATTTCAAATAAATATATAATATTTTTTGTTTTTTATTATTTATTAATTTATTATTATTTTTATTTATTTACATATATAATAACTAAAATATCCTCTAAATTAATATAAATATTTTGTATTTCTTTAAAATATCAATATTACTAATATATAATTAATTTAAATTAATTTATGAATGATAAATAATGTAGAATAAAAATCAAAAAAATATTTTGATGATATGGAAGCTTGAGAGAAAAGAATGCATAAGAAACCACTAAATTATTCAACTTTTTATATATTAATTTTATATTTAGAGAATTTAACGTTGATAATGATTATTTTAAATGGGATAAGTTCAAAAATACATTTTTGAACTACTATTAGGATTTCAATCCTACCATTCCCTAAAAAAATCTCAACTTCAAATCTACACTTATAATATTGATAACCTCATATTTCCATTGTCCTTTAATCGACAGTTTATCTCTCCTCCAAAACACCTCGATTTTCCTCTCTCCTAGGATACCAAAATTATCGTTCTTCCACACCACATCAGATTTAGCGCGAGTAGCTTGAAATCAACATCAGATTTGGCGCGAGTAACTTGAAATCAACATCCAATTCACCGTGAGTAGCTTGAAATCGATATCAGATCCGTCGTAAATAGGTCGAAATCGTTTGTTGTCAACAAAGAAGTTTGCAATTAAGCGTGCTTCGCAGAAAAACTAGGTATATATAGTGAGTTTTTTGTGTTTCTATTTTGTTTTTCGTGTTTCTTTTATGAATTAGATAACCCGAGTGAGTAGTGAGTAATATGTATAGATTCGATTCTCCCATTTTTCAAAACGAGTCTTATATTGATGTAGTCAAAACGAGTCACCGAGTGAAATGTCAAATGATCGCAATGAGTGGCAGTCTCTTCGAGTTGCACGGTCGCACTTGGCCATAAAGTCATATTGAAACATATGGTCGCGGTGGGTCACAAAGTCTCATCGAGTCGCACGGTCGCACTAGGTCATAGAGTCATATTGAGATACATGGTTGCAATGGATCACAAAGTCTTATCGATTCGCACGGTCGCACTGTTTCATCGAGTCATATTGAAACACATGGTCGCAGTGCATCACTGAGTTGCAGTGGATCACAAAGTCTAATCGAGTCGCACAGTCGCACTAGATCACTGAGTCATATTGAAATACATGGTCACAGTAGGTCACAGAGTTGCATTCAATCACAAAGTCTCATCGAGTCGCACGGTCGCACTAGATCATAGAGTCATATTTAAATTGAAACAAATGATCACAGTGGCTCACACAATTTACCATTTTTTATGTTTTTGTTACAAGTGTATTGGATTCGGTAGATTAAAAATTACACTGATTTAATTTTTGTATGATGGTAAATGGGAAGAAACGTAAATAGAGAATCTGAAGGGGTTGGTAGAGTTCAGGAAAACCAGAGAGTATTTTTCTATTGTCCTCCGATTAGTCTGATATATAGGCAACTTATTAATGAGTTATGCACAGAGATGATGGTGGAAAAAATAAAACGAAATTGAAATTAAGCTATTTGCCCAAAATTTATGAAATGGGATGTTGACATATATAATGACTGACAAACATCTTATTTATTATATGTTCGATCACATAAGAGGAATTCTACCACTTTGTATCTGAAGATAGAATTGGTAAGTGTGAAGTGTGAAATAAAAATTCAGAGGGAAGTTGAACCTCTAATTCTTGATTTTTGGAAGCATTGCTAGAGAAGGTGAGAATGGAGATGTTGTAGATTATGATGACTGTGTTATTGTAGGTTGAAATGACAAAAGCAGAATTGGGAGTAATCCAACGAAAATAGTAAATATTTTGGATTTGGATAATCTGATCATGAACATACTTATGGGTTAAGAGAAGATGGTGGTTGTGCCATGAATGTTGTAGTTGATGAAGTTGTTTGTGGCAGTAATGAAGTTGATATTGATGTGCCAATAGAGCATAAGGATGGTGATGGTGATGGTGATGGTGAGAATAATTTGAAAATGTAGTTTCCAGAAGACAAACAATCAAAATTCATTCTTCGAGTTTGAAGATGGATTGCAACTTAAAATTGGGCAAAATTTTGATAGCAAGAAGGATGTACATGCATTTTAAGGAAAGGTTCACTTGAATCTTCTTTTAGATTTAGAACATTGAGATATGATTCGAAACTGTGGAAGTACGATGCAAGTTTGCCGGAAGTGGTTGTAAATAGAAATTATGCGTGACAACAATCTCGAATCCAAACGGTTTAGTGTGAGAACACACTATCGCATTCATAAGTGTTCACCTGTATCTAAATCATCAGAAGCTACAAAGGGTACAACGTAATTTCTTAAAGATTATTGAATGAGGAATATACTGGGAAATATGAACACCTCCAACAAAAGAATTGATGACTCGTGTAAAAGCAAAGTACGGTGCCAATGTATCGTATTTCATGGCATTAAGAGGCAAATACAGTGCTATAAAGAAGATTCGTGGTGATGAATTTAAACATTATAGGAGGCTTCCAATGTGGTTGCACATGTTTTCAGAAAAAAAATCTTGGATCTGTCGTAAATCTTCAGCTGGACGGTTATGGGAAACGCTTCAAATACCTTTTTATGGTTGTGGGAGCAGTTATAACATGATGGAAATACATTCGTAAAGTGGTTGTTGTGGATGCAACATTTCTGATAGGAGTGCACAAGGGAGCATTGATTGTGGCGACCGCGCAAGATGGTGAACATCACCAATATCCTCTTGCTTGGGGAATAGTCGATAGAGAGAAGGACAAATCATGGACGTGATTTATTTCAAGGTTGAAAGAGGTGATACCAGATGGATGTGATGTCATTGTAATATTGGATCTGCATAAAAGCTTGATAAAAGTAGTCAAACAAGTTGTGTGTGTCATATATCGCAAAACATAAAGAGCTATGTCAATAAAGGCCAAGGTAGAAAGAGTTCAAAGAGTGATATTGTGGCAAAAATATTCTTCATATGTGCAGCAACATACACGGTGAACGAATTTGAAGAGCTATTTAATGATTTTGAAGGTCAGGTACAAATATGACCATTGTGACCTTTATGACCTTTGTGACTGTTGTGACCTTTGTGCAGGTATCCT
This sequence comes from Gynandropsis gynandra, assembly GCA_036759665.1. Classification (NCBI taxonomy): domain Eukaryota; kingdom Viridiplantae; phylum Streptophyta; class Magnoliopsida; order Brassicales; family Cleomaceae; genus Gynandropsis; species Gynandropsis gynandra. The sequence goes on from CM071866.1 coordinate 42,297,863, forward strand.
AATATTGCACATTATTTGGAGAACGAAGAACTTGATCCCATTCAGTGGGAAAGATGCAAATTTAAGGGTGAAAGTTACAACTTATTAACCACTAATGGGATCGAGTCAATAAATTCAACATTGAATAAGTAAAAAAGGTTTCCGGTCCTAGCACTTTTAGATACAAATAAAGGTCACAAGATACCAGAATTATGTTCAACATACTACCTCCGGGAGATATAGCTTTTGGCTTACCGAGAAACCGTGTATCCGGTTCCTCTATTGCATTGATTGAGACATTCTTCCTCAATATTCTGAAGTTAGGGTTCTACCTCCTAGGTTGGCTGAGAAATAGAAAAGTAGGAGGCCTAAAGAGAATCTTTATCCTGGACCCGATGAGGCTCGGAGAAAAACCCCATCTTCGTCGAGGCAAATGAGTTCAAATGCCAGCATCACTGACAGTGTTTGGAACATGACAACCCAGACAACACCAACTTTAAAAAAGAAAGGTTTGTTAGTTTGTAATATTATATTAATTGTATTATTAGTTTGTAATATTATATTATTTGTATTATTTGGACTAAACCTTGGTGACTTTCATCATTATGATCTGATATATTCTTCAAATTTGCATCTACTTTTTCTCATTGACGTTTAAGGACCATTTTGACCTATGTGACTTTGCAACCCATGCGATCCATGTGATCCTTGCGACCCCTGCGACCAAGGTGACCCTTGCGACCCCAACGATCCATGGGACATATGTGACCCTTCCGACCCATGTGACCCTTCCGACCCATGGGACCCATGTGACCCTTGTGACTCGTCGTTTCGATGTCAAACACTCTCATCTGTCCATCCATATCTGTTACCTCTATTAAAAAGTTCATCAAGTTCTCTAAGTCTCACCATCTCACCCATTTGTGATTGAATCCCATCTTTCTCCTCTTTTCGTTATTTCTCTGAAAAATTTTGTTACCTTTGTCACGAAGGTCACATGGTGAACATAGGGCATCATGTTGTCTCTATGTTACTCAAGGTCTTGGTAATCGGCATACTCGGTCTCTATGTAGTCGCACACAAGTCCTTACAACGTGGATAGAGGACATTGTGTTGTATCTGCATTACTTAAGGTCTTGGAATCGGAAGACTCAGACATCGTGTTGAATTGTGCTACTTAAGGTCAGGGTTTCAGGTGATCTCAAACATGGGGCCGAGTAACACACGAGTCTCTCTAATGATTTACAGTGGAGGGCTTTGATGTGTCTCTAAACTCTGCAAAATGTAACCTTACCTTTGGGACCTTTTGTGACTTTTGTTTCCTTTTTGTAACCTTTGTGACCTTTTTCAATCACTATAAATAAATCCATATTTAAACGTTAAAAATGTCTTATTTTGTATCTATTTTTCGTAATTATGTAAAATTCATAAATTTGTTTTCGTCCTTTCATCCTTATAAATCCATAAATTCATCGACCCTTAATTGGCATCAAGAAGAATGAATCAAGTTTAAACAGAAATCCATCTGGCTCATGCGACCCAATATGACCCTTGTGCGACCATTAATTGGAATAAATTAGAATGATGCATATTTAAACGGGAATCCATCCGACTCATGCGACCCAATATGACCCTTATACGACCGTCAATTGGAATAAATTAGAATGTTGCATATTTATATGGGAACCCATCCGACTCATACAACCCAATATGACCCTTGTGTGACCCTCAATTGGAATTAATTAGATAGATGAAACTCTGCGATCCATGCAACCCATGCGACCCATGCGACCCATGTGACCCATGTGACTAATGTGACCCTTCCGATCCATGTGACCTATGTGACCTTCCGACCCATGGGACCCATGTGACTCGTCGCTTTGATGTCAGACTCCTATATTTTGACCTATGTGACTAGCTATGCCTTTTTAATACGGGTGTCTACGACACACTCTCATATGCCCATCAATCTCTCTACTATTAAAAGGTTCATCAAGTTCTCTAAGTCTCACCATCTCACCTATTTGAGATTGAATCACAACTCTCATATCTCTTAGTCTACGTCTTTAACCCTAAATTTTTTGAAAAAAATCTTTGTACCCTTTGTGACCTTCATCACGAAGTCACGTGGTGGACGCATGGCATCGTGTTGTCTCTGTGTTACTTAAGGTCTTTATAATCGGCGGATTTGGTCTCTATACAGTCACTCACGAGTTACAGGTGAACTAGGAGATGGCGTTAAGTCACTCATGATTCTTCATAATGTTTTACAAGGGAGGACATCGTGGTGTCTCTACACTCTTAAAAATGTGACCTTTTTTACCTTTATGACCTTTTGAGAGTTTTTTGTAGTCTCTATGACTTTGTCACCTTTGTCAATCATTATAAATAAATAAATCCATATTTGAACACATGTATTCATTATACACTTATTGTAACCATGGTTAAAAATCCGTTTTAACCATTTTAGTATCTGAATTAACATGAGTTACGTTCTTAAATGTATCGAAAGCACAATTTAAACGTTCAACGTAATTTGTAACTCGTACGACCCATGCGATCCATTCGAACATATGTCCTTTAAATGTCTTATTTTGCATGGTTTTTGTCCTTCCATCTTTATAAATCCATAAATTCGTCGAGTTCGTATCTATTGTTCCAACTATGTGAAAAAGGACTATTGTGACCCATGCGAATTCGACCCACGCGTTTCTATTTTGAAATGAAAATAGAAAAATATTTGAGTTGTAGGTGTCTAATTAAGAATCAATGTAGACAATAATATCAATAATATCAAAATTTGACAAAATGTTAAATGTATTGTTTTGAAATTTGCTCAAATTCACCCGACGGGTTCTTAAAACACTACTATCACTTTTGAAACACAAATATTCGTTCTATACTTCTTGGGACACATCGGTCAAAATCAATTTTAACCATTGTTTCACGTTGTAAATGTATTATTTTGATTGGTTTTTGTCCTTTCATTTTGTTATAAATCCATAAATTTGTTGAGTTCGCATCATTGTTCCAAATATATGAAAAAGGACTACTGTGTCCCATGCGACCATACGACCATGTGTTTCTATTTTCAAATGCCATTAGTAAAATATTTGATTTGTATATGTCTAATTAAGAATCAATGTAGATAATAATATAAATAATATTAAAATTTGATGAAATATTAAATGTATTGTTCTGAAATTTACTCGAATTCATCCGAAGGGTTTTTAAAACACTACTATAACTTTCGAAACACATGTATTCGTTCTATACTTCTTAGGAAACATGGGAAAATTTTGTTTTAACCATTGTTTGACGTTGTAAATGTCTTATTTTGCATGGTTTCTGCCATTTCATCATTATAAATCCATAAATTCGTCGAGTTCGCATCTATTGTTCCAAATATGTGGAAAAGGACTACTGTGACCCATGCGACCATTCGACCCATGCGTTTCTTTTTTAAAATGCCATTATCAACATATTTGAGTTGTAGATGTTTAATTAAGAATGAATGTAGACAAAAATATTAATAATATCGAAATTTAAATGTCCAACGTAATTTGTGATTTTTCGACCCAATATCATGGGAATCCATCCGACTAATGCAACCCAATATGAACCTTGTGTGGCCCTTAATTTTCATAAAATATAACGTTGCAAATGTCTTATTTTGCATGGTTTATGTCATTTCATCCATATAAATCTATAAATTCATCGAGTTTCCACCGAACTTTTTGCCAACATTTCCCTTCCGTCGCTTCGATGTCAGAGTCATGTCTTTTCAAATTCTAGTCTTTCCCTTTTTTCGAATAACGACACACACACTCTCTCTCTCTAACTCTCATCATATTCTACCTATATTTCGCTCCAATTCTCATCATATCTCGTCTTTGTCTCCGTCTGAAAAAATCTTTGAAAAATTACATATAAAAAATGCCAAATTTTCGTCATTTTTTCCAAGTCATTCTTCCGAGCTATCTGGAGCGTTAACTTGTAATCTCCTTCATATGTCTCTTTGTCTGTTTGTTTCATGAAGAGAATGTAGAGATATGATTTTTTTTTGTTTTTTTTTTGTTGCAGGACATTCCGAGGAAGTTCTTCGATGAGCATATTGAAGGAAACGAGGACTAACAACATGGTAATGCTTAGATTGAATGTGTCTTACAAAACATGTAAATTCAAGTTGGACAGCTCTAGATTCATTGATGGATGGAAAGATTTCTCCAACGATCATGATTTTCATATTGGGAATTTCATAGTTTTTCGTCACGAAGGTGACATGGTTTTTCACGTTACCTGTTTCCAAGACGATATGTGTAATATGCAATATGCATCATCATTATTGATAACACATAGTGTAGGTTAATTTTAGGTTACACATTTAGATCATCTTTGCGTAATTTTCATAGCACGAGTTAAAAAACCAACACGAATTAGTCCTATATCCAATCTTTTTGTTGCTTTTCAGGTTTTAAGATGACAAGGCCTAATCGAGATTATTGGTGTTGATTCCTGGAGCCAACTGCGCATACTTGATGCTACAACCCACTCGGAGCAGATTCAAGCCAAAGAACCGCATAGAATTTCCGAGCATCGAGCGAAAGGAGTAAAAACACGAAGTTAATGCAGCCCGCTTATGCTCCTAGAAGGCCCCGCTCGGGTTGTATCCTATAGAAGATTCTACCTGACTCGGGGTGCCTCTTACCCCGTGCGTGCTCCATGCGAAGCCACAAACCCGCGTATGTTAACATTTTAGCTCGTGCGGGCTAGACCTTCAGAGGATTCTTCCCGCCTCGGTGAGTCATCAAACCCGCTCGGGTTGCCTCGAAGACGAAGAGACCGAGCTGGTCCTCCACTTAGCCCACACAGGTTAGGTGTCATAACAGAAACCCTAGAAGAGTTCAAATGAAGGAAATGACAAAAAAATAATGCCAATTAATAGAGGAGCAGCACAAAACCCTAAAGAGACGAAAAACACATAAAGTATTCTCAGGAGAAGATGGAGAATGAAGGAGAGAACATCGGAACACCAGTGATGAGATAGGAAAGTATGAGGCATCGTATTCCTTACTCTTTGTCATGTTTAGTGTTCTTTTCTCTTGTTTTATATCAAAACCTATGAGTGAGTAGGTCTGTAGCTATTGGTTAGGGACATCGGTTTTTTAAGGGTGCTTGTGGTTATGCATTAATACTTAGATCTTTCAAAGTTTTCTTGTATTTTGGTTCTACAATCAATGCAGTGAATGTACTATACTACTGCTATCCGCTCAGTAATTTTAGGATTGCATGCTTAATACTACCGTTACTACGTGTTAATCACTTCTGGGAGGTAGGATTGCATGTTATTGTGGTTAGGGGGTTTAGATGTCGAGAGAACCATTCCCTACTTAGGGGCATGAATTTCTCGTTATCAAGATAATTTGATTGGTTTATGATCTTTTGTTGGTTGCATCCTTGAAATTCCAGTAACCTGAAGCCTGAGTGTTTTTAACTAGCAAGTCTTTCGCATGTCCTTATTAGTTTCGTAAATCATTTAGCATTCTCAGATTTTACCTCATATCATCACTTTCATTCTTCTTAGTTTAGTTATATTCTTAGCCTAGATTGCATTAGTCCTTAGAGCTCGACCCTGGTATTACATCGATCCGTATTCTTGCGGTGAGTATTAGATATTTTATTTGCTTGATAATTCGCGTATCAATCATCATCATCAAATGCAGAAGCATGGTCATCTTCTTCTGCTGAGACATATTTCACGGAAACCACCATGGATTCACATCTAGCCATAGATGAACTTTGGTTCTTTATTCGATTTTTAATCATTTTTACTGATGTAAATTAGGTGATGGTACAAAATCTTCTGAATGGGTTTACGAGGTCGAACGGTCTTAGCGGTAGACGATGTAAGATAATGCTGATGAACGATCAAGGAAGGGCGTGTCGTTAGATTTGAGGCCATTGAGTCGTGTTTGCCCTTGTATCAGAGCATGTTGGAAAAAGTTTTGTCATGACAATGGACAAAACGAGGGATGTTCCTTCACATTTGAACTGGTCTCCAATGGAGCAACACCTGTGCTTCGGTATGTCTCCCAGTCAATGTCTAACAACAACACTACTTGATTTCAGTAATTATTGTTTTGGGTTCATTCCCTTGAACTTGAATTTGGTGTTTGTATTATTATTGTGGATTTACTATTATTTTTACTATTATTGCAGATTTTTTGTTATCGATATGTGTTTCGTTTTAGTTTTTATTCATTTGTGACATGTGCGACCCTACTGACCTTTGTGGCCCTTTTGACCCTTGTGACCCCTTTAAATTATTATCAGTGTGTGTCTCGGTATTTCATTCCGTTGTGACCCTAGTGTAGTGACCTGTGTGACCATGCGACCCTACTGACCTTTGTGGCCCTTTTGACCCTTGCGACCGTGCGACCCTCGCCACCCATGCGACCCTTGCGACATATGCGACCCTTGGTCATTTACGGCACATGCGACATATGAGACCCTTTCGATATATGCGATCCATGCGATATATGCGACCCTTCCGACATACGCGACCCATGTGATATATGTGGCCCTTTCAATATTTGCAACCCATGCGACATATGTGACCCTTGGGACCCTTGCAACATATGCGACCCTAGGGACCCTTGCGATATATGCGACCCATGCGACATATGTGTCCCTTTCGATATATGCGACCCATGCGACATATGCGACCCTTGCGATCCCTACAACCCATTCGACCCTTGTGACATATGTGACCCTTTCGACATGTGCGACCCTTTCGACATAAGTGACCCTTTCGTCATATGCGACACATGTGAATCAAGTTCATGAAAATGTGAATGAAGTTATGAAACATATTAATCAAATTAAAAATATATTAATAAAATTAAAAAATGAATCAAATTATTTCCAAATAATATGAATCAAGTCCAGGATGAGATTATGGGAGGCGTTAGTCCTGGGGTACATAGACAATTCTTCCATTTGAAAATACTTCAGCAACAATCTTCTCACACATGGAAGCAACTCGTGCATCACAAATTTCAGGGAATTTCTCCTCATATCCCGATAGATGGGTTTCTAAGTATTTGAAAGCGAAAAAACCACAATTATTTGAGGTTTTGTTCTGTGATAGACTTTCATAATACTCGTACTGCTATTTATCTTCTCCGAAATCCAATGAATAAAATCCTCGACTTGGAACATCTTAGGCAAAGCTCTTCTTATAGTCTCCATCATTGGATCGATATGCACTTTCTTCAACCTTCTCTGGTACTCGTATGTTGCATTGGATTTTCAAATCCAATTTCTTGGATATCCAGTGATAAGGCATAAATCGATATTCAGGTGATAGAATATTTACAATCGAGAGCAAGCCATCGTACTCCTCCACTCTTTTTGACGTATCTCTCAATAGATAGTGACCCTCCAAATAATCATTAAGAATATCTAAAAATTCTTCCATGCCCTCGTACATCCACATCGTAATTCTACTGCATGAAAGAAATATCATAAATGTAATAATTTTGTGACCCATATCGAAATGAGAATCTCCGAATGCGAGTATTCAGCTCGAACAAACCCTCATCCAATTGTTGCATACAAGTTGATACACATGAATACATATGACCCAAAATGATCTTTGTCACCTTTGTGACTTTCGTGACTAAGGTTAAAAAAACTTACATCATCTTCAAGCCATATGTCATCCTTTAGTATGATATCCCAAAACTCTTGCCCTCAGGACAGTCTATTTCAGATTTCCACCAATGCTCTTGGTGCCGTTTAATATAAATTTATATAGACTAGTCCACCAGATGATATCCCAAAACTCTTGCCCTCGGGGCAGTATCTTGATGTGTTCCAATCCCTTGGGACTTTCACACAAAATCTTGACTCCCTTCAGGTTCTTGAACCACCTTTTCTACAGGTACTTGAACCGCCTTTTATACGGGTTCTTATGCACCTCTCCCTCGTCATCTTCCCATTCCTCCCGCTGCCCTTGTTGTTGGTCCACCTCGTGGGTTTTGTTCTCCAAGTGTTTTTGGTCATTTCGTCGGTGAATCAATCGACGGAGGTTCAACATATGGCTCATGTCTTGCCTTTGATGATTTTAACTTTCGTTTAATTACCATTGGACCATTACACTCATCCGATGAAGCTCCAACATCTGCATAAAAATTACTTCATTCATTAGACTCATCCTTCGTGACATTGATGACCTTTGTGACCGATCCGACCTATACGACATATGCGACCCTTGCGACCCTTGCAAAATATGCAAACCATGGGACATATGCGACCCTTGCGACCCTTACAACCCATGCAACATATGCGACCCATGCGACCTTTATGACCCATGCAACCTTTTGACTCAAATGACCTTTGTGACTCTATATTACTTACTTGGTAGAACTTTGACCGGAACTTCTTGAGTTCCCTCAGCACCAACATTAGCGGAAAACCTCATCGATAGGAACCACTGGAGTATCCTCTACAAGATCCTCGTCAGGAACACCAACGATAACATCTATACAATAATTACTTCATTCATTAGACACATCCTTCATGACATTGATGCGACCCATGCTACATATGCTACATATGCGACCCATGGGATATATACGAACCATACAACCCTTGTGGCCAATGTGACCTATGCGACAATTGTGATCCAGGTGAATCATGCGATCTTTTGTGACCCATGCGACCCATGTAACTTTTGTGACCCAGGCGAATCATGCGATCTTCTGTGACCCATACGACCTTTTGACTCAAATGACCTTTGTGACTCCATATTGCTTACTTGGTGGAACTTCGACCTCTTTGGTTGGAACTTCTGGAGTTCCCTCAGCACCAACATCAGTGACAACCTCTTTGATAGGAACCACTGTAGTATCCTCTGCAGAAACCTCGTCAGGAACACCAACATAATCATCCACATTAAAATTACTTTATTCATTATACTCATCCTTCGTGACATTGATGCGACCCATGCGCCACCTGCTACATATGCGACCCATGGGACATATAGGACCCTTTCAACCCATGTGACCCTTGCGACCCTTGTGAGCCATGCGACTCATGCGACCTTTTGTGACCCGTACGACCCATGCAACCTTTTGACTCAAATGACCTTTGTGACTCAGTATTACTTACTTGGTGGAACTTCAACAAGAGCAACCACTGGAGGAACCTCTTCAAAATGTATTCAATTCGAGGAATGCTGGCGGAAAATATAATATTTTCAATTAATGTTAAAATGTTTACCACATCGTCTTTTGAACCATCTCGAGAGTCATTTTCAGCCTTTGACTCCACCGAATCTTCTCTTGACACTATATATGGACGTTGAAGGAATTCAAAATCACCATCACTCAGAGTTCCATATGATACGTGTCCGGTGGCTACATCTTTCTCGGTAACCTTTGATTTTTCCACCTTTCGACCTTTAATCTTTTTTGCCTTGTCAACACCTTTGCGATTTCCCGCATTTGATTTTGGATTAGGCAAATCAAACCTAACGTCCCTTCGAAGGTCTCTTACGATGTTGATGATTCTTTTCTCTTATTTCTTTATTTCATTCATTAATTTTTGCTCTAGTGTCAGAGAGACTGCAACTTCTTCTTCTTCTGCTTCAGCTTCAACATTACCTTCTCCTTTTTCATTAGCTTCAGCATCACTTTCTCCTTCCTTTTCTTCACCAGCCTCTACAAATCCTTCCTTTTCATCAGTTTCATATAAGGGTGGAACATCTACAACCTCTATTGCTTTTTCACCCTTGCTCTTCTTCCTTTTAGTACATTTTCTTTCCCCTTTTGTTTCTCATCAAGAGTTGCTTTTTGAATCAACAGTTCTTGCTTACGGATGTCTTCCAAACAAATATCCTTTGGATTTATATGTAGATGTTCCATCCATATCTAAACATCTAGGTCGTTGCATCCCTCATAATCCTCCAAATAAAAAAAGGAAAGCTTCCTCGTCATGTTCAACATGAAAACTACTTCGAACATCCTGCAAAAAACAACAAATGACCATTATGACCCTTGTGACCATTGTGAACCTTGTGTTATTGTTACCTTAAAATATCTGATTTTCTTTATCACATCTAAATACTTCGGGTTAAAATTGGATTTAACTTGCGCCTTCCACATCACTGGGCATGATGGTTCAACATCCATAACATCACTGTACCATAAGTTTTCGCCCAAACTAAGGATGATTTCGAATGGAAGTAACTAAAACATTAAAACAAAATGACAAGATTACAAAAAGTACGAAAACATTCATGTTATTCTAATAATATAAACAACTTACCATGAATGGGATAATGAAACTGCCGTAATTGCATTTTGGTTTCAAAGATTCCCCGTTAATGTGCTTGTAGCAAGTATCCATAAGCTTCTCGAATGTGTAAAGCCTCCATGGAAAACCTTCACAAAATTCCAAGTAATCAACCATGTCAATCAAATCATGGCTGATAGAATTTTCTGAAGAAGACTTGTGATCCAGAACTTGTCACAACACCATAAAAGTTGCCAACCTCTTCCGGTCGGCGAAATTCTTCGCCTTCACAAGATTTTCACTCACTTGTGCGACGATCACCTTTCCACAGCCGAAATTCTTCAGCCTGAATATATCACACCTTTTGGAATCCCATCCTCTAGAATAGGGTCAGCAGTTCATTCCGGTAATTAGTGCATGCTCCATTATAGAGTACGGAATGAGAACACTGTTTACGACAAACCATAACTCCTTGTTGTCCTGTACAATCACTGAGTGATTTAATAGGACAAACATTTGAAGCTTCATCAAGATGAAGTCACATTGGAAATGGAATATATGCCTAAATTTTGATTCCTTGTTGAAGTAATGCAACTCATATTCATCGAAGATTCCTCTCAACTTCTTTATTGTGTCGTAAGGATATCACATGGTGGAGATTTTTGGCATTTTGTCCATGTGCTTGAATCCATAGAGAAACTTTGGCTATTGTGGCACCTGCAAAATGGCCAATTAAGAATACATTAGATTTCTACATACTCAAGCGACTCAAGCGACCCTTACGACTCAAACGACCCTTGTAACTCAAGCGAGCCATGCGACTCAAGTGACTCGACCCTAGCGACTCAAGCGACCCTTGCGACCCAATGAGTCTCTTGAGTCGAAGAATGTTATGAGTCTCAAGCGACTCACTAAGACTCTTGACCCTCTTCGACTCAAGCGACTCAAGCAACCCTTGCGACTCAAGCAACCCTTGAGACCCAATGAGTCTCTTTAGTCGAAGAGGGTTATGAGTCTCACGCGACTCACCGACACCCTAACCATCTTCGACTCAAATGACTCATTGAGACTCAAGCGACTCATTGAGGCTCACACCCATTTGAAATCAATAAACAATTTCGCTTTCAACAGCCTAATCTCTAATGTATTTCATCTACAACGTAAACCCTAGAAATCGATCCACTCATAGACGTCATTGAACATCACTACAAGAAATTTAATAATTCTAGAATGACAAATCCGTCCCTAAACAGGTTTAGGGATGGATCAAGGACGTCCAAAATCCGTCCGCAAACGTGCGTCGCAAAAACATATCCGTCCGCAATTCGTCCACAAATACCAACGGAAAAATAGTCCGCAAAACGTTCGCAATTTTGGATTACAAACTCGTTAGGAAATCGACGCGAAACACGACCCGATTAAAGACGGAAAACAATTTGGAATTTTGGGACAGGAACAGTGTTGTCCGTAAACTTTAAGGACGGGTCGCGTCCCATCCTTAATATTTGCGGACGGGAGCAGTGTCGTCTACAATTTTTTTAAGAAAAATAAAAATTAAAATAAAAATTTTAGATTGATATTAATTAATTAGTGTTTATACATTATTAATATTATGTATTTACAAGCTTGTTAGTGGTAATAGGGAAGTATCGTCGTCGTTAGAATCATTGTTTTCGGTCGTATCCCAATTGATATCGGGCATGTGTTCCTTCATCATCCTAAGCCACTGTTGACGTTCCCTTCTTGATCGTTTAACTTCCCTTCTTGATAGTTCAACTTCCCTTTCGAGAGTGTTGAACGTTGAACTTTGTTGTACTAATTGTTCTTGCATCTTTGAGATTGTGTTTCGAAGTTCCTCGGTCGTGACTTTTTCCTTACCTTTGGAGGAACTCGCATGTTTTAATCTATTCCTCCAAGACCAAATAAATGATCTTTGTACGGTGTTACGTGCTGCAAAAAAAATATTGAAACTAAAATTAAATTATCAATAAGAAATTTAATGGAAAATATAATTAATTTACCTCAAAATACATCTTGTTGTATTCTTATTGAGTTAGGGTAGATTGTGTCCCATCTTCTCTCGGCGGGATTTGGAATTCTCGTTCCGGTGCCATGTTCACAACATCGTCGTGAATATATTTTGTCCTGGCATCTATCCATGAACCGCCAGATTTCTTCTTGTGTGTACGTTCTAACAATTCCACGTATGACGGTTCACATCCCTTCTCTTTCGCCCAAAAAAAATTTAAAACTTATATTTTTACTATTAAGAAAATGTCAATCATATTAAAACTTTAAAAATTTAAAATCTTATCAAATGTTCGTAAACCTCCGCGAAGGAGCGGGAACCAGTAGTACGTGCACGTATCTAATATCCTACTCTATCGGAATGACGGGATTGACTAGCGCGTCGACTTTTCTCCTTAAAGCTAGGATCATCCTAATATGCACACATCTGTTCCCAGACATTATCTGGCATCCAAACAGGTTTGCCCTTTGTCTCCCGATCTCTTTCAATTCGTCTGCGAGAGATTTGAGTCGTTTTCCCGCAGCCCGTTCAAATTCGGACTTTATTAGTCCAGTTATTGTGGGATTCCAGTAAAATTTTTGCTGAAAATAATGAAATATTATTTATTGAAATTTCTTTTAAATTTTAAATTTTGAGTGAAATGAATATTAACCAAAACGTACCACGAAACCTTTCCACCACCATTCCTTGATATCAAGATCGGTTCGCGTCCAGTTATAACATGGACGATCATAATCAGCTTTTATCGTCTTTGTTACATGACGATGAAGGTGTTGAAACCAAACCTAGAATACAAAATTAAAGGTAAATTAAGACTTGATTAATTAAGTAGTTACAAAGTTAAATTTAAATTTAGTTTATGTACCAAAGTGCGCCGCTTGAACGATATGGATCTCTACGAGAAAGTTTGCGTCTCATCCATCACTAAAAGTTCTTCCATCTTTGGTTCCTGATGCATCGGAGGCTCGTGATGCATCATTGGCTCGACCGGTGGTGGCATCTACTGATAAAAGGGATACGACATATATTGTGATGATCCAGTATTTAAAAATAAATTCGGATTTATAGAATCCGAAAACACAGTATCTGACTGTCTCTGGTGTTGTTGAAGAGATGAGCCATTGGCACTTTCCGCAGATGTTGAACAGTTTCTGGTGTTACCGTCTCTTCCAATGCGACGCGACATACTAAAATTGTAAATTAAAATATTATATAAAGTTTTAATTGAATGTTTATTTTAAAAATTTTAATTTCTAATTAAACACTAATTAATTGTAATATAATTTTAAAAACACATATAATTTAATATGTGTTTTTTTAATTTTAAAAAACATATATTTTAATATATGTTTTTTAAACGAAATATAATAGATTATAACCATAACTCATATAATTTAAATAACTTAATAATAGATTATTATCATAACTCATAACTCACAAAACTTAATACATATTTAAATTATAACCATAACTAAGTTATAACCATAATATATTTTTTACACATAATATATCCACCATTAATCATATAATTTAGTTGTAGCTTAATATACATTTTTAGACATTTCATCGAACGCCTTACCTACACACCTATTCATCTACCACAAACACAAACCGGAATCGACATTTATTTCGATACAGATTACCTAATAATTTGTATACGTATAAACATAGTTCGTTTAGGCAAAAACATGGTTCGTTTTCCACATGAAACGAAATGAAACAAGCGAAATGTAACCTGAACAGATGGCAGAACTGACTGAGGCTGAACTGACGGACGGCTGGAACGCACAGATGGTCAGAACGCACGGACGACTGAAATTACACATGAAACGAACGGCTTGAAAGCGAGATTGAAACATGAAACGAAATTGAGCGGATGACTGGAACCCTTACCTCAGAGAGAATCGACAGACGACGGTTGGACGAGGCAGCGACTGGACGAGAAGGCGGCTGGACGCGGAGGCGGTTGGACGAAAGTTTTCAGTGGCTGGGTGGCGGCAGCGCGAATACAAACGGTGAGTTTTCGGTTGGATGAGGCAAGGGAAATGATGCCTTTGCCGAGAAATTTATAAAGATTTATGGAGGGAGTCACGAAGCCCGTCCGCAAACCGTCCCAAATCACTGACGGAAATTAGACCGTCCGTAATTTACGAACGGCTTGCGGACGGACGTTGCATCTCGTCTGTAAGTTACGGATGTCTTGCGGACGGACGTCGTGTCCCGTCCATAAGTTACGGTCATTTTGCGGATGGTCTTCGCGTCCCGTCCGTAACTTACGAACGGAAGAAGGGCGCTTACGAACGGGGCGTCATCCCAATGCTATCCGCAATCCGCGACCGTCCGTAATCCGTCCATAACTTGAGGAACAGGAACCGACCAAGGGATGAAAATCGACGAGGGACGGTAATCGACCGAGGGACGGGAACCGACTGAGGGACGAAAATCGATTGAGGGACGGGACGAGAACAATTCATAAAAACTTATATATTTATTTCGTTGATTCAATATATAAAGTTAAAAATAACAATTCTTATTAATTATTTTAAATATTTGATAACAAGTTAACATTAATCATCTTCAGAGGCACATAATTCTTCCGTCGATTCTTGTGTTTCTGAATTTGATTCAAATTCTTCATCTTCTTTGTTTCCTTTTATCTCTTTATCTTCAATTTCTTCGACTTCACCATGTGCCAATGCTTCAACAATAACTTCATCAATAGCAACAATCTCGGTGATTTGTTGTTCCATGGCCAACTGCTGTTGTTTTGTGTTGTCGATAAATTTACCCCTTGAAGTATCTTCATTGTGAAATGCCAACCTGAAGATCGTCTCATATGTGGATAGGAAACGTAACAAACTTGTTCGGCTTGTGACGCAATAATAAAAGGCTCGTATTTTACATATATTTGTGTAGAGTTAACTTCTACAATGCCTAATTTGTTTATTCTTGTTCCGCAACCGTTTTTTGCATAAAATATCGAACCAATCACATCAGAATAACATCACTCTTAGACTGACGTAACCTACAAAAAATGGCAAATATAAATCAATATATTCTAAAATATCATACGTGGTATCGGAAAGAAATGTTTTGGATTAGCAATGATACCTGGATATTCCAATTGGAAAATATCTTTCAAAATCCCATAGAAATCTGGTTCATCGGTCGATTCACAATAGCTTTCACCTTTTACACATACACTATTGTTCATAGTTGACTTCAATTTTCTGTGCTCGTAAGTATGAAATTTGTAACCACGTATAAAATATATTGACCAACTCGTAACTTTTGCAGTTGGTCCCGTAGCCATAACGGGTGATTGCCAATCTCAATCTGCATTACAAATGAAACAATCATCGATAAATCGTATTATATATAAAATTAATTTATTAATATTAATCTATCATTTACTTACATATTGTCTTATCCATGTGGAGAAATCTCTTTCTTTAAGTTCCTAGAGTTGAGATTCATCAATATTCATATATGTATTCTTTAATACATCATCAAACATCCTGAAAAATGTAAGAAAAATTCTGCTAATATTACAATAAAATACGCATACGCAATTGAATCCATATTTATAGGATGTTACCTTTCAAAAGGGCGTAGATATTCAAGTTGAGTAAAACATACATATGTGCGATCTGTAGATCTTGTTGTGATAGCCATAGATCTTTCGTCTTACCAACTGTTCGACCAACTCCGCAAAATATATCTGGAACATCTAGTACTAGATATGAAAATACCACACCACCATCAAAACATTTATCTAGATTTCTACTTTGTGTTTGAACATGTGGCTCGAAGTAGTAAGAAGTGAAGAACAATATCTCTTCATTAACATATTGTTCTACAATTGAACCCTCTGGACGAGTTTTTTGTTTAGCTTTTTTCTTCAGATGGAACATAAATCGCTCAAATGGATAAATCCAACGAAATTGAAGTGGACCTCCTAATGCGGCTTCGTGTGGTAGATGAATAGTCAGATGCTCCATAACATCGAAGAATGATGGTGGAAAAATCTTCTCCAAGTTACATACTACAGTAACTATGTTACTTTTAAGTCTATGAACCACATCTACACTCACATTTCTCGTATATAAATCTCGGAAAAATATGCTAATACCTGAACATTCAAGTATTAATAAGTTTATTTAACAATTAATATCTGCAAATTATTACTAAGTAATTAGAGTATATAAATAAAATAATCAATGATACCTCCAATTGCTTTGTGTGCATGTTTATCCATCAATTCAGAAAAACATATGGGAAGTAGTCTTTGCATGAATACATGAAAATCGTGACTTTTCATCCCTAATAACTTTCCTCCATGAATATCGATGCACCTTCCGATGTTAGATGCATATCCATCAGGAAATTTCATGTCTTCCTTCAACCATTTCAACAATTTATATTTCTCATCATTCGACAATCTGAATATCGGAACTGGAGCTTTACCGTCTTCACTTATATGTAACTCCTTCCATGAGCAATACTCTTCTAGATCCTTCCGTGATTTAATGTTATCCTTCATTTTTCCTGTGATATTCAGTACCATATTGGTAATATTATCGAAAAAAATTCTCTATGTGCATGACATCAAGATTGTGGCGAAGCTTCAGATTTTTCCAATACGATAGATCCCAAAATATGCTCTTCTTGTACCAATTATGGGTAATTCCATAACCATTAATTCTCGAATGATTGTTCCCTCCGCAATCTATACTCCTAGGAATACTCAAAGCAAGAAATGGTTCATACAATATCTCTTCGTCGGTCAAAACTAGAGGAGGAGATTTCCGCACAACTATATTCCTTTTGAAATTCTTCTTGTTGCGTTGTAATGTATCATGAGGAGGAAGAAAAAGACGATGACAAACAAACCAACTCGTCTTTCGTCCATATTTCAACTGAAAAGCATCTGTTTCCCCATGCAATATGGACAAACCAATCGACCATGCGTTATCCATCCAGATAGCATACCATAAGCTGGAAAATCACTTATTGTCCACATAAAAGCACCTCGTAATATAAAATTAGGTCGTCTTGAAACGTCGTACGCTGGAACTCCCTTCCATAATTTTTTCAATTCTTCAATCAGTGGTTGAAGAAATATATCCAAACTTCTTTTCAGATGATTAGGCCCGAGAATCAATATTGTTAAGACAAAAACTCACGCTTCATGCACATATCTGGTGATAAATTATACGGTGTCATAATAACTGGCCACAACAAATAATTTCTCCCATACATCCCGAATGAATTAAAACCATCAGTGCAAAGGCCTAAATAAATGTTTCGACTCTCAGCTGCAAAATCAGGATATACCTTGTTAAAGTGTTTCCACGCCTCACCATCTGAGGGATGACACATTTCTCCGTCACGACTTGAATGCTCAGCATGCCATCTCATGTCGCTTGCAGTCTTCTCTGATTGATACAATCTTTTTATCCTGTCTATAATTGGTAAATACCACAAGATTATTTTCAGTCTTCAAATTCATCAACGTGCAGATAGAGACAACCGTGAAAGACCACTTCTACAACCATCATAAAGTGGATGCCTAGCACTTTCTAACATTTTAAAAAAATCTTTTCGCTTCTTCATTCGGATCTTCTTCAATATTTTCATCTTTGTTTCTTTCAACGAATACATTTTACACCATTTCTACATAAGGGTTCATTTCTACATCTTGCAAAGTCTCAGACACTTCATGATGTACAATACCCCTACTACAATTTTCCACAATATTACTAGGCCATGGTGCAAAATTCTCTCCATGAGATAACCAAATAAAATAATTTAGAGTAAACCCTCTTAAATAGAGATGTTTCCAAACGGTTCTCTCATTAACGAGTTTTTCATTTTTGTATTTTACGCATGGACAAACCAACTTACTGTTTTCTCTAAAAACTTGTTGATTTGTTGCCATCGTCATAAACTGTGTAACGCCTTCTATAAACTCCTTCGATACACCTTGAGTTTCCGGATCAATTCTTCTATACATCCACTATCTCGAAACGAAAATATTTGATCTCGACGATGATGCCATTATAATCAGAAACGATAACAAGATATGTAGAGAAATATATGAGAATTGTGTGTGAGAAATTGATGGAAGGAGGAGAGGTTAAATAGAAAATTCTAGACCGATTAAGGACAGATTACAGATTGAGACAAATACTTCCCGATGAACCGTCTCGAATACGTCCCAAAATTTACGGACGGATGGCTACGTCGTCCGTAAATTGCGGACGCCCTTGAAAGTGGTCCCAAATCCGTCCGCAATCACCAATGCCTTAAGGACTGCTATGCAGTCTGCAAATTTGGGGACGGATTAAGGACGGATTATTTTCCGTCCTTAAGGCGTTCCTAATCCGTCCCTAAATTTAGGGACGGCTCTTTTAGTCCACAAAATCCGTCCAGAAATGACAATTTTCTTGTAGTGGATTGACTTGTGCTCTCTTCTTCATTCCCTCCTTGCTATTTCTTTCTTTCTTTCTTTCTTTCTTTCTTTCTCACTTCAAAATTTCTTTGGTCTCAACTTCGAAATTTCTTTCTTACTTACTTTGAACTCGATCCTTTCTCTTAACTTCGAAATCGCCTCTCGGTCTTGCTCTCAACTTTGAAATTGGTTTTGTTTCGAAAAACTGTCAAACCGTATGTGTTTTCACGTGCAAAAAATAAAGACAAATTTATCTTTTCTCCATTTTTTTCTTTTTAATCCTTAGGGTTACAAATATATATGTGAAACAAGAAATCCTACGGGGGCATCTTTGATATTTTCCCATTTTAAATTGAGAAAATTTTAAATTGAGAGAGCCTTTTTATGATATATGAATATAAATTGTAAATTGGATAGAGTGATTCAACATGTGAATAAAGTGTTAGAATTGTATGATATTTTTATATATTAGAAATATTATTATTATTATATTTATAAACTTTTACTCTTTTATATTGTGAAAATTAAATTTTTATAATTTTAGAAAACTTTTAAACATTTATTAATTCATTTAAAAAATTATACATATGTTGATCGTTACACCGTTGCACCGGATGACATTTAAAACATTGGCTAATACAAAGGTAGGGTTCGCGTGATTACACACTCTAATCCGTAGAGAGAGGAGTGGCAACAACGTAAATTTCCTAGAGCCGAGTTTCGTTAAGTCGGTTAATGAGGGGGCCTTCTCGTAATTTCACAGTAGTCGGTTAAAGAGACACCTAGGGAATGACCAAATCTATTCTCCGTAAGAACGCAATTGGGCCGCATGTCTACTCTCTTAAAAGAAATTTTTTTGCCCAAAACTAAAAGTAGAGGATATATACAAAAATGCCATCTTCCTCTTCCTTCTTTCTTCAAATCTCCAAAGTCCCTTCCTTTACTTTCTTTATTTTCCCATTTCTGATACACTTTCTTCTTTCGATACCTTAATCCGCCATGGATCTCGCTCCGGAGGAGCTCCAATTCCTCAGCATCCGAGGCATATTGCGGGAGTCCACTTCGATCCCCAAATCTTCTCCGAAGACCTTCTACCTAATTACCCTTACCCTAATTTTCCCTCTATCCTTTGCGATTCTCGCGCATTCCCTCTTCACACAGCCGATCTTAGCGCAGCTCGACTCCTTCTCTCCCTCGGATCCAGCTCAGACCCGCCATGAATGGACCGTCCTCCTCGTCTTCCAGTTCTGCTACGTCATCTTCCTCTTCGCCTTCTCTCTCCTCTCCACCGCCGCCGTCGTCTTCACCGTTGCCTCGCTCTACACGGGTAAACCGGTTTCCTTCTCCTCCACAATGTCCGCCATTCCTCAGGTGCTGAAGCGGCTCTTCATCACTTTCCTCTGGGTCGCTCTCTTGATGCTCGCTTACAACACCGTCTTCTTGATCTTTTTGGTAGTCTTGATCGTAGCCATAGATCTACAGAACATACTTCTCGCAGTGTTTTCAATGCTGGTGATTTTCGTCCTGTTTTTAGGCGTTCATGTTTACATGACGGCATTGTGGCATTTAGCTAGTGTAGTATCAGTTCTAGAGCCTGTATATGGATTCACGGCTATGAAGAAGAGCTATGAATTGCTGAAAGGCAGGAGTGGAATGGCTTGTTGGATGGTATTGATGTATTTATCAATGTGTACTGTGATCGGTGGAGTTTTTGGGGTTGTGGTTGTTCATGGTGGGGAAGATCATGGACTGTTTACTAGAATAGTGATTGGAGGGTTCTTGGTTGGTGTTCTTGTCATAGTGAATCTAGTGGGACTGCTTGTACAGAGTGTGTTCTACTACGTATGCAAGAGTTTTCACCATCAGGCTATCGATAAGACCGTGTTGCACGATCATCTCGGTGGTTATCTCGGTGAATACGTGCCGCTAAAGAGCAGCATCCAGATGGAGAACTTTGAGGTTTGACAGATCAAAAAGGAATTCAGCTTTTGCAGTTTGTCTTGTAACTTGTGTAATCTTTGTAATTTCGCACTATTCATTTACATGTTCATCCAATTCAATGATGCTTGTAGATTTTCTGTTCCTTGTTATCTCATTCCTGCCTCAAGAATTTTTTCCATGTTTTTGTCCACCTCCATGGCTTACTGCTTGAACATTCTTGTCAGGTCATAACAATGGAAGTGAAATTTTTCTGTCCCAAGTGACAAAGATACTATGATGTTTGAAGTCTCTAACGTT
>CM071866.1:42318872-42346862 GCA_036759665.1 Gynandropsis gynandra
TAGGGAAACTGAAGATTAAAGCGGGATTAAGTAAATTCTTTAATTTTCTCTCATTTGGAAACTGGTTTAAGAAGGAAAGTGGAATAAGGGTTTTGAAGGTAACCCACCACACATTTGCAATGGAAGTAAACACTCTCATAAAATCTCTTAAAATACATTTCATTATACAAAGCATTTGTGAAAAAAGCTAACTCTTATCCTCGTTGTTCTCTTTCCGTCATGTCATCTTTATAATCTTCGAAAACTTGTCATCGCAACCTCAGAATGGACGAGACAATAAGAACTACGTATACTCTTATCTCCACTAGTTTGGTTAGGTCGAAAACTAGTACATCATCATTTTAACTCGCATCGTTTTAAAATTTGAATTACATAATTAAAATTAAAAACATGGATGTAGTGTAATTGTTTCAAATACCTTTCGTTTTCATCTACTATGTATTACATTATTTTTAAAAAAATCAATTACATTATTAAATTAAAAAAAACATAAATTATTTTAATTGTTTCATATACCTTACTATATTAAAAATCGTAAAAAGATAGAGTTTTTCTCTCTCCGGATGATGTAGCGCAAAGAGATGGGAGAAAAATTGCGGACGGATTTCATTATATATCCGTCCCTAATCCGTGTATAATCCGTCCCCAAATTTAGGGGCGGAAATCGTAGTCCCTAAATTCCATCCCAAATCTTGAATTTTCTAGTAGTGAAGGACTCACAAATGCTTCCTGTGATTCGTCCTCAAGAAAATGGACTGAAAAGACATGACACGAATCCAAAAATGCCTTTTATGCTGACAGAACGCATACACTCCACTTACGTTTTTGCCGACCACAACAATCTAGAACAAGTTGTAAAGGATATGATTGTTTCTTACGCTGAAAGAGAAAGCTTGGAAATGAAGGAATTGATCAGTTTGTCCATGGCGAAATGGAGACCTGGGACGCGGTCGGGCGAGACGCGACCAGTTGGGACGCGGCTAGGCGAGACGTGGGCGAGCGGGACGCGACCAGTTAGGACGTGGAGACACAGGACGCGAGACAATGGGACGCGAAGGCACGGGACGCGGCCAAGCAGGATGCAGAGGAGCGGGACACGGCCAGTCAAGGTGCAAAGAAGCGGGATGCAACTAAACCGGATGCGACGACCCGAGACACATGAAATTGCAGAAGGGCTGATCAGGTTGCAGACTTCAGAGGACAAGAAAACACCGACGATCTGAACATCCAGACTGAAACATGCGACAAGATCACAACCTGAAGATAGTAGAAGACGCTCAGAGCATGGACGGGGCAAGAGGAGACGTTGAAGGCCTCAGAATCAGTGCGAAGAACCTGCACGAGACCATAGGTGCAGGTTGCCAGTTTTGTCAAGGACAATAGGTCCTTGGCTAAGTCAAACTTTAATCATTTTGGGTAATTAACGGACAAGAATATTTATGATGTTTCTGAGCATGTTTTGGTCGGTTTTTGTAATGTCTTTTAGGCATATATGTATGGATGACCGTATTATGAATTATTAAGTGAAGTTTTCAGAAGTTTGAGTGTGTGTCCATTCTCATCCCTTTCCATTCATTGTTCTTTCAAAATTCTTGAATTCTGAGTGAGTTCTTTCGTTCGTTCATTTACATTTACGTTTGCACAATTAAGGAGTAAGATGGACAAAGTGAACTTAAATTAAGCAACTTTATGTTTGCTTAAGTTCACTAAAAATCAAAAGTGGTATCAGAGCCTCCTGGATCTCAAGGCCAATAGGTGCACAACGACACAAGTTTGAAGCACTATTAAAGCACAAAAGGAAGAAGTGAAGCATCCAGTGTTTGGACTCAGTGAAGATGAGTCACAGAGTTCAGAAAGAATGCAGATCACCATTCCAGTACTGGTGTTTGAAGGAAAAAATTACAACCTATGGGTGATAAAAATAAGGGCCACCCTAAGGTCAAAGAGTTTGTGGAAGGTAGTCACAGAGGGGATCCCGGAGCTGCCTACTTTGGGTATAGAAACTACAGAGGAGCAAAGACAGAAGAAGATAGCTGAGTGGGAGGAGTTGGAGGCTAAAGACCAGAAGGCCTTGGAGTTCATCTACCATGCAGTATCGGAGGAAATTTTCATAATCCATTTGTCTACATGTGAGACAGCAAAGGCAGCATGGGACCTTCTAAAAGAAAGGTTCCAAGGTGACCCTAAAACGGTCATGATCAAGCTTCAAAGACTAAGAGCTACATACTATACTTTGAAGCAAGGTGAGAAAGAGTCAATCAAGGATTTCGCCAACAAAGTAACTGAGTTGGAAAATGAGATGATGGAATATGGAGATGACATCAAGGAGGATGCACTGGTGTCAAAGATCATGTGCTCACTGCAAGAGAGATTTGACCCCTATGTGGGGGTCATAGAACAGACCAAGGACTTAACAGTCCTGACGGTGGCTGAACTAGTGATTGCACTACAGACTTAAGAATATAGGCTGGATGACAGACATGGCGGAGGGCTAGAGGGAGCTTTCCATGCCAGATTCAAAGGAATTAAAACAGGATCCAAGTCAGAATCTAACAAGAAGGGTTCTGGCAAGACTGAGCAAAAATTTAAAGGAGGAAAGAAATGGTGTGGGGTATGCAGGAAGGACAACTACACTGAAGCTCAGTGTTATTTCAAAGGGAAATCAGACAAAGGAGAAGGATCTAAGTCCTACAAAACCAAGAAGGAGTGCTACACATGTGGCAAGGTGGGACATTTTTCTAGGGATTGCAAAGTGAAGAAGGGTCCCTCAAATCAAGCTCAAACGAACCAGGAGCAAGATGGGGAGGACTTCCTATTCACTGCAGCACATGTGGTTGGAGGAGAACATGGATTAGACGTGTGGCTAATAGACAGTGGAGCCACCAACCACATGACACAAGATGAGAGGTATTTTACCTCACTAGACAAGACAGTTAAGGTGCCTATAAAAGTGGGCAATGGAGCCATCCTACAGACAGCAGGAAAGGGTGATATAGAAGTTATGACATTGAAGGGAAGAAGAAAAATTAAAGAAGTATTTTTAGTCCCAGGACTAGACAAGAATCTCCTCAGTGTTCCAAAGATGGTCAGAAATGGATACCATGTGGAATTTGTGGAGAATCTTTGTTTAATCCGGGACAAAGAGGGAGCCAAGGTAGCTGAGGTGTCTATGGTGAAGAAGGCCTATCCACTGAGGTGGAAAATGTCTGAAGAAGCAGTGTATAAGATCGAAGAAGAAGGACTTGCAAACCTCTGGCACAAGAGGTTTGGACATACTGGTGTCCACAATCTGGTGAAGCTACAAAATCAGGAGATGGTGAAAGGTCTACCCAAGTTTAAGGTGACAAAGGAGCTGTGTGAAGCATGCATACATGGGAAGCACACCAGATTAGAATTTCCTAAGGAATCGGATAGCAAGTCTAAAAACATACTGGAGTTGGTACACACAGACCTGTGTGGTCCAATGCAGACTCCATCCCTTGATGGAAGTCTGTATGTTCTGACTTTCACAGATGACCATTCCCACATGTTGTGGGTATACTTCCTCAGGCTCAAGTCAGAAACGTTCAGCATGTTAAAGAAGTTCAAGAGTCTGGTAGAAAACCAGACAAGGAAGAAGCTGAAAGTACTAAGGTCAGATAGGGGAGGGCAGTTCAACTCTAAAATCTTTACTGAATTCTTTGAAGATCATGGAGTACAAAGGCAGCTGAGTGTAGCCTTTTCTCCTCAGCAAAATGGAGTTGCAGAGAGGAGGAATAGGACACTTATGGAGATGACAAGGAGCATGCTTAAGGAGAAGGGCCTTCCCAATAAATTCTGGGCTGAAGGGATGTTCATTGCTGCATATCTTCAGAACAGACTTCCAACGAGAGCACTAGACAACAAGACGACATTGGAAGCGTGGACTGGTCACAAACCAAGTATGAGCCACTTAAGAGTTTTTGGAAGTCTCTGCAATGTGCAGATCCCAGCACAACAGAGACAGAAGCGATATGATAGGTCTGAGAAGACCATTTTTATGGGATACAGTAGCATGAGCAAGGGCTACTGATGCGTTCACATAGTTAAATAAATAACCTAAACTACCCGCAAGTGCACGACACGTGTGTAGTACTTCAGGTGTTGATCCCACAGGGACTACGCAAAACCTAAACTCTAACTGTGAATCAAACTTGCTAACGAACGAAATATGGTTTAAAGAATGAAATACTAAAAGCAAATAAACAAACTAGTTCTTAAGAATGAGACAAACGTTCCAGGAAACCGGTTTTACCACAAGACTACCGAAACCAACAATCAATCTATCTATCATGCAATCCCAGTCAAGTTATCTAAGGCAGACGATCCTAATATGATATCTACCCTCTCTCGAGGCATAGACACGTGATCTAGTCAAGTTGCCCCCTATTTTCGTGGCTGACACCCTGAACTAAACCCATAAGATCTGTGATTCATCCGTTTTAACCTCAACCACTGCTACCCTACTTTCGTGGCCTAACCTCGGTTGTTCTAAACCTGATCTTCTAGGACTAGAATTCACCTTTCGGTCCTTCTCCTAACCCCTAACACATGCATCTACGTGGCCTTTGTAAACACAAGTCATTTAAGCACTCAGATAAAGAATAGATAAACGAAAACGGGAAGATGCATTCAAAGATAAATCAAAAGTGGTTCCGGGATAGCCAAGGGCTAATCCCTTCTCCTAGAACAAACAAACTACTCGCTCATGCGTCCGTAAACAATCATAAACGAAATAGAAGGTCTAAGGAACATGAAAACCAAACGAAAACCGAAGTTTGGGGTTGATCTCCAATGTTCTTTGCAAGTCTCCTTCGTAAGAACCTTCTTCCTC
This sequence comes from Gynandropsis gynandra, assembly GCA_036759665.1. NCBI lineage: Eukaryota > Viridiplantae > Streptophyta > Magnoliopsida > Brassicales > Cleomaceae > Gynandropsis > Gynandropsis gynandra. The sequence continues at coordinate 42,323,725 of CM071866.1, forward strand.
TCTCCCTCGATTAAGAACTGAATAATGAATGAATGAATGTCGATCTATGGCCCCTTTTCCTCCTTTAAGGTCGTTTTCCTTATTGTATGAGTCCCCCACAAACTTCCCTTTGTTTTAAGTCAAATTAACTTATTTTAAGTTGCAGGTGACGGTCGCGACCCGCTCGGGCAGAGAAAATGACTCGATCGGGTACGACGCGGAAGATCGCGCAAGAACGCGATGGAAAAGAGGTGCTCCGGTCGGGCTAGGGAATGCCTCAGTCGGGCTGAGGTGTGCCCCGGTCGGGCTTGGGTGTGCCCTGGTCGGGCTCAAGTTGCTGGATAGAATTGCCGACTAAACGCCCCGCGCGGGCAAGGGTGTTCTTCGCCGATTCTCGTACCGTTTGTTCCATGATGATTCTCGATGTTTGTACTTTGTCTCGTGTACGTCCTTTAGCTCCAAAATGAACCGAATATGCATAAAAACCTGTAAGAACACGAAAACATGAAAACGAGTAAAACGGATACAAAACCATACGTAAAACATCGCATCTATATCGTAAACGTCTCTAAAATCGTGCAAGAAATACGTATGAAAACGAGATAATCAGCTACAGGGTGATCAAGCTGAGTACAGGCAGAATAGATGTTGCAAGGGACATCATATTTGAGGAGGAGAAGGCTTGGAACTGGGAAACTCAGTCTGTAACACAAAAGCAGGTTGGGATTCCTAGTTTCAACCCTGCTGTGTCAAATCCGGAACCAATTGATAACAACACTCAGAGGACACCCCAAGGTGTTTTTTATGAAGGACAAAGGTCTGGAGGGAGTCAGGCAAATAACCAACAATTTACCCAATTCCATTCAGGCTCACACAGTCAAGTTCCAGAGGAAGCAGAGAGAGCAATAACAGCTCATCAAGGCTGGTTCATAGAATGAGGAGACTGGCTGACATCTATGAGGATGTTGAGCCAGTATAGGGGGAGAGTAATCAGGTGTATGAATGTTGTTATTCAGCAGTAGAGGAGCTAGTGACATTTGAGGAGGCAGTAGTAGATGTTGGATGGAGGAGGGTAATGGATGCTGAGATATACATGATTAACAAGAAAAAAACCTGGGAGCTTGCTGAACTACCAGAAGGTCATAAGGTAATCACAGTAAAATGGATTTTTAAAGTCAAAACTGATGAAGAGGGTAAAGTGCAGAAACTTAAGGCCAGACTGGTAGCAAGGGGGTTCACTCAAACTCATGGTCTGGACTATGGAGAAACCTTTGCTCCAGTGTCCAGAAATGACACTATACGGACCCTCATTGCCATAGCAGCCCATGAAGGATGGAGCCTCCACCAGATGGACGTAAAGTCTGCCTTTCTCAATGGAGAGATTGTAGAGGCGGTGTATATTCAACAACCTCCTGGTTATGAAATAGAAGGACAGGAAGACAAGGTCTTAAAACTCAACAAGGCCTTGTATGGTTTGAAGCAAGCTCCTAGAGCTTGGTATAGCAGAATAGACTCATTCTTCCTAGGAGAAGGATGTAAACGGAGTGGGTGTGATGTTGCCATGTTGTGCATGAGAAACACCAGAGGATTTGTGTCAACTGCTTATATGTGGATGACTTGATTATATGTGGAAATGATGAGGGTATGATCAAGGAGCTTAAGGAAAGATTGAACAAAGAATTTGAGATGACAAACCTTGGAAAGCTGAGGTATTTTCTGGGTTTGAAGTAAGCTACTCGGCTGATGGTATTTTCATGAACCAGGCCAAGTATGCAGGACAACTTTTGAGAAAGTTTGGGATGCAGTTTTCCAAAAGTATCTCAACACCCTTGTCACCATATGGGAAGAACTCAGAGGGAGCAAATGAGCTTGTTGATCCAACCAAATACCGGAGTATGGTTGGCGGACTGCTTTATCTGGCAGCAACCAGACCAGACTTGGCATTTTCAGCGTCCTATCTGTCCAGGAGCAATGCCAAGCCAATGAAGAAGAGCTTACAGGAAGCTAAGAGGGTGTTGAAGTACATTTCTGGGACTAGAGACTATGATTTGTGGTTTCAGAAGGTTGAGGATGATAGACTAGTAGGATATGTTGATGCTGATCTAGCAGGAAGTGTGCAAGATTCTAAGAGCACCACAGGATTCTACTTCACCATTGGGAGTGCCATGTTCAGCTGGGGGACACAGAAGCAGACTGTAATTGCCCAGTCAAGTGCGGAGGCTGAATATACAACCTTGTGTGCAGCCACAAACCATGTTGCATGGCTGAAGAGACTATTTGCAGAGTTGGGATTTGATATGAGTGATGCACTGGTCATTCATTGTGACAGCACAGCAGCGATTGCTATCAGAAAAAACCCGATGGATCACAAGGGGACCAAGCATATTCAGATAAAGTTTCATATTGTGAGGGAGGCCGTCAGCAATGGGGAGATACGTCTGGAGCATGTGGCTGGACAAGACCAAGTGGCGGATATTTTGACCAAGTCACTAGGGACAAAGCGATTTGAAGAGCTAAGGCAAAAGTTGGGAGTCATGGACAAACAGATCAAGAGGGAGATTGAAGGAACTGATCAGTTTGTCCATGGGGAAATGGAGACTTGGGACGCGACCGGGCGAGACGTGGGCAAGCGAGACGCAACCAGTTGGGACGCGGCTAGGCGAGACGCGGGCGAGCGGGACGCGACCAGGCGAGACACGACCAGTTGGGACGCGGCCAAGCAGGACGCGAGACAACGGGAAGCGAGATGGATGGGACGCAAAGGCGCGAGACGCGGCTAAGTAGGACGTAGAGGAGCGGTACGCGGCTAGTCAAGGTGCAAAGAAGCAGGACGCGACCAAACCGGACGCGACGACCCAGGACGCAGGAAATTGTAGAAGGGCTGATCAGGTTGCAGACTTTAGAGGACAAGAAGACACTGACGAACTGAACATCCAGACTGAAGCAGGCGACAAGATCACAGCCTGAAGACAGCAGAAGACGCTCATAGCATGGACAGGGCAAGAGGAGACGTTGAAGGCCTCGGAATCTGTGCGAAGAACCTGCACCAGACCATAGGTACAGGTTGCCAGTTTTGTCAAGGACAATAGGTCCTTGGCTAAGTCAAACTTTAACCATTTCGGGTAATTAGCGGACAAGAATATTTATGATGTTTCTGAGCATGTTTTGGTCGGTTTTTGTAATGTCTTTTAGGCATATATGTATGGATGACCGTATTATGAATTATTAAGTGAAGTTTTCAGAAGTTTGAGTGTGTGTTCATTCTCATCCCTTTCCGTTCATTGTTCTTTCAAAATTATTGAATTCTGAGTGAGTTCTTTTGTTCGTTCGTTCATTTTCACTTACGTTTGCACAATCAAGGAGTAAAATAGACAAAATGAACTTAAATTAAGCAACTTTATGTTTGCCAAGTTCACTAAAAAATCAACAGGAAATGTCAGATACTCTTCATCCTTACAAAAGGGTCTCTCTCTCTCCCTCTCTAAAAGTTTATCTCTTATATAAATCTCCATAATTTGTATTTTATTCATCCGTTCTACTTTGTAGGGTTTCCAATAAGAGGCCTTGTGCCACATTGAATTTCCTGGATGTGAAGTACCTTCGTGGTTTCAAAGCCGAGTGGTGGGATCTAAGTTATGGCCAAAGCTGCCTCCACATTGGCATGAAAAAAGGCTTATGGCATGGTTCTTTGCATTGTTGTCTCCTTTCAGGACAACCGATATCAAAATAGCTGCATCCTAGTGAAAAGCACCAGTACGTTCAGAACTGAGGATGAGTCTTGCACTGATATTAGCTGGAACGTAGGAGATTTGTCAGAAACCAACATGATTGTATCAGACCATGTCTTCGTATGTTACACAAGTTTCTCAGACATCAAAAAACATCTTGAAGCAAAAGTTATAAGTGAATCCACTCTTAGAAAGGTTATCCTTGAATTCAAAGTGGCAGGTATAACTGAAGTAGAACAATGCAAGGTGGTGAAGTGCGGCTACAGTTTGGTTTACGAAGGAAGCAACTGGTTTTATGAGAATGAAACCATAGACGTTGCACAAAACGAACAAATACCAAATACGAGGGCAAGAGCGAGGAAGCTTCAGAGTGCTTAACCCAATTGAATCTATCGTTTTCACTAAAACTAATGAACATGCGTTTGAAATGACCTGAGTGCATCACATGCAGACAAACAAACCTTTGCTCGACCCAGACCCCGAACGAATTTTCGGAACCAAATTTGGAAGGCCTCGGCTCATCTCTATCACCGGAGAAAGGCGGTGCACGGGCAGAGACTGTGGAGAATCGAAGAACCCTAATTTCGCCCTAGGGTTCAACGAAGGAGAGAAAGGTTGCTATGCTAGAGTGAACCAGAATCGAAGACCCCTGAGAAATGAAAAGGGTTTAACGGGCCGGAGAATGAATTATGGGTTTATGGCGGCCTGCGGACTAGAAGACTCAAGGTTAGTTCATTCACCTGAAGCCCGCGACCCAGCTTGCCACCCAAACACTTGAAGAAGCCTACGGCCCAGCCTAATGAAAGTGACCCGCAAACAACAAAGGAACATTAGTACTGAAATTTCAGAAACAAACACTTATGGTCTATGTTTTTATGCAAGAAATAAACAATGACATATTGTATCAGACCTAGACATAAAATCTAGAAATTTATGCTTTTGTGTATCACCACCAAGAAAATATCAAATTAGACATTATGTTCTGCAACCTTTTCTAAACACCATTTTTCATAAAATTGCAGAACACCATAAGCACAAACCACCCTAAACACGTGAGAGATTTATCTTTCAGTTTGCACCATGAAAAAGATAGAGGAGAGATAATGAGCTTAATCAAATATTAGCTCATGAACAAACCAAAAATCTAACAAATGGTATCAGAGCTCTCAAGATTGAAAGGAGCACACGGCACAAGCAAAAATAACTAAGCACCAGACAACACAAATCAACACCATATAAGCACAAGACAACACAAAATACAACAAAGAAGATTATGCAACCGATACCCCAAGTTCCAATATTCGACATCAAAGGGTAGAGTTTATGGGTCATTAAGATGAAGGCAACCCTACGATCTAGACAGTTGTGGAAGGTCGTGACTGAGGGTCTACCGAACGTACCACTAATGGGGGCTGCTACAACCCCCAAATAACATCAAAAGGCTCTAACAGCTTGGGAGGAGTTAGAACCCAAAGACCAGATAGCACTGCAACTCCTTTACAGTGTTGTCACCGAGGAAATTTTCGGAGCTCACTTGTCTATATGTAATAACTCCAAAGATGCGTGGGATCTACTAAGGGAGAGGTTCCATGGCAATCCTAAGATGGCGATGATAAAGCTACAATGACTTAGGGCTACTTACTACACCCTACGTCAAGGATACAAAGAGAGTATTAAGGAATTCGTAAACAAAGTCACGGAGCTTAGAAACGAGATGAAAACCTACGGAGATGATATTAGGGAGGATACCCTAGTGTCTAAAATACTATGTTCGTTGCAAGAAAGGTCCGATCCCTACGTGGATGTGATCGAACAAACGAAGGATCTAACTAGACTAAAAGTGGGTGAGCTAGGTATATCACTACAGTCTCGGGAGGCGAGACTCGACGTTAGACACGGAAGCAACATAGAGGGAGCATTTAAGGCAAAGTTTAAAGGCCTAAAACTGTCCAGCAAAGCAGAACATAGAAGAAAACCTTATTCTAAGGGTGATAACAAACAAAAGGGGAAGAAATGATGTAGTCATTGCAAGAAGAACAATCACCATGAGTCACAATGTTATTTCAAGAACAAGGCGGACAGACCAGATTCAACACGATCTCTTAAGACCAAAAGAGAGTGCTACACTTGTGGAAAACCAGGCTACTTCTTACGAGATTGCAGGTTCAAGAAACCTAATACGAATCAAACTCACGTAAACTGTGAAGATGAGGAGGAGGACAATTGTTTGTTCACAACTGCGCATATTGCAGCCGAGGGGTTTGATCAAGATGTCTCGTTAGTGGACAACGGGACTACTAATCATATGACACGGGTTGGAGGAGTTATTCACCACATTAGATAGGAACTTTAGAGTACCTATTATTATGGGAAATGGCGAAGCACTCACAACCACCGGGAAAGGAGACATCCTAATGGAAACTAAGAGCGTGAGGAAGATGATTAAAGACATATTCCTAGTTCCAAGGTTGGACAAAAATTTACAAAGTGTACCTCAAATGGTGCGTAATGGGTACCAAGTCCTATTCACATAGGGAAGCTGTAAGATTAAGGATAAACAGGACAATTTTGTTGTTGAAGTCCCTATGATAAAAAAGGCCTACCCCATACGATGGAAAATTATAACCAAACACGCAAAGGCAGCAAGAGAAGAGGAACCCTTATCTGGGTTGTGGCATCCTAGGCTGGGTCATTCTGGTCTTTAGAGCCTGCAAGAATTGTAAAAGAAAAACATGGTTAGAGGGTTACCATAATCAAAATGGAGAAGGAGGCTTGTGAGGCTTGCTTGAAGGGCAAGCAAACCAGGGAGGAATTTCCTAAGTAGTCAGAATACAAAGTAAAAGGTATCCTAGACCTAATACATTCAGATTCTTGTGGCCCTATGCAGACCCCATCACTGGATGGGAGTCTACACTTTCCGACCTTCACAGATGGATACTCACACATGGTGTGGGTGTACTTTCTAAGGCTAAGGTGGGACTGTCTAAGTGTTTTTAAGAACTTTGCTGTTCAAGTTGAGACGCAAACGGGGAAGAAAGTGAAGAAGTTGAGAACAGACCGTTGAGGGGAGTTTAACTCTAAGGACTTTGATGATTATCTAAGTTCTAAGGGAACCCTAAGGGAACTAACAGTGGCATACTCCCCCAGCAAAACGGAGTTTCTGAGAAGAGTAATAGGTCATTATTAAATATGGCTAGGAGTATGATGGAAAAAAAGAACCTACCTCACAAATTTTGGGCTGAAGACGTGTTTACAGCCGCCTATCTTTAGAATCGGCTACCCACCAAGGCACTTGATGGTCACACCCCACTTGAAATGTGGAGTGGACACCAGCCCTCGGTAGGCCACCTCAAGGTCTGTGGTTGTCTGTGTCACGTTCACGTACCTGCACATCAGAGGAAGAAGTTGGATCAGAGGTCGGAAACTAGGATTTTTATGGGCTATAGCAGCTTAAGTAAAGGCTATCATATCTACAACATACGGACTGGTAAAGTAGAAGTTTCAAAGAATGTTGTATTTGAAGAAGATAAATGCTAGGATTGGTCTACGAAAAGTGACTCACAAGCAACTAGACCTATCTCTACATTTATAAAAAACTCAAGGCCTATACAACCAACCACTCCTAATACAGTTTTGGGGACTACAAGTTGAGAGGGAGAAAGTTACTTATCTGATATATCACCGGTGCCTTTTCAGCTGAGCAGCGGACAGTCTACTGGAGCCTCAACCTCATCCTCACGACTCTTGCACGAAACACGGAGGTTAAGAAGTATATTTGAAAATGTTGAACCAACCGAAGTAGAAGAAGGGCATAATTATGAGGCGTGTTACCTGGCTATGGAGGAACCGAGTTCCTTTGAAGAAGCTGTTTTGGATCCAGGCTGGAGGAAAGTCATAGAGGAGGTTATTTAAATGATTTAGAAGAACGATACTTGGATGCTGGTGGACAGACTTGAAAATAAGAAGTTAACTACAGTCAATTGGCTGTATAAGATAAAATCAGACGAGAATGGGAAAATTCAAAGACTGAAAGCACGATTTGTAGCGAGAGGGTTTACACAAACCTTCGGCATCGACTATGGAGAGACCTTCGTTCCAGTGTCAAGACACGACACCATCCCAATGTTGATCTGCCTAGCTGCACAAATGAGATGGAGATTGCATTAGATGGATGTAAAGTCGGTGTTCTTAAACGGAGAAATCACAGAAGAGGTGTAGTGTATAAACTGAAAAATGAGCTCTACGGGTTGAAGCAGGCACCTAGAGCATTGTACATCAAAATTGATTATTTCTTTCTGACTAAAGGGTGCACACAGAGCCACTGCGATGCAGCCATGTACACCCAAAGGTCAATAGATGATGTCCTAATTATATGCATCTACGTGGATGATATAATTGTTACAGGTAGTAGTGATGAGTGGATAGAAAAATTCAAAGCTAAGCTGTGCCAAACGTTTGAAATGAGTAACCTAGGGAGGTTGAGATATTTGCTAGGATTTGAGATCAATTATACAGATGAAGGAGCGTTCCTACATCAAGCTATGTATACAACTTAATTGTTGAACAAGTTTGGGATGCAACACTCTGATAGTGTTAGCACCCCCCCCTAATGCCTGCTGGAAAGAACAAAGAGATGGGCAAGGAACTTACAACCCCATTGCAGTATCGGAGCATGATTAGAGGGCTCTTGTATCTCGCCGCAACACGTCTAGACCTTATGTTCGCCGCAATACGTCCAGACCTTATGTTCGCTGCCTTCTATCAGTCCAGGTACATCTTGAAACCTGTGGATGGAAACATGTTGGATGTTAAACGTGTTTTCAGGTATATCAAGGGGATAATGGACTATGAACTACATTTTAAGTTCGTGGACAACTCTAAACTAATTGGATATCAGACTCGGACTAGGGCGGATGCAAGGAGGATATGCGTAGCACTACAGGGTTCGTTTTACCCTAAGAAGTGCTATATTTTCGTAGGAGACTCAAAAGCAGTCGGTGATAGCACAGTCCACGGCAGAGGCAGAATACACCGCTCTGTGTGCTACCACCAACAACACAGTGTGGCTAAGACGCATGTTTGAGGAGTTCGGGTTTACAATCGTAGGAGGGGTTCCCATCTACTATAATAACATATCGGCCATGGCAATAGGTAAGAACCCCGTACAACATCGACGAACTAAACACATTGATATTAAAATACATGTAGTAAAATAATCCGAGAGGGAGCATCGTATTACCTTGCTTCACTGCTCCGGAGAAGACTAGCTCGCCGAATTGCTGACATAGCCGCTGAGCACGAGGAGATTTGAAGACCTGCATTTGCGACTAGGAGTGGTGTCGAGAAGAGTCAAGAGGGAGATTGAAGGCCTCGACTCATCTCTGTCACCGGAGAAAGGCGATGCACGGGCAGAAGATTATGGAGAATCGAAGAACCCTAATTTCACCCTACGGTTCGACGAAGGAGAGGGAGGTTGCTCTGATTGTTCTAGAGTGAACCAGAATCGAAGACCCCTGAGAAATGAAAAGGGGTTAATGGGCCAAAAAATGAATTCTGGGCTTATGACGGCCCGCAGACTAGAAGACTCAAGGTTAGTTTATTCACCTGAAGCCCGTGACCCAGCTTGCTACCCAAACACCCGAAGAAACCCACGGCCCAGCCCAAGGAAAGTGACCTGCAACAACAAAGAAACATTAGTACTGAAATTTCAGAAACAAACAGTCATGGCCTATGTTTTGGCTTTATGCAAGAAATAGACAATGACATATTGTATCAGACCTAAGCATGTAATCTAGGAAGTTTATACTTTTGTGTAATGCTTTTATATATATGACATATGAAGGGGTGAGGCGATAGCTTACCAAGGCAATGATCAATAGCTGGTCCGAGAGGATGATCAGCCACACTGGGACTGAGACACGGCCCAGACTCTTACGAGAGGCAGTAGTGGGGTGAGGCGTATCATCACCAAGAAAATACCAACTTAGCCATTCTATTCTGCAACCTTTTCTAAACACCATTTTTCATAAAATTGCAGAACACCATAAGCACAAACCACCCTAAACACTTGAGAGATTTAATTTCTAGTTTGCACCATGTAAAAGAGAGATGAGAGATCATGAGCTTCATCTAATATTCGCTCATGAACAAACCTAAAATCTAACAAATGGTATCAGAGCTCATTCAAGGGAGCACATAGCACAAGCAACAACAACTAAGCACTACACAACACAAACCAGCACCATATCAGCACAAGACAACATAAACCAGCACAAAAATACAACGAAGAAGATGATGCAACCGATACCCCAAGTTCCAATACTCGACAATAAAAGCTACAGTTTATGGGTCATTAAGATGAAGGTAACCCTACAATCTAGAAAGTTGTGGAAGATCGTGACTGAGGGTCTACCGGGCGTACCACTAATGGGGGCTGCTACAACCCCTGAAGAACACCAAAAGGCTCTAACAGCTTGGGAGGAGTTAGAACCAAAAGACCAGACAACACTTCAACTCATTTACAGTGTTGTTACCGAGGAAATTTTCGGAGCTCACTTGTCTATATGTGAGAACTCCAAAGATGTGTGGGATCTACTAAAGGAGAGGTTCCAGAGAGATCCTAAGACGGCGATGATAAAGCTACAACGAATTAAGAATACCTACTACACCTTACGTCAAGGAGACAAAGAGAGTATTAAGGAATCCGCAAACAAAGTCATGGAGCTTGGACACAAGATGAAAACCTACACAGACGATATTAGGGAGGATACCCTAGTGTCTAAAATACTATGTTCGCTGCAAGAAAGGTTTGATCCCTACGTGGATGTGATCGAACAAATGAAGGATCTAACTAGTCTAACAGTGGGTGAGCTAGTTATATCACTACAGTTTCAAGAGGCGAGACTCGACGATAGACACAAAAGCAGTATAGAGAGAGCGTTTAACGCAAAGTTTAATAGCCTAAAACTGTCCAGTAAAGCAGAACATAGCAGAAAACCATGTTCTAAGGGAGATAACAAACAAAAGGGGAAGAAATGTGTAGTCATTGCAAGAAAGACAATCGCCATGAGTTACAATGTTGTTTCAAGAACAAGGCAGACATACCAGATTCAACACGGCCTGCTAAGACCAAAAGAGAGTGCTACACTTGTGGGAAACCAGGCCACTTCTCACAAGACAACATGTTCAAGAAACCTAATACGAATCAAGCTCACGTAAACCGTGAAGATGATAAGAATGACAACTGTTTACCGCTGCGCATATTGCAGCCGAGGGGTTTGATTAAGAGGTCTAGTTATTGGACAACGAGACTAATAATCATATGAAACATATGGAGGAGTTCTTCACCACATTAGATAGGAACTCTAGAGTACCTATTATTGTGGGAAATGGCGAAGCACACACAATCACCGGGAAATGAGTCATCCTAGTGGAAACTAAGAGGGGGAGGAAGATGATTAAAGACGTATTCCTAGTTCCGAGGTTGGACAAAAATTTACTAATTGTACCTCAAATGGTGCGTAATGGGTACCAAGTCCTATTCACGGAGGAAAGTTGTAAGATTAAGGATAAACGAGACAGTTTAGTTGCTGAAGTCCTTATGAAAAAAAGGCCTACCCCTATGATGGAAAATTATAACCGAACACGCAAAGGCAGCAAGAGAAAAGGAACACTTATCTGGGTTGTGGCATCGCAGGGTGGGTCATTCTAGTATTCCCAGCCTGCAAGAATTGCAAATGAAAAACATGGTTAGAGGGTTACCAAAATTTAAAGTGGAGAAGGAGACTTGTGAGGCTTGCTTTAAGGGCAAGCAAACCAGGGAGGAATTTTCTAAGTAGTCAGAATACAAATTAAAAGGTACCCTAGACATAATACATTCGGATTTGTGTGGCCCTATGTAGATCCCAACACTGGATGGGAGTTTATACTTGCTGACCTTCACAGATAGGTACTCACACATGGTGTGGGTGTACTTCCTAAGGCTAAAGTCGGACTGCCTAAGTGTTTTTAAGAAATTTTATGTTCAAGTTGAGATGCAAACGAGGAAGAAAATGAAGAAATGGAGAACAGACCGTGGAGGGGATTTAACTCTAAGGTCTTTGATTATTATCTAAGTTCTAAGGGTACCCTAAGGGAACTAACAGTGGCTTACTCTCCCCAGCAAAACGGAGTTGCTGAGAGGAGGAACAATTCATTATTAAATATGGCTAGGAGTATGATGGCAGAAAATAACCTACCTTACAAATTCTGGGTTGAAGGTGTGTTTAGAGCCGCCTATCTTCAGAATCGGCTACCCACCAATGCACTGGATGGTCGCACCCCACTTGAATTGTGGAGTGGACACAGCCCTCAGTAGGCCATCTCAAGGTCTTTGGTTGTCTCTGTCACGTTCATGTATCTGCCTAGCACAAGAAGAAGTTGGATCCGAGGTCGCAAACTGGGATTTTCGTGGGCTATAGCAACCTAAGTAAAGTATATCGTTTCTACAACATACAGACGAGTAAAGTAGAAGTTGCAAGGGATGCTGTATTCGAAGAAGATATATGCTAGGATTGGTCTACAAAGAGTGACTCACAAGCAACTATACCTATCTCTACATTTATCAGAAACTCAAGGCCTATACAACCGACTGCTCCTAATACAGTTTCGAGGACTACAAGTTCAGAGGGAGAAAGGCATTTATCTGATATATCACCGGTGCCTTTCTAGTTGAGCAGCAGACATTCTAGTGGAGCTTCATCCTCATCCTCACGGCTCCTGCATAAAACACGGAGGTTAATTAGTATATATGAAAATGCTGAACCAACCGAAGTGGAAGTAAGACATAATTTTTAGGTGTGTTACCTGGCTATGGAGGACAGGTACTTGGATGCTGGTGGAAAGACCTGAAAACAAGAAGTTAATTACAGTCAAGTGGCTGTATAAGATGAAATCAGACGAGAACAGAAAAATTCAAAGACTTGATCGGAGGGCTCCTGTATCTCGCCGCAACACGTCTAGACCTTATGTTCACTGCCTCCTATCTGTCTAGGTACATGTCGAAACCTGTGGATGGAAACATGTTGGATGTTAAACGTGTTTTTAGCTATATCAAAGGGATAGTGGACTATTAACTACATTTTAAGTTTGTGGACAACTCTAAACTAATTGGATATTCAGACTCAGACTAGGGCGGATGCAAGGAGGATATGCGAAGCACTACGAGGTTTTGTTTTACCGTAGGAGATATTTTCGTGGGAGACTAAAAAGCAGCCGGTGATAGCTCTATCCACGGCAGAGGCGGAATACACCTCTCTGGGTGCTACCACTAACCACACAGTGTAGCTAAGACGCATGTTCGAGGAGTTCGGGTTTACATTCGAAGGAGGGGTTCTCATCTACTGCGATAACGCATCGGCCATCACAATAGGTAAGAACCTCGTACAACATCGATGGACTAAACACATTGATACTAAAATGCATGTAGTAAGAGAAGCCGAGAGAGAGCAGCGTATTACCTTGCTTCACTGCTCCGGAGAAGACCAGCTCGCAGACTTGCTGACAAAGCCGTTGAACACGAGGAGGTTCGAAGACCTGCGTTGGCGACTAGGAGTGGTGCCGAGAAGATTCGAGAGGGAGACTGAAGGCCTCGACTAATCTCTATCACCGGAGAAAGGCGACGCACAATCGAAGAACCCTAATTTCGCCCTAGGGTTCGACGAAAGAGAGGAAGGTTGCTCTGATGGTTTTAGAGTGAACCAGAATCGAAGACCTTGAGAAATTAAAAAGGGTTAACGGGCTATAGAATGAATTCTTGGCTTATGGCTGCCCGCAGACTAGAAGACTCAAGGTTAGTTCATTCACCTGAAGCCCACGGCCCAGCTTGCTACCCAAACACCTGAAGAATCCCACGACCACAGACTAGAAGACTCAATGTTTTGGCCAGTTTTTATTCAAGAAATAGATAATGACATATTGTATTAGACCTAGCCATGTGATCTAGGAAGTTTATGCTTTTGTGTAATGCTTTTATATATATGAAATATGAAAGGGGGTGAGGAGTATCACCACCAAGAAAATACCAACTTAGCCATTCTATTCTGCAACCTTTTCTAAGCACCATTTTTCATAAAATTGCAGAACACCATAAGCACAAACCACCCTAAACACGTGAGAGATTTTTTTCTAGTTTGCGCCATGCAAAAGAGAGATGAGAAATCATGAGCTTGATAAAATATTAGCTCATGAACAAACCTAAAATCTAACAAATGGTACTAGAGCTCTCAGGATTAAGGGGAGCACACGACACAAGCAACAACAACTAAGCACCAGACAGCACAAACCATCACCATATTAGCACAAGACTGCAAAAACCAGCACAAAATACAGCAAAGAAGATGATGCAACCGATACCCCAAGTTCCAGTATTCGACGGCAAAGGCTACAGTTTATGGATCATTAAGATGAAGGCAACCTAGGATCTAGGCAGTTGTTGAAGGTCGTGACTGAGGGTCTACCGGACGTACACCTAATGGGAGCTTCTACACCCCCCGAAGAACATCAAAAGGCTCTAACAACTTAGGATGAGTTAGAAAGACCAGACAACACTGCAACTCCTTTACAGTGTTGTCACCGAGGAAATTTTTAGAGGTCACTTGTCTGTATGTGAGAACTCCAAAGAAGCTTGAGATATCCAAAGGGAGAGGTTCCAGGGAGATCCTAAGACGGCGATGATAAAGCTACAACGACTTAGGGCTACTTACTACACCATACGTTAAGGAGACAAAGGGAGTATTAAGGAATTCGCAAACAAAGTCACAGAGCTTGGAAATGAGATGAAAACCTACGGAGACGATATTAGGAAGGATACCCTAGTGTCAAAAATACTATGTTCGCTGCAAGAAAGGTTTGATCCTTACGTGGGTGGGATGGAACAAATGAAGGATCTAACTGGTCTAACAGGGGGTGAGCTAGTTATATCACTACAGTCTTAAGAGGCGAGACTCAACGATAGACACAGAAGAAACATAGAGGGAATGTTTAACGCAAAGTTTATAGGCCTAAAACAATTATGCAAAGTAGAACATAGCAGAAAACCCTATTCTAAGGGTGATAACAAACAAAAGGGGAAGAAATGGTGTAGTCATTGCAAGAAGGACAATCACCATGAGTCACAATGTTATTTCAAGAACAAGGCAGACATACCAGATTCAACACGACCTTTTAAGACCAAAAGGGAGTGCTACACTTGTGGAAAACCAGGCCACATATCACGAGACTGCAGGTTCAAGAAACCTAATACAAATCAAGCTCACATAAACCATGAAGATGATGAGGAGGACAATTGTTTGTTCACAGCTGCGCATATTTCAGCTAAGGGGTTTGATCAAGAGGTCTTGTTAGTGGACAACGGGACTACTAATCATATGACACGGGTTGGAGGAGTTATTCATCACATTAGATAGGAACTTTAGAGTACCTATTATTATGGGAAATGGCGAAGCAATCACAACCACTGGAAAGGAGACATCCTAATGGAAACTAAGAGGGTGAGGAAGATGATTAAAGACATATTCCTAGTTCCAAGGTTGAACAAAAATTTACTAAGTGTACCTCAAATGGTGCGTAATGGGTACCAAATCCTATTCACAGAGGGAAGCTGTGAGATGAAGGATAAACGAGACAGTTTTGTTGTTGAAGTCCCTATGATCAAAAAGGCCTACCCCCTACGATGGAAAATTATAACCGAACACGCAAAGGCAACAAGAGAAGAGGAACACTTATATTCGTTGTGGCATTGCATGTTGGGTCATTCTGGTCTTCACAGCCTGCAAGAATTGCAAAAGAAAAACATGGTTAGAGGGTTACCAAAATTTAAAGTGGAGAAGGAGACTAGTGAAGCTTGCTTGAAGGGCGAGCAAACCATGGAGGAGTTTCCTAAGCTGTCAGAATACAAAGTAAAAGGTACCCTAGACCTAATACATTCGGATTTGTGTAGCCATATTGCAGACCCCATCACTAAATGGGAGTCTATACTTGCTGACCTTCACATATGGATACTCACACATGGTGTGGGTGTACTTCCTAAGGCTAAAGTCGGACTGCCTAAGTGATTTTAAGAAATTTGTTGTTCAATTTTAGATACAAACGAGGAAGAAAGTGAAAAAGTTGAGAACAGACCATGGAGGGGAGTTTAACTCTAAGGAATTTGATGATTATCTAAGTTCTAAGGGTACCCTAAGGGAACTAACAATGGCTTACACCCCCAGCAAAACAGAGTTACCGAGAGGAGGAACAGGTCATTATTAAATATGGCTAGGAGTATGATGGTAGAAAAGAACCTACCTCACAAATTCTGGGCTGAAGGCGTGTTTACAACCGTCCAACTTCAGAATCGGCTACCCACCAAGGCACTAGATGGTCGCATCCCACTTGAAGTGTGGAGTGGACACAGCCCTTAGTAGGCCACCTCAAGGTCTTCAGGTGTCTGTGTCACGTCCACGTACCTGCACAGCACATGAAGAAGTTGGATCAGAGATCGGAAACTGGGATTTTCGTGGGCTATAGCAGCCTAAGTGAAGGCTATCGTATCTACAACATACATATGTGTAAAGTAGACTTTGCAAAGGATGTAAAGATTAAGAAGAAAATTGGACCCTTTAAAGTTGTTTCAAAGAAGGTATCTGAAACCCCGAGAGCTTTAGTTTCGCCAAATTCATCAATTGGATTAGCTGAGAATAAAAGTTCGAGGAAGAGTGAGAGCTTAGAAGAGTCATCTTCTCCACCAAATCAGAATCCAATCAATGTAGCGAAAACATTGATGAACCTAAGGAGTTAAATAGTTATCCAGTTCAGGAGAAAAGATTGCACATTGTAGAAAAGGAAGAAGATAAGAATAAGACTGAAGAAGACGATCTGAATGAGCAATGCATTGTAGAGAAGAACAAGATTGAAGAAGACAAGAAGAAATTGCACAGATCGTCAATGTCATCTCTCGAAATGGAGAGGATAGAAAAACAACAGAAAAATGGAGAACCAGGAGAGAGAGAAAACTTTTGGTGAAGAGAGAGAAAGTCAGATTGGGGAGGAAGCCAAGGAATGAATGTGAGTGCCTAGAGAGAGAAAGATAGAAAGTTCATAGAAGAAGGAGAATTTGATATCGCTGGAAAAACAGAGAAAAGTCGGCGAAGAAGTAGAAGAAAGAATCTACGAAGAAAAAGAAATCGACAAATGAGGTCGATGAATTAAAATTAGAATTCCCAGAAAGAAGAAGGATTCGCCGGAAATAGAGATGAATTAGAGAAGAAGGATGCATATTCGCCGGAAAAGAAGAAGAAAAAGAGACATAAAAATTAAAATTGCAGCGTAGAAGAGAAATCGGTCAGATCAAACGAAGAAGAAAAATAGAGAAACATAATCTGACCGATTGCAGAATTGGAGAAACAGAAATTCGACGAAAGAGAGAAACACGGGGAAGAGAAGAAACATGGCGAAAGAGAGCTGGATGAACAGAAAAAAACCGTCGGATGAATCATTCACCAGAAGAAAGAAATTGCTGATTAATTCAACTGAAAAATATGCTCTGATACTATATTAGAAAAGAAAAAAAAATATTTTTATTGATTGATTAAAAAATACATATAATCATGTGTATTTATAATACACAATATACTCAAGATCAAGAATTAAATAATTCAAGAACATTAATCAATTAAAGAAAGAAGAAAAAGAAAAGAAAAGTAAGAAAAAAAAAGAATGTTAAAAATTATAATTGACATATATCTAAATATATTAAAATATAAAATATATATATTTATATGTATAATAATATAAATATAATTATAATATAATATAATTAACTTATGTATAATATATAATATATATATAAGGTAAGATTATATATATGTATAATGTATATACGTAACTATATATATATAGACATTACCTTACCTTGAGAAATGAAACTAAAGGGATAGAGGAGAGAGATGATAAAGAGAGTATAATGAAATTTGATTTTTAACATTCTTTTTTTTAAAAGCTATGTTGTGAAATGGTATCCTAGAACGTTTGTCTCATCGTTAGAAACTCATTAGTTTTCTGCATATAAATCATTGCGTATTGATGTGGTGTAAACACGAGTTATAAATTATCGTAGACCACTCCACCGCAAGTATACGGATCGTGTAGTACCAGGGTCGATCTCTAGGGACTAAAGCAGCCAAAAACTAAGAATGAAACTAAACTAAGACGAATAGAAATAGATGAGGATATGGTCCTAAATATCTAAACTAACCTAAGTGGTGACAACGATACTAGGTCGGGGGTGAACTCGGATATGACGAACACTACGGGTGTCGGGACCGGGAATCATATGGATGAAGCAACTAAGGATCATAGATCTATCGACTTATCTTGACAACGGGAAATTCATGCCCTAAAGTGAGGAGTGATTCTTCCGAGCCTAAACCTCCTAACCATGAGTACGTGCAACCCTACCTTCCAGCAGTGATTAACCCGTACCATGGCAGCTTTACGAACGCAATCATTATTCCTAAGACGACTAACCTACCGGTCGGATTCTCATTAGCCGAACTTAACCTACAACTTAACAGGTCCGGATTCATTCTTTAACCTTCCAGCAAAGTCTGAAATCCTATGTTACTGAGCGGGCAGCACTAGCGTAAGAGTGATAATGCTAAGAGTAGAACCGATAATCAAGAATAAATCAATAAATCTAAGCACTAACGCAAATCATTGTTCATCCATTACAATCCGATATCCCTACCAGTAGTTGGGACTCTACTCACTCATGGAGAATACAGAAAACGAAGATACATAATCCTAAACATGATAGACTCTAGGAAATTCGATGCCTCGCCCTTCCCTATCGTGTTACCGACGTAAGGATTGATGTTAATCTTCTTCTCCAACGTCTCTCGAGCCTTTCCAGATGTTTTCCAAGCTTTTCCTTGCCTTGTATGTCACCCCCTTTGCTCTAGATCTCTTCTGTATTACAAAATAGGTCGTTTGAATGCAAGATCTAAGTTGTTGCGAAATACACGGCCCGCTCGGGCACCACTGTTGCCCGATCGTGCAGAGGCGCGCCCGATCGTGTTCCTTCATAGAGCCTGATCGGGCATCAGCACCCGATCGCGTGGTTGAGTGGCTCGAGTCATGCAAACTCTCGGGGAAATTGGGATGAAATAACGCCCGAGTGGCTATACGTCTTGCGCCCGATCGGGTAAGGCTACCCGATCTCGTTGCCTTCGTGTCCGGGTCGTGCAAGGTGTGCGGATAAAACCCCGTAGGTTTTACCCGAGCGGGTGGTCTATGGTTGCTCGGGTGTTCCTTTGGTTTCTAAGGCTTGATCTTGGCTCTGAGTGGATTTATCTTCAAAGTACGTGGTTTTGTTCAGGAATCCGTCTTTTTAAGCTCATTTAGGCCTTGTCGCCTAAAAACCTGAAAACCAACAAAACGGGTGTATGTAACTCATAATCGGATCGGATATGTAAACCTATCTATGAAATATATGCGAAAATGACACTAAAACCTATCCTAAAATGGATGCACTTTCAGTGTTATCAAACTCCCCCAAACCTAAACCTTTGTTTGTCCTCAAACAAAACTAAAGTCTAGTACAAGAAGAATCTAATAACGATGGATACTAGCTCAAAAATATCGAAGGGTTAGTCATTCCGCAAATCAACGCGTCACATGGATAAGAGCCTAAGCGTACCGAGTATAGCCTTATGTCTATCGAAAGTGCTGAGCCATGAAATCCTACCAAAAATCTAAGTCTACTTCACAACCCTAGATAACGTCCAAGCAATCTCCATACCTATTTCCCTAAGCTTTAGATATCTCTACTTAGACCCAGGCTGCCTATGGCACACTCATAAGGTCGCGTGACCTTAGCGGAGTGAAGAGGTGCGTTATTGATCTTATTATTTTTCTTTTTTTCGGTTTTTTTTTCTTTTCTTGATTACGCAACACTCTAACCCTTAGGACGTAGAAAAGCGCCTCTACCCACCACTTAGACCCGAACCATCGAATATCGATGTTCTCATGTCAATCCAAACTCGGAACAGTGAAAAACTTATCCTAGATGACAGCGGAGTATAAGCGTGTGGAATCTAACTCATGAACGCTAAAAGTATCAACAAAGCTAAGCTAGACGGTATATACGGAGATATGACTACTTGGTATCGAAATCTAAGGAGTGAATTCAACTAGATAAGGGTTTCAAAAACAACTACTCGACTAATCGGTATCAAAAGGGCTTCTAAGCAAACCTATACCATTATCCATGATTCAACAAAGTCACAAAACATGACTAAACTCGAAAAAATTTTCACTAGATATCCATCTTATTCCTAAACCTAATCCTAAGTCTAAACATGTCGCTCTAAACACATCCATATCACAAAATGAAGGAGTACCCTCCCCCAGACCTGAACGGAACACAGTCCCGGTGTTCGAGACCTATGAGGGATCTCCACATGATAAAAATTCGAGAAAATAGAAAAAGGTAACGAATACACCTGGTGTGTGCGTGTGTGACTTTCTCGAATCGTGATACATCCGGATGTAGTGACTCTTGTGCTCTAATGCATGTGTTAGCGTGAAAGACCTGAGATAAAACCATGCAATTCAAGAGAGTAGAACAAAGAGCACTAAATACGTAAGTCTGAAAGAGCGTACACGATAGCTAAAACTAAAAACAAGAAAACGATATAAAAAGAGGTCCATAAAGATAAAAAGAAAAAAAGAAATAAAGGAAAAAGGAAGAAATGATCTAATCCTCATCCGCTCCATCGCGGGTGGCCGGTAGGTCCGCTGGCTCCGCTGATGCTCCTTCCCCAGGTGGGAAGTAGAATGAATCCAGCTCGTATGGGATGTGAGGACGGTACGGGATGGCTCCAGTATGATAATCCTGCGGGATCGGAATGTAAGGCTCCTGGTAGTGCGGGCGGTACGGGATGGCTCCAGTATGATAATCCTGCGGGATCGGTATGTATGGCTCCTGGTAGTGTTGCATACTGAGGCGCTAAAATCGCCAGACGGACTCTGTGAGGTAGTAGGTATGCTGGATGGATTGCTCCTGGAATCGCTGCTGCTCTGCATACCTCGCAGCCTCTATATCGTGCCTCACTGCCTCCATGTCATACCTCTGCTCTGTCATGAATGATTGGTACCTGGTCTCCTCCGCTACGTACCTGAGGGCGTCGGAGACTCCTTCCATCGAAGGGAAGTCAGAGCGGCAGTGAGGATACTCTGGGCGCGCGCGCGAATGTGTGGCGCGTCGGCTGCGCTGACTCGACATGGACGGTCCTGGTGCAGCAGCTGGAGGTGGATCCATCTCTGCTAGCCTCGGGCCGATGTGCCCGATGGTTGGATCGATCCTAAATCGGGATCCCTCCTTGTCTAGACCCGGCACCCCTCAATCTCTTAGGTCGACTTCTAAGTTCCGACCATGCTCGTCCTTGTAGCACCAGATGACGTTGTACCTCTCCAATGTGATTGCTCTTTGGTTGCGCAGGTTCTGGAGGTTCAACTCTGGTTCTTCGTCGATCTTGTCCTCGGTCAGGATGCCAAGGTTGATCCAGACTCTCCGTGCGATCATCGTGACAATGCCACCGCACATGATCATCGTGTCCGTGCTACTCTTCTCGGTGGCTATGTCGAGAAAATGCATCATCACCAATGACGCCAAGTCGACGTTCAGGATGTCCCACTCATCGGGCTCGAAGCCTGACTGCACCACCCGCCTCAGGTAGGCCAACTCGGTGTGGTTGACACCACCTTGCGCTCCCTTTCCTAGTATGGATGAAACTAGTAAGTAATGAAAATACCTCAATGCGGGGTGGCGTATGTGGCTCGCCTTCGACCTCGTCGAATACTCTCCGTACGCTATCTGGGCCCAAAATTCTGCTTGATGGCTCCGGTTATGCTCTGGCATCTTCGTGAAATTGCAGTGCGGAACGTCAAGGATCGTCGCGAACTGTCTCGCGGTGAGCCGGTCGTAAAATTGCAGTGCAGAACGTCAAGGATCGTTGTGAACTGTCTCGCGGTGAGCCGGTAGTTCTGCCCCAGTAGGCGGAACTCCATGAAAGCTCTCTCTCGATCTCTGGATTCGGGAAAGAAAGCTGCATACGCAGTGAGGAACTCAGCCGTCAGGTTGCGGTATGTGTATTCTTGTGCATCCCTCAGTCCCCTCCAATCTAGCGTGTTGAAGATGTCGTCTATATATGCTCCTATGTGGAGGGCGGTCATCGCTTCGGCTGATAGGAAGCGGGACGGGAAGATCCGCGGCTAAAGTTCCGTGAACTTCTGCTTCTGACCGGACAAGAACGTCGTCGTCCGGTAGTTGTACTGTTGGTGGGAGGTGGTGATGGGCATGTAAAGCGTCAGATCGGCGCTTCTTCGAACTCTAGAAGATCTTAGGGGCCATCTGCAAAACAATCGAAAGACAAAAATCAGCATAAGGCTCGGTTCTGCAAGGTGCCCGATCGGGTACAAGGTGTTGCCCGGTCGGGTGACTAATGGTCGAATTACCCCCGTGGGTAGTGCCCGACTCGGGTGTAAACACCGCCCGATCGGGTGAATGTCTAGGTCGTCCGATCGGGTGCTACACCTAGCCCGATCGGGTAGATCACGAAATCGCGACCTACAGTTCGCGAATCGTAATTCAATCGGCCAATTTACCCTAAATCTTCCTAAACAAACCTACTCTATCTGTAAACCAATAAAAAACTTTGTTTGTCCAAGGTCTTTCATTTCAAATTCCTTTTTCAGATAATTACGAGCATTTACCCTAAATCTTCCTAAACAAACCTAGATCTAACCCATAGCAGTCCTAATCTCAAGATATTTCATGAATTTACCTGGAATTCGTGATGAGAATGAGGAAATTTCAGATTACTGAGAGAGGGGAGAAGAGTTTCCGAGTAACCGAGTTTCAATCCCGTGACGGTGAAACGGCGACAATACCTAGGCGGCTCCGGCGACTAGAATTCGGCGTGAGAGGGTAGCAAATGGAGAGAGCATGATCGGGTATGGATTGTGTGAAGTGAATTGGCCGCTCGGGTTACTCGAAATATGACTTACCATGTAGAAGTTACGGTGCCCGATCGGGTCCCCTGTGCTGCCCGATCGGGTACTCTCCCGTGATGACCTACCCGCTCGGGTCATGTGATGTCGCTCGATCGGGTTCCCCTGAATCTTAAATTACCCGATCGGGTAGAGGTGTCTGCCCGATCGGGTGTTGCTGCAAAACCGAGAAATTAAACGAGGAAAACATATGCAGCAAAAACCGATAGATCACTAGGTTCCTAGTCCTAGAAAATTGTCCGAAACTAAATAAAAATGAAAAAGAGGTCAAAAAATACGAAAATAAAACGACTAAAGGATATGGGGCTCGGGTTGCCTCCCGAGAAGCGCTTGTTTAAGGTC
>CM071866.1:42350191-42376332 GCA_036759665.1 Gynandropsis gynandra
CCATTTGATAATTGCAATGGAGAATATTTATGATAAGCACTTGGCCTTATTTGAATTAATGCAGCAGCATGTAAAATGGCATGCCCCCAAGTAGAAACTGGAAGTTTCGTTTTCATTAGCAATGGTCGAGCAATAAGTTGGAGACGTTTAATCAATGACTCGGTCATACCATTTTGTGTATGAACATGTGGTACGGGATGTTCAATCTCAATACCAATCGATGCACAATAGTCATTGAATGCTTGAGAAGTGAATTCACCAGCGTTATCAAGCCTCGCCTTCTTAATAGGATGATCGGGGAATTGAGCTCGTAATTTTGTTATTTGAGCAATAAACCTCGCAAATGCAACATTGTGGGTTGATAATAAGCAAACGTGTGATCATCTGCTAGAAGCATCGATCAATACCATAAAGTATCGAAATGGTCCACTTGGTGGTGTATAGGTCCACATATATCCCCATGTAATCGTTCTAAAAACGATGGTGATTCATGTCCAACTTTGACAGATGATGGTCTTATTATTAATTTTCCTTGAGAACAAGCATTGCATGCAATTTCATGAGATTGAAATATCTTCTCATGTTTTAATGGATGACCATTGGAATTTTGAATAATTTTTCGCATCATTACTGAACCAGGGTGACCCAATCGATCATGCCAAATCTTAAACATGTCTTCATATCTTGGGTTGAATATGGCATATGTTTCCACCATTCTTATCTTTGTGAAATATAGTCTAGATGATAAAGCTGGTAAAATTTTCACAGTATGTTTCATTTTAGAAACCATTGTCGTGATATAAAGATATTCACGATTTTCATCATTCATGGTCTCAACATAATAGCCATTTTGGCGAATATCTTTGAAACTTAATAAGTTTCTTTGGGATTGTGGAGAGAATAATGCATCTTGTATGATAAATTTTGTCCCTCTGGACATTATAAAATTTGCTTCTCCACATCCCTTAATTATTTTTGCATTTCCAGATATTGTATTGTGCGACGTGCCTTATATCTCGTAACATCATTATTTTCATTTTTCTTTCGTACAAAAATTCATTTGCATCTAACTTGTTTAACACCATTGAGAGTTTGAACGATGGGTCCAAATACGCTTCTTTTATTTAATGAGTCTAATTCTATTTGCATAACTTCTTTCTATTTTATCCAATCATGTCTTTTTTTACATTCTAACACTGACATTGGTTCTGGATCTTCACTATCATTTTCAATTCCTTTGGATACAGAGAAAGAGAATATTCCATCATTGTCATTTATTTCATCTCTTTTTATAATCTTTTCATCATAGATATAGTTAATGGAATCTCATTATGCACTGTATACTCATGATCATTTTCATGATTTTAATTCTAAAGATTATCTTCCTCGTTTGTTTTTTTTGGATGTTCTATATGATCCGAGAATCGACATCATTATAAAAATTCTTTCTTTTGTTGAGGATTTTTATCTTTAGAACAAGTGGTCATCCACGCTTCAAGCGTGTTGTAGATTCATTTGAAGTTATTTCACCTGCATGCCCTTTTGGTATTTCTTTACGAGCAGGTGCCTTTTGCAACCGGTACATATGATTTTGTAACCTGAGCTGAATTAGTGTTGCAGCATGTAAAATGGTATGTCCCGAGCAGAAATTAGAAGTTTCATTTTCATTAGCAATGGTCGAGCAATAATTTGGAGGCGTTTAATCAATGATTCTGTCATACCATTTTTTTGGATGGACATATAGTACATGATGTTCAATCTCAATACCAATCGATGTACAATAGTCATTGAAAGATTGAGAAGTGAGTTCACTAGCGTTATCAAGCCTTATCTTCTTAATAGGGTGAATGGGGAATTGAGCTCGCAATTTTGTTATTTGAGCAAAAACACCTCGCAAATGCAACATTGCGGGTTGATAATAGGCAAACGTGTGACTATCTGCTTGAAGCATCGATTAATACCATAAGTATCAAAATGGTCCACTTGGTGGATGATTAGGTCCACATATATCCCCGTGTAATGGTTCTAAAAACGATGGTGATTCATGTCCAATTTTGACCGATGATGGTTTTATTATCAATTTCCGTTCAGAACAAGCAATACATGTGATCTCATGAGATTGAAATATCTTCTCATGTTTTAATGGATGACCATTTGAATTTTCAACGATTCTCCGCATCATTATTGAACCAGGGTGACCCAATCAATCATGTCAAATTTTAAACATGTCATCATATTTTGGGTTGAGTGTGGCATATGATTCCACCATTCTTATTTCTGTAAATTATAATCTAGAGAATAAAGCTGATAATATTTCCACAGTATGTTTTTTAGAAACAATTATCGTGATATAAAAATATTCACAATTTTCATCATGCATTGTTTCAATATGATAGCCATTTCGGCGAATATATTTGAAACTCAATAAGTTTCATTGTGATTGTATAGAGAACAATGCATCTTGTATAATAAATTTTATCCCTTTGCACATTATAAAGTTTGCTTCTCCAAATCCTTCAATTATTTTTGCATTTCACGATATCGTATTGACACTGGACTCATGTATTCTCATCTTAGAGAATATTTTTTATCTTTCAATATTGTATGTCTCCACTACAAAAGAAAGAGGCGATTTCTATCGGACATATCCTTTGGAAATCGCCATATTTTCGTTGAAAAGAATGGTTCCCAATGGATTGCAACGGATCCAGAACCGTTGGGAATCGCTCGTTGCAAATCCAAATCCATTGCGATTTGTAACGGGCGAGCAAGGGATAATATCCGTTGAACAATTCAACGAGCTGGCAACGGATAAATCCGTTAAAGAGTTGTAACAGATGCCTATTACATGAAATGCATCGGATGATCGTTGAAGTATTGTAACAGATATTCGTTGCTCGTCCGTTGACACGAAAAATGGTAGGAATTAAAAGGATTCAACTAATACCCGTTGGTAGTATGGCGGGAATTGTTAACGGATTTCCGTTGCAAAAGGGCGGGAATTTCTGATTCCAACATATGTTTGCTACAGTTTAAAAATTATCAACGGACATCCGTTGAAACATTTACGAAAAATTTGAAAAAATTAAAAAAAATTAATAAAAAAGTTTCTACAAATTAAAAACATAATGTATATTACATATCATCTAAATTAGTAGCACCCGCTTCATCCCCGTGATCGTCAACACCTCGTGAAGGTGTTGCATCAGAGTCGATAATCGGGTCTTGTCGCAACATTGTTTCCCCCATCGGGGTTGATACGCTCGACAGATTAGAGCAATACGATGAAGCTCTCCATGTGATGCATCTTTGCTCGAGTTTCTCGAAGTGTGGTTTTGAGATGCTCGATACGTCATTCTTGTGTATAATTCTCTAGAACCACGGGGGATACCTCCGTGGCGTCATCACGATATCCTTTTGGAGCGAACCAAGACCGTATAGACGACCCTTATATGGTCAACAGACTACAAAATAAAAAATGTTAAAGTTAGAATCTTTAGAAAATATTTTATTTAAGAAACGAGTTACAAACAATAATTTTATTATTTACCTCTAAATAATTTTTTTCCTTTTGTAAAGGAGTGAGATCGTCGGAAGTTGAATTGCAGATTTGTGATTACTGTGTGATCTTCTCTGTCATAGCATTCACGGTTCGTTCTGCCCGAGGGTCGACGAGTTCAGGTTCGTCACTATCTTCCCCGATGATAGATTTCTTCTTGGCGTGGGTTTCTATTACCAGGTCAAGAAGAGTCAGTTTTATTCCTATTCTTTGCATATGTTATATAACATAAATATAATTATATAAAAATTGTATAAAAACATTTAAATAATAAATAAAAGAAATTTACCAAAGTTTTCTTTCATTTAGGAAATTATTTTGATCCCAAAGTATGACGATGCGAACTATCCTCGGGATTTTTCTCGTCGTACCGATATTTCTAGGCCTTCTCGCTCTTGGTCTTGAAGTCCTCAGACTCCCAATGTTGCACGAATTGGTTAAATACCTCGTCCGTTGCCCATGTCAGTTTGATATTCTTCTTGTAGTAGTTGCGCTTAGCGTTGTCCATCATCAAGCGCAATCGGATTTTCATGTCGTGCATCTAAGCTGTGTAGATGCGCGACGTATCCTTCTTACGATGAAAGTATGCCATCATCGATGGCGTATAACTTCTGGCGTCACCTATCGGGAATAATAGAGACGATCTTGTAGCGATCCCTGGATGATGTTATTGTTCGTATGTTTGAGATCATAATCTACATCAAACTTGCACGTGAAAATGAAATATTTAGATAATATTTTTAATTAAAAAAAATATAAATTATTAATTTGAATTCTTACCATAACGTCCCCTCAGGACGTTCAGGATTGAAAATCAGGCGGGACGTCCATCAAAATTATCGATCAAGGCGTCTATATCCACCATATCGTCTTCTTCATAAAATATCAGCGGTGCCGATATTGGTGAAGGATGCCGATATGGTGGCGGTGAAGGCGAGGGCGGGGCTCATGCCGAATCCGCCAACATACCACCTTATCCAATGAATCGTCTAGCCATCATATCTGGTTTGTATTTGAGAGATTATAAGATTTGAGAGAAGGTTTGTTTTAGAATTTCGTTGAAAAATGAAACTTTCAAGGTTTAATATACAGAGTTTTCCAACGAGTATATGTTGAAAACGACAACGAATGCCTGTTGGAAAAACATCCACTCAATGGAAACAATTAATTGACACGAAATTTTGGGCTTACAACGGGAATCCGTTGCAATTTCCAATAGATGCTCGTTGGCAGCGCGTACTCCCGAGGCAATAGACGCCGAAACGACCGTACGTCTCCCCTGGCAACGGGCATCCGTTGCACGTTACAATGGGATAGCTATATTAAGCTTTCCAACGGGTGTTCGTAGCATGCCTTGCAAACATTGCAACGGATGCTCGTTGGCATCTACCAACGGTCATCGATTGCCTGATGAACTCTCTCTCAACGAGCATCCATTGGCATTTACCAACGGATACCCGTTAAACCTATGAAAACCTTGAAAATTGTTCTAAGTATCGAGCATAATTTAAAATTTTAACGTGTTTTCATTAACATTGCCAAAAATTGCCCGTTGAAATTTGAACATATGAAGTTAAAAAAATAATTTTAACAAATTAAATAAAGTTATATATTACGTTATAGAATTCACATTTCTTCTTCGATAGATTCTTCGATTGATGAGTCTTCCTTCAATTGTTCATTGAATTCGTCGTCGTTTTCATCTTTTGCATCTTCCAATTAAAAGTCTTCATAATCGTGTATGTAATCTCGATCTATATCAGTTCTTGCAAGAATCTCCTCCCGATTGTCTGTATCAATTCAGCGAATCGATTGTGGATGATCGGTTTGCAATGAATCTCCTTTTTCATCTGTGCTTATAATTCCTCGTGGCTTGATCTTTACTACGACCCACCACTTCTCTATTTGACATTTCAAAGATATTGGAAATTGCACGTAATATACTTGATCTTCTTGATCTATTGTGATGAATGGATCATACTTACCATATTGTCATTTCGAATTGATGTCAATTCCTCCCCATCGATTTTTCGTGTACCACGTCCTACGTTGGGTCGAACAACTAACATTTAAAAAGCAGTACTTTCAATCTAACAAGACCGAGATATTCCACCAGTAGGATTTGGTGCAAAATGTCGTAGAAATTATCACCATCTATTTCACTATTAACGCAAATGTCGTAATTGTATGCGCTTCTATATTTTCTGTGTTCGTACGTGTGGAATGTGTATCCGCAAGTAAACAAAATTGGCCAACATATAATATTTCGTGCAGGACCATCAGTCAAATCTTTTAACCTCGTAGGAAGTCTCTTATCAAAACATTTGATCTATATAACATAAAAAAATGAATACTTTATAACATACACAATTAATTTTGATATATATATATATAATGTACGAATATACGTTTAATTACGTAATCTCTCAACCACGAGCCTTAATGTTGAATTTTCATTTCCGTGAGTTTATCTCCATTTAGATGAGGATATGTACCCATTACTTCTTCATCAAATATCATGTAATGAAAGTAGGTTAACACACACACACATATATATATATATATTGATTGTGTTTAAAAGATCAATATTGATTGTTTTGTACCTTTCGAAAGGTAATAGCTCCTGACAATTTAGTAATATATATGTGTGGACGTGATTATACTCCTCTAGTGTTAACCAATATTCTTCGAATTTACCTCATGTACGTCCAATAGGTATAAACATCTCAGGAATTATGCCAAACTATGGAATATATTGATATAGATAGTTTGTGTGATCTTCCGTTGCACGGTTTTTTTCGTCTGAATATACGACGTCAAATAAAATGTGCTGAAATATGTGATTTCTTCCAACAGGTATTGTTTAACAATAGATCCTTCAACCGCTGCTTTATTTTTTACTTTTTTCATTAAATGAAAGAAAAACCTTTCAAAAGGATACATCCATCTGAATCGAACTGGCCCACGAGTATTGTCTCATCTGGAAAATTTATTGGCAAATGTTCTATAACATCGAATAATGAGGCGGAAAAACTTTTTCCAATGAACATAATAATTCAGAGATATTATTTTTCATTAATTCCAAGTTATCCCTTTTAAAATTTCTTGAACATATATCTCTGAAATATATGTTAATTCTGCATAGCACATTATGAACGTTTCGTGGTAAAAGCTCAACAAATGCAAATGGAATGAGTCGCTGCACGAAAACATGACAATCATGAAATTTCAACTAGATCAGCCTCAAACCAACAATATCCAAACAATGAGCAATATTTGATGCATATCCATCTGGAACTTAACATCTTCTTTTAACCACCTTAATAACACGGTTTTTCCCGGCATAGACAATCTGAATATTGGGATAGGTGCCCTTCCATCTCTTCACTCCAACTCAGATCTTCGACATATTGTCTTCAAATCTTTTCTTAAGAGAAGTTAAGTAATCGACGAGGGCTCGACATCATTATTACTAATTTCTATGGAATAACAATGTTAATTGAAAACAGAAAGTGCAGAAGAGATAAGTCAAGTTAGAGTAGAAGAGATGAGTCAAGTGGACTCAAAGCGGTTTTTATACTTAACCATTTGAATTTGAGCCTTGAAAAATAAAAATTCATGACAATTAATTGTGACATGTATCCAACAATTCTGATGTACTAGTTTTTTACCTAGGTGTACTAACCAAACTAGTGGAGAGTAGAGTGTATATAGCGATAGAATATGTATAACAAATTATGTAAATCTGTTAGATTTATTAGGATTATATAAAAATGTTAGATTTATTAGGTTCCCAAAAAATATATATATATAGGGGATAAGATACATGATAAACCCAAGGAAAAATTCATTCTTTTACATGATTTTACATGGTATTAGAGCTTGGGTACCTAAGTTTCTCCAATCTTTCTCTGTAATCAGTTTCTCTCTTTCTTCCCCTTCTCTTCTGCGATCCGTTTCTCCTTCGATCTCTTTCTCTCTATCTTCTGCAATCTAATCTGCAATTCGTTTCTTCTTCGCTCTCTTTCTCCCTTCTGCAATCCAATCTGCATTCTGCATCATCCGTTTCTGCAATCAGATTCCTTCACCGCTTTGACCTCAAGAACCGATTGCTCCTTCATCGCTTTCAGCAGCTCTATTCTCGCTTTCTCAAGGTTGAAATCAATCTTCACCGCTTTCAACAACAAGGCATCTTCTTGTCATCAGAATCTGCTCGATCCCGACCGATTCGGTTTCTCTTTGTTCTGCAAACTGTCGCCTCTATCTCTCTCTCATTCTATCGGAATCTGCTCGCAAAAGCGACCGACCGCCTCTCCTTTTATCAGAATCTCTTTCTATTCGGTTTTGCGCAAGACCAACCCACTTTCCTTCTATAGGAATCTCCGTTCGTGCAAGACCGATGATGCGTTCTCAAAGTTAAATAAATAACCTAAACTACCCGCAAGTGCACGGCACGTGTGTAGTACTTCAGGTGTCGATGCCACAGAGACTATGCAACGCAACTTAAACTCAAACTACAAATCAAACTTGCTAACGAACAAAATATGGTTCAAGGAATGAAATACTAAAAGAAAATAAACAAACTAGTTCTTAACGATGAGACAAACGTTCTAGGAAACCGGTTTCACCCCAAGACTACCGAAACCAACAATCAATCTATCTATCATGCAATCCCAGTCAAGTTATCTAAGGCAGACGATCCTAATATGATATCTACCCTCTCTCAAGGCATAGACACGTGATCTAGTCAAGTTGCCCCCTACTTTCGTGGCTGACACATTGAACTAAACCCATAAGATTTGTGATTCATCCGTTTTACCCTCAACCGCTGCTACCCTACTTTCGTGGCCTAACCTCGGTTGTTCTAAACCTAATCTTCTAGGACAAGAATTCTCCTTTCGGTCCTTCTCCTAACCCCTAACACATGCATCTACGTGGCCTTTGTAAACATAAGTCATTTAAGCACTCAGATAAAGAATAGATAAAAGGAAACGGGAAGATGCATTCAATGATAAATCAAAAGTGGTTCCGGGATAGCCAAGGGCTAATCCCTTCTCCTAGAACAAACAAACTACTCGCTCATGTGTCTGTAAACAAACATAAACGAAATAGAAAGTCTAAGGAACATGAAAACCAAACGAAACCGAAGGGTGAAGTTGATCTCCAATGCTCCTCGTAAGTCTCCTTCGCAAGAACCTTCCTCCTCTCTCCCTCGATCAAGAACTGAATAATGAATGAATGAATGTCGATCTCTAGCCCCTTTTTCCTCATGTAATGTCGTTTTCCTCATTGTATGAGTCCCCCACAAACTTTCATTTGTTTTAAGTCAAATTAACTTATTTTAAGTTGCAGGTGACTGGGCTGAGGTGTGCCCCGGTCGGGCTGAGGTGTGCCCCGGTCGGGCTTGGGTGTGCCCTGGTCGGGCACAAGTTGCTGGACATACTTGCCGACTATACGTCCTGCGCGGGCAAGGGTGTTCTTCGCTGATTCTCGTTCCGTTTGTTCCGTGATGATCCTCGATGTTTGTACTTTGTCTCGTGTACGTCCTTTAGCTCCAAAATGAACCGAATATACATAAAACCCTGTAAAAATACGAAAACGAGAAAAACGGATACAAAATCATACGTAAACATCGCATCTATATCGTAAACGTCTCTAAAATCGTGCAAGAAATACGTGTGAAAACGAGATGATCAACCGAACGCCCCTCCTTCTACTCAGTTCAACAGAGACCCAAGAAAGGCAAGACTATAGTCGTCTCCTGATCTACTCAACCTGCCGCCTCTCTGCCCAAGAAAGGCAAGATTGATTTCGTCTTTCTCAGCATCTCTGTTGAGAATCGGAATCTACTCGACCGATTCTGCTTTTGCTCAACCGAACGCCTCTCTCTCCTTCTGTTCAGTTCCGTGGAGACCCAAGATAGGCAAGACTGGCTGCCTCCCTCTCCTTATGTTCAACCGACAGGCCGCCTCCTGATCTGCTCGACCAACCGCCCGTTCTCCTTCTACTTGATTTTCTTTGTCTTCTTGGTTCTTATGGAGGCTTCTAATCACGTGGAAAAGGCTTTTGGCATAACCAATATCAAGACACATATCTCTATTGTCTTGGATATGGAGGAACTCAACTATGATGCGTGGCGTGAACTGTTTGAAACACATTGTCTTAGTTTCGATGTCATGGGTCATCTCGAAAGCTCTTCAAGGCCTACCGGTGCTACGGATGATCGATGGAAAAGCATTGACGGTCTTGTAAAATTTAAAACTTTGGATTTACGGCACCATATCTAAATCTCTTCTTAATTCAATCCTAAAGAAGAAGTGCTCTGCCCGATCTCTTTGGACGAGCCTCGAAAACCTATTTCAAGATAACAAAGAAGCTCATGCTCTGCAACTCGACAATTATCTCCGCAATCTCTCCATCGGAGATCTCACCGTTCATTCATATTGTGAAAAATTAAAGCGACTTGCGGATCTCTCGCCAATATTGATGCGGAGGTCCCTGCTCGCACACTTGTCATGCATATTCTGAATGGACTATCTAAGAAATTTGACAACATCATCAATGTGATCAAACATCGAGAGCCACTTTCTACATTCGAGCAGGCATGATCTATGATTCTTCTTAAAGAGCAGTGTCTTTCAAGGAACCAACGCCCTAGACCAACACATCATGATCGTTCCTCCTCGCCATAGGTCCTATATGTTGATACACATTGTCAACCGAAAGGCAATTTTTGAGGTGGATCGTCTCCTGGTGGTCGTGGTTATCATCATCGTGGAGGACGTGGATCTCGTGGTCGTAATGGTCGAGGTTATGGCAACTACTATCAACACCAGTGGTTGTCGACTTGGACCCCTCAACATCATTGGATTGCTCCCGCCCCACAACATCACTGGACTGCTCAGCCCCACCACATTGGCATTCCTTCCTGGTATCATACACCACCGCCGTCACAACGTCATTCAGATCCATGGTGCACTGTTGGGGTGTTGGGGGCTCTACCTACTGCTTTCCTGACTGAACAACACCCTCCACCTTCATGGCCTAGTTCGATCATGCCCGCATCATAACCTTCATGGTAGATTCGAGTTGAGCCAACGGCCCTTGCTCAGACGACTGCAACACTGCAACTTCGGGACCCTTCGACTCTTCTTGGTACATGGATTCTGGAGCCATATCCCACCTTACATCACAACCAAGTACTCTCAATTCTGTTTTTCGTACGAGCATTATTCCTTCGGTCACTGTCATTAATGGATCCATCATTCCTGTCACCTCTCTTGGTCATACACCAATCCCATCCTCCTCTCATCCTCTACACTTTACAAATGTTCTTGTCACACCTAATATAATAAAAAATCTAGTCTATGTTCGTCAATTTACAACTGAAAACAATTATTCTATTGAGTTTGACCCATTTGGTTTTTCTTTAAAGGACCCTCCAACACAACGAACTCTTCTCCGATGTGATAGTTTCGGGCCTCTCTACCCTCTTCAGTCGTCGTACTCTCCACCATCCTTCTCTCCCGTTGCACTTTTCTCTTCAAGTCCTTCTGTTTGGCATCGTCGATTAGGACATCCGGCAACCATATTTTTCATTCTTTATTTTCATGTGGTCGATTTTTTGTAATAAACACGACATGACAAGTTTATGTCATGTGTGCCAATTGGGGAAACACATTCGCCTTCATTTCTTCTCTTCTAATAAAAAGGTATCGACCCCTTTTGATATTATTCATTCCAACATTTGGATATCACCGATTCCAAATTTCTCGTGGATTCGTTATTATGTTGTTTTTCTTGACCACTTTACTCAGTTTATTTGGATCTATCCATTGCGACGAAAATCTGATGTGCTCTCAAAATTCCTACACTTCAATGCACTCATTCAAAATCAATTTCTAACCACAATTAAATATTTTCAAAGCGATCATGATGGAAAATACGACAATCACGCTTTTGTTCCTTCCTTCAACAACATAGAATCTCCATTCGGTTCCCTTGCCGTCGGAGCTCCGAGCAAAATGTCAAGGCTGAACGTGTGTTATGTACCATTAACAACATGGTCTGCAAGCTTCTTTTCCAAGCTTCTCTCCCTCCTCCAATTTGGGTCGAAGCTCTCCATATGGCAACTCACTTTCTTAACCTTCTTTCATCCTCGGCCATTGAAAACGAAATCCCATTCACTAAGCTTTATCACACACCGGTCACCTATACACACCTACGTGTTTTTGGATGTATATGTTATCCAAATCTTCCAGCGTCCACCTCCCATAAACTTCAACCTCGTTCTATCGCGTGTGTGTTCTTGGGTTATCCTTCGGTACATAAGGTATATCGGTGTTACGAGTTAGCTTCTCGTAAGATCATCATCTCTTGTCATGTTACCTTTGATGAGTCTTCCTTTCCTTTTGCCTCTGGACCTATCCTACCTTCGCCATCCTCCACATACGACTTCTTTGAGA
This sequence comes from Gynandropsis gynandra, assembly GCA_036759665.1. Taxonomy (NCBI): domain Eukaryota; kingdom Viridiplantae; phylum Streptophyta; class Magnoliopsida; order Brassicales; family Cleomaceae; genus Gynandropsis; species Gynandropsis gynandra. The sequence goes on from CM071866.1 coordinate 42,362,216, forward strand.
CCGACACCGAGCCATCCCCTACTCTTCGGTCCATTCTCGTGCAAGCAAATCTTTCTCCTCTAAACTCACCTTCTCTCGATCCTTCTCCTCCTGTCCATCATCCCATGGTTACTTGTAGCCAGTCTGGCATCCATAAGCCATGTCAAATCCTTAATCTTCGTACTATGACCATCTCACCATTGTCTTCTAGTCATGTTCAAGCTCTTAAGGATCCACACTAGCAAGTTGATATGAAATCGAAATATGATGCTCTTATTAAAAACGAAACTTGGGACTTGGTTCCTCGGCCCCGGGATTAATGTGATTCATGCTATGTCGTTGTTTCGTCAAAACCTAAGAGAAGGATTCACATGCAAAAACTCGGGGAAAAATAAAATAGGTAGGAGTGTGTGCACCTGATGTATGCTTGTTGTCCCGCGTTGATGCAACTAGGTATATGTGTTTTTCCTTTTTTGTGGATGATATCTAAGTGAAAAAATCTGCAACAAAGAGTCACACGATCCAAAAAAGAGAGAACGATATATCAAAATCGCTAATAGTGTCCATGCATGTGAAAAGAATAAGAATTGAATTCTGAAAATAAAACGAAATAAATAAAAGGATATGGGGCTCGGGTGCCTCCCTAGAAGTGCTTTTTTAAGGTCACGAACTTGACCAAGATGTTACTCATTAGGTGGACGTCCTCGATGTCGTCGTGTGCATAGCATCTCGGGTGCATAGTGTGCTCGATTGGGTATAACACACGGATCAGTTGGGTTCCTTGCACGATCGGTTATGTCCTCCGTAAGCTTGGTTGTGATGTTCTCTAAGTTGAAGGCTAGATCGTGCTGTCCAAAAAATTTGGCCGAGCTTTCCATAAGTCCGGTTCTGCACTCCATGAAACTAATTAGGTGTTCATCTCTCGTTTCTTTTAAAGTTTTCAGAATTTTTTGGGGGGTCCTTCTTCTTTCTGTTGTCCAACAGCTCGTTTGGATCCTTATATAATCCTTCTCTAGCTGCTAAAAGATTTGTTTCTAGGAAATCCATACTCCCAACTTCTTTAAGAATTTCCTCGGCTAATTTCTCCAAGACGTCATCGTGGAACACCGAATCGATAATGCACGGTAGTTTAAATGTGTCGTTCAGGTTGAACTCCACTTCCTCCTTGGGTTTCTTCTTATGATCATCAATGTCCATAGCCTTATCCTCTGCTATGTTAGATTCTTCCAGCTTTTCAAATATCGAGGGAGTTGGCTGATCCACCATTTTCGTGCGTTGACGTCGTGGGAATGGCAATGGAAGCGGCCTCGAATCTGGTTTTACGTACTTTGGCTCATCTTCCTCCTCGGGTTACTTTTTGTGCTTTTCAACGTTACTGTCCTTTTCTATTGTTGTATTAGACGTTTAATCCTTTTCAAATGTTGAAGGAATGGGTTGATCTACCATTTTCCTGTGTTGACGTTGTGGAAATGGCAAAGGAGGCGGCCTCGGGGCTGGTTTACATATTTTTGCTCCTTTTCCTCCTCGGGCTTCTCCTTAAGCTTGTTGACAACCTTTTCCACTACTGCGATAGATGCTTCACCCTTTCAGAAGTCGAAGGAACGGGCTGATCCACGGTCTTACCATTCCTTAGGTAAATTTCGTTGACATGTTCTTGAGGATTTGCTTCCGGTCTCCTCGGTAGAACTCCTTGTTGTTTAGAGGAATTCACAACAAGTTGTGCAACCTGATTGTCTAAGATCTTTAGGTGCGTTTCAATTTCCATAACTTGCTTCTTTACATCTCCATAATCCGCTCTCATCTCTCAAAGTTCGGCGTATTGATCTTTCTCTCCTTGTAAGAAATGAGCGAGCATAGACATAATATCCGTTAGCTTTTTGGTGCGGACAAGGGGGCGCACGTGATTGATAATTCTGAGTTTGGAGGTGCGTCCATGGCTGAAAGTTATGGTTTTTTTACATCACTCGTGGCTGAAAGTTTCCCGATAGGTAGTTCACATTCTCATACCCCAAACTTCTTGTTCCCATGATTGCTCTGAATAGTGCATATGACGTGATTTAGATAGCATATGATAAATTCCCACAACTTAATCTTTTGCTTCGGCGTACAAAGAATGCACTTCATTCATGTTACCTCGTAAAATAAAAACACGAAAATCGATTAAGCTTCGAGAGGTTAAAAAATTGACTAAAAAAGATAGAAAATAAAAGAAAAAAATACGAAAAACAAATAAGACTCCGGAAAAGACTATGTCCTAATCCAAAAGTATTCTAACTCTAAAGCCATAATCAACTTCCCGACAACGGTACCAAAAACTTGATGTGGTTAATCTCAAGTAATAATTACCTAGACGGACGCTTCCACAAGAATACGAATCATATAGTACTAGGGTCGAACACAAGGAATTGATGCAACTCTAAAGCTAGTAAACTAATGTATAGGACGGTAAAAATAAGTGTGTGGAATGTGAATAAAACTAAACTAACTAATCGACGAATTAAATTCAATTAACTAAATACCACAGGTTTCGAGAGACGCACGATAATGCAATGAAATTATAACATGATATCATTGGTCTTAGATATTATCACGAGTTCAGGAAATTCAAGCTCTGATATAGGAACTAACTGGCATAAACTTGTCCTCTATCTAGCGTGCGTACTACCAATCTTTTGATTGCGTAATCTCATCCACTAGATGCATTAAGACCGCTATCTTAATCCCTAGATTCAATCAACCGACCTGGTATAGATTCTAAATTGATTAAATCCTAAATCATGTCTAAGTTACAAAGTATAATCCTGTGGCATAGATTCATTAGACTTTTACAATCAATTTCAAGTAGTATGCAAGAACGAAAAGCATTAAACACAATCAATCATTCCGAAAAAGATCAAATACCATAATCATTCTTTCAAGTGGCGTGCAAGAACGAAAGCATCAAGAACCACCAAGCATTAAGAACAAGACTTCATTACATATCGACAATACTCTCTAACCCATGGTTATGGATCTACTCGGACATGGACTTAGAAAACAAAACAAAAAAGAAATCTATATTCAACATAGATAAAGAATAAGATCCCTCACTATTCTATTACCGATGTATTCAACAGCTCCTCCGTGTTCCGAGTTCGTCGCCCCGTCTCCAGCCTTTCGGCGTGCTGCTCTCTCTCTTTTTCTCTTGTGTGTATTGTGTGGTATGGTGTGTGTTCTGTCTGAATTCCTTCTACCCTCTTGATCCCTACGTCCTCTTTCTTCTTTCCTTTCTTTCCTTTTCTCTTTCTATTCCTCTTTGGCCGAATCTATGCTCTCCAGCCCATTCTTTTTCGTCCTCCTTTCCTCTTTGGCTAGTTTCCATTTTTTCGGTTTCCATTTTCTTCAGCAGCTTGTGTTTCCTTTTCCTCTTGTGCAGCAACGATTTCCTTCTCTTTTTTATCCTTTCCTCTTTGGTTGGCTGTCTTCTTTCTCTTGTCCATATGTTTCCATTTATTGTTCCAGCAGCCATTTTCATTTCCTATCTCCAATGATTTCATTTTCCAATTCTTTTGTACGCGACTATCTTTCCATTTTTGTGTAGACGGTTGGAAGTTTACATTTTGTTCCAGAAACTTGCTTCTATTTTATGTAAATCATGTTTTCTTTTCATGTTCCAACCGTGCTCTTCTTAATTTTGTTCCAGCAACCGAAAGTTTCCATTTTTGTTCCAGCCACCGAAAGTTTCCAATTTTGTTAGCGGCCATTGTTTCCATTTTTGTAAGCGGCCATTGCTTCCATTTCTCTTCTCCGGTTTATGATTTTTTGAATGCTGACCATGCATAGCTGATAAGAGAGTGGTTTTGCTTAGGTTTGCTTCATTTACTCGTGTTGATATCCCGATATTTCATTTCCTGCAATAACACGAGAAAACACTATATGAGGACTAAATGATACTTAATGCTCGGTAAAGTCTAAATGAATGATTAAACTAACTATGAAAATGGACTAAAATACTATAACAAAATAGATGTTATCAGCGATCCATCTCTTTATCGCTCCCTTGTTGGCGCTCTTCAGTACCTTACATTCACTCTACCAGACATTGCCTACGTTGTTCAACAAGTATGCTTGTTCATGCACGATTAGCGGGAAAAACATTTCAACGCACTCAAGCGGATGCTACGATATATACAAGGTACCATTGCTCACGGCCTACAACTAACCAAGGTGTCTACATCGGGTCTCATAGCCTACACGGATGCAGACTGGGCAGGTTGTCCGAGTTTACGCCGATCTACATCAGGGGATTGGGTCTTTTTGGGCGATAACCTTATTTCATGGTTTTCCAAATGTGAAGCTACCATCTGTGGCTCGAGCATAGAGGCTGAGTATCGTGGCGTCGCTAACGTTGTCGCCGAAACTTGCTGGCTACGTAATCTTCTTTTGGAGCTTCACTATCCACTCCATCGGACCACCTTTGTGTACTGCGACAATGTTAACTCAGTCTACTTGTCCACAAACTCGGTTCAACACCAACGAATGAAGCATTTTGAGATTGACATCCATTTTGTTCGAGAGAAAGTGGCACTTGGTGAAGTCCGAGTCTTGCACATTCCGTTCTCATCACAATATGCGGATATATTTACCAAGGGTCTACCTTCTTCATTATTTCTTGATTTCAAGGCCAACCTCAACATTCGGACACCTCACGTTCCGATTGCGGGGGCGTGATAGAATATGTAAAACAAAGTATGTAAATCTGTTAGATTTATTAGGTTCCCTAAACTATATATACAGGGGATAAGATACAAGATAAACCCAAGGAGAAATTCATTCTTTTACATGTTTTTACATATAGTTCTTATTATCTCGCCCATTTTGAAGTTGCCATGACAAGTTTCGAAGATTAAGATGACAAAAGAGCAGGGTGAATACAAAGAGAACAACATAGATAAGAGTTGGCTTTGCGCAATATTTTTCAAAACCCTTTTTATAATGAAATGTATTTATGAGATTTATTCAAAATTTATGAAAGTGATTGCGAATTTGTGAATCTTGTAATTGATACGGTTGAATCCGTGCCTGCATAAACCAAACTAAAGCCGCATTTCACCATCATTCACCGTTCAACTGCGGTCGTGCCTACCACTTTGAATTCAATGATAGTCTATCTCCAAATGAGTTCATTTCAAGCCCTTTTCTTTGAGACCTTTTTTATCCCTAAAAATGGTGGAATATTTGAGGACATAATTTGACTCAATCTTGCATGTTTCTACCAATTATCTAATATTCCATAATGAACAATAACAAAACGAAACTATAAACACTTGTGATTAGGATGATAAAATTTAATAATTAAAATCCTATAATAATCCGCAAACAAAACCTAAAACTTGTTCAATAATATAGAATGGGCTATACCTTACTTCAATCCAATTATATAACCCAATCGATGAGATGATTCCACACCACTTGTGGTTCAGTGTTGTTAATTCAAAAGAATATTTATATTTCAAATCTGAGATTTGTTTAGCTAGTGCTAAAAGAATAAGTAAGAAATACACTTAATCACTCATAAAACCTGGTTACATTTTCACAATGGCATCTAATGAACTTAGACAAAAAAAACTAAACCTACTTGTCGAAAATAAAGCGCATAACAAGTTCAAAAATAAAGAAAAACATAGAAGTCGCAAATCTACTCGAACGAATGTGGTATAAAAGTTACACGGATTCCATCGAAACAACATGAGGTTATGGAAGCTGAGATTTTGTTCGGGTCGAGCACTGTAGTGGTGGCTTCGTTAAAGGTGGCACATCACATTGTTTGATCGAGTTTTTCATATGAATTTGGTTCAAAAAATTCGTTCGGGGTCGAGCAAAGGTTTGTTTAGCCGAATGTGAGGTCCTCGGGTCATTTGAAACACATGTTCATTAGTTTCAGTGAAAATGATAGGTTCAATCGGGTTAAGCACTCATGAAGCTTCCTCGCTCTTGCCCTCGTATTTGGTATTTGTTCGTTTTGTGCAATGTCCATGGTTTCATTCTCATCAAACCAATTGCTTCCTTCATAAACCATACTAAAGCCGCACTTCACCACCTTGCATTGTTCTACGTCAGTTGTATCTGCCACTTCGAATTCAAGGATAACCTCTCTAAGAATGGATTCACTTAAGCCTTTTGCTTCAAGATGTTTTTTGATGTCTGAGAAACTTGTGTAACATACGAAGACATGGTCCGATGCATTCTTGTCCGTTTCTGACAAATCTCCTATGTTCCAGCTAATATCAGTGCAAGACCCATCCTCAGTTCTGAACGTACTGGTGCATTTCACTAGGATGCGGTTACTTCGATATCGGTTGTCCTGAAAGGAGACAACAACGCAAAGAACCATCCCATAAAGCCTTTTTTCATGCCAATGTGGAGGCAGGTTCGGCCACAACTTAGATCCTACCACTCGGCTATGAAACCAAGAAGGTACTTCACATCCAGGAAATTCAATGTGGCACAAGGCCTCTGATTGAAAACCCTGCAAAGTAGAGCGGATGAATAAGATACAAATTATGGAGATTTATATAAGAGCTAAACTTTTAGAGAGAGAGAGACCCTTTTGTAAGGATGAAGAGTATCTGACAGTTCCAAGCTTTCTCTTTCAGCGTAAGATATGATCATATCCTTTACAGCTTGTTCCAGATTGTTGTGGTTGGCAAAAACGTAATTGGAATGGATGCGTTCTGTCAGCATAAAAGGCATTTTTGGATTCGTGTTATGTCTTTTTAGTCCATTTTCTTGAGGAGGAATCACAGGAAGCATTTGTGAGTCCTCTGATATCTTGAATAGCATTTTCTTTACGCTTTCAGTGATTTCATCTATGAAATCACACTCGTTGCTGCCATAGAAGTGATAATTAGATATAACGAAATCCCTTTAGAAAGTGAAACCCTCGAATATGAGGTTATCAAATGAGAAATAGGAAAAGCAAACTGCTGAAAATAAAACTGGGGAACAGTTACTTGGGTAGCAAGAAAGAGTTCTCAATCCTATTATACATTTATTAAATTCCTATTGCCCTAAAAGGCGTATTATTTGGGATGTGAGGTACATTACCTATTGCCCTCGTACAGCAGACCCCTCTTTCTTGAAACAAAGTTCAAAGCTTCGTTCCATTTTGTGACCTTTTCTTCTTCGTGAACATTGACAGAGAGCAGCCCCCATAACCATGTGGTGAATCCTCGCTCGAGTTTCTTTACGGTCTTTGGTTCAACCTTGTAGAATATGGGAATGATGATGAGATTTCCTGCCTCTGCGCATTCCTTCATCTTCACGAGCTCGTTTAAGCACCATTGAGATTCCGTGAACCTTCTCGAGAAGATCACCAATGCGATTCTCGACTCCTCAATCCTTTCGAAGAGTTCTTTGAAATCTTTACCTAACCCATCATCTACGTCTATGAAGGCATTGATCCTCGCTTTCTTCAGGGCATTCCTAAGGTGAGCCACGAAGCCGGTCCGCGAATCTATTCCCCTGAAACTAATGAACACCTTATGTTGTGGCACTGCCAGAAAAGAGAAGAATGACGCCATGGAAGTTTTGGTAGCTTTGATTTCAAGAGACAAATTATTTCGATTCCATTGCTTTGAGGCCTACCCAACTATATATAGCTCTCATCAGGCGGAATTGCATTGTAAGAATTTTTTCTATAAACTTTTTTGATTACGTGTCAAGCCAATTGAAATGATCTTCTGATCATTTCAGAGATCCTTTCGATTCCTTCTCCAAATCCGTTGGATTTTAATTTTTTTTATTACGTGTCCTTCTCCAATCCATTCTACAAATCCGTTATTTTATTTTTTTTCCTTACACTTTGATCATATTGACCATATTGACCGTCGATTTTGAAAGAAAAAAATCCAATGACATGTGAACACTCTCCCTTGGGAGCACACTCACCCTTGGGAGCACACTCACCCTTGGGAGCACATTGGGAGCACACTCACCCTTGGGAGCACATTTACCCTTAAGCTGATGATGTTCCTTCCACACCTTATTTAATTTTAAAAAATTAACTAAATTTCGTAATAATTCTGTAAAACTTTGTTTTTTAAATTAAAATATTTAAATTAGTTAAATTTTTTAAAAGGGCTACAAAATTAAAATACCGTTAATTAAAAAGATTGATTTAAATTTTAAAAATAAAAAAAAATTAAAATATTTTCAAATGAAATCAATAAAATATTGACAATTTTCTAAAATATCAATTTAAATTTAAAAAACATATGATTATTTGCATAAAATAAAAGAAAAAATGATAATGAAAAATAAAATTTTCGAAATGAATAAAATAAGGGATGATATTATTTTAACAATGTTTAATACATATTCATTTAAATTTGTTAATAACTCAAATTCAAAATGATGTATTATCCATTATTTTTACTTGAAATCAATTAAAAGGTCTGATTAACTCGATTTAATCCGATTTTTATACAATTAACACAATCATATTCAATTATAATTTGAAATTAATTAAATCGAATAAGTAACTTGATTCTTTTTTATTGGTTATAGTATTTTCATTTATTTTGTGAAAAAAAATGTGAATTTTATTTCTTTATCTCATCTTTTCCTTTATTTAATAAAACTAAAACTAATTTTTATATTATATTTTTTATTATTACATAAACAAATTTTTTAATATTAAAATATTTTAAATATGAAACTAAATATGAACAAATAATTTTATTTCTTTATCTCATCTTCTTCTTCTCTTTTTTATAATAAAAGTAAAATTATTTTTATATTATTTTTATTTATTATTGAACAAATAATTATTTTTTAATGATAAAATATTTAAAAAATGAAATTTATTATTTTTTTTTTATTTATGTAGATATATAATAAATAAAATATCCCTAAATTAATATAAATATTTTGTATTTCTTTAAAATATTAATATTTTTGTAATATCATTTAAAGTAATTTATGAATGGTAATTAATACAGAATAAAAACAAAAAATGAGTTTGATGATGTGGAAGCACGAGAGAAGAGAATGCTTGAGAGACATCCAAATTTATGAACTTTTTATATATTAATTTTGTGAAAAATATCTGAATTTTATTTCTTTATCTCATCTTTTCCTTTATTTAATAAAACTAAAACTAATTTTTATATTATATTTTTATTATTAAATAAATAATTATTTTTTAATATTAAAATATTTTAAATATGAAATTAAATATGAACAAATAATTTTATTTCTTTATCTCATCTTCTTCTTCTCTTTTTTATATATAATAAAAAATTATTTTTATATTATTTTTATTTATTATTGAACAAATAATTATCTTTTAATGATAAAATATTTAAAAAATGAAATTTATTATTTTTAATGTTAAAATATTTTTAAATATGAAACTAATACCGCGCGAAGCGCGGGTATAATCTAATCATATATATATAAGACAAGTTTTTTCGAGGCTTTTCAGCTTGCCACGTCAGTATCCTTTTAAATAAATTTTAAAAAAATTGAAGTATAATAAACATTCCAATTTCCTGTTGTTGCCCCACTCCTGGTGCTACCACTCCTGGTGCTACCACGTCAGCACGGGAGGCAAAAAAACACAACATTTCGTTTCTCCTAGTTCTCATTTGCCTCTTCCTCTCCCTCTCTCTCCCTTAATTGAGAGGCCAAAAAACCCAACATTTCGTTTCTCCCAGTTCTCATTTGCCCCTTCCTCTCTCTCTCTCTCTCTCCCTTAATTGAGGGGTTTTTGCCTCACTCCTGGTGCTGCCACGTCGGCACGGGAGGCAAAAAAAACCCCTCAATGTATTCAACATTTCGTTTCTCCCAATTCTCATTTGCCTCTTCCTCTCCCTCTCTCTCCCTTAATTGAGAGGCAAAAAAACCCAACATTTCGTTTCTCCCAGTTCTCATTTGCCTCTTCCTCTCACTCTCTCTCTCTCTCCCTTAATTGAGGAGTTTTTGCCTCACTCCTGGTGCTGCCACGTCAGCACGAGAGGCAAAAAAAAACCCCTCAATGTATTCAACATTTCGTTTCTCCCAGTTCTCATTTGCCTCTTCCTCTCCCTCTCTCTCCCTTAATTTCTTCACGTTCCCCTTCTTCAAGTTAATGAACCCAGTTCCCCTGCCGTCGGATATTTTTTCCCTCTCCCTTTTTACATGGATTCTCCCTTTCTCTCTCGCAGGGGGCGACAAAGAAGGCCATGAGTTCAATCCGCCGGCGCCCTTGGCTCACGTGGGGAGGAAACAGGGGGAACAGGACCGGAGTCGGCGGTACGATGCGGGATCAATCAGGCGGTGAAAGATGTTTCTTTTGCAACCTTCATTCGCTTCGCGGGGCCGTACTACCTGCCTAACCTTTCGCTCCACCTTGATCCGTCTTCGGCCCCGGTTTGTTATGCCCAGCAACTCCAACAAGCCCTAAAGTATCTTACCGCCTAAAACTGTTCCTCAATCCTTAAGCCTAACCCTTCGCTCCATCTTCATTCGCTTCGCAAAAGTCGCACAGCACAACAGTACCTTGACGCCACTCGCCGTGTCGGTTGGGGCAAAGATCACCGCCCAATTTCGCATCACAGTCCCAAGCCGGAGGCATTTGAATCTGAATAATGTTAAATGGGTGAATCATGTGAGGTAATAACTCCAGTTTCCATTACGATCCGTATTTTTTCTGTGGATTAATTGAAAATATGGAGACCCTATTAGCACTTCTTTGCGTGTAAAAAACAAGAAATGTATCTTATGTAGGAAGTGAAAGCTTATGACGACGATGATGTGAAAAAGAGGTCTAGGGTTTACACATTCTTCCTTGAATTGGTTCTGTTTTTTTATTGCTCGAATTTGGTTTCGTCTTTCCCGAATCGCAGAGATACATTCTGGCTCGATTTGAGTTTCCCTCTGCTCCAACCCTGGATTCTTAGAAACCACCGCAAGTGGTGGTTCAGTATCATGGAATAGTGCTTTTCTTTTGACTATATATTGCAGCGACGATGGAGTCCTCATAGTTTGAATTTTGAAAATGGAACACTTAGATGTCAATAAAGAGATGTATCTGATGGTTATTGGTGAGAAATCTTGAGCTTTGAACAATTAGAGGTTTTACTCTGAGCAATGGTTAGTGACATCCATTGAAGTGATAAGTTTATCTGGGTACTTCCTTTGTAGGTTATTCAAGGGATGGAGGGTAGTGGAACCAACAGCTAATAATGCCTGATGATTATACAAACGTATAATCAGTATCTTTATATCGTTTTTGTATATATATATATATATACATATATTCTATTTATGTTAGATACCGATAAGAATTTCAAATCTGGGAATGTTCTTGGAGAGGGAGGATTCGGGAAGGGATTCAAAGGGTGGCTCGCTGAAAAAGCGCAGACTAGGCACGGTAGTTGAACGGTGGTTACTGTGAAAAAAATTAATTCTGGGAGTTTCCAAGGATTCACGGAATGGAAAATGAGTCCATTTCAGTTCAATGCCCGGTTTATGCTTTTGGCGTAATACTTATTCTTTATGGATGTTATTTGGTCGAGGAACCCGCAATTCCTTACATTGTATGTTTACTTTCTTGTCTTCAGGGGGCTCTACTGTTTAGCCTCTCCCGTGGGAAATAAGAATTAGAATCGTCGTAGGAGCTGCTAAAGGTTTGGCATTACTTCACACTTCGGAGAAACAAGTGATTTATAGAGACTTCAAAGCTTCCAATATTCTACTCGACGGAGTAAGTAAAACAAATATCGATGAAGTCTGTCCTTAATCACCGTCGAACCAAGCATGCCTCCTTCTCCAAAAGTATCTCAAAGGTAATTTCCTTTTTCTATTCTTCATTATATAGTATCACAAAATATTTACATTGATAATTTTCATGCGTCGATGCTGGCTTGAATCTGTAATTGGATTTGTATGCTAATAATTGGTGGGATGAGCCGCCAAGTTTATGTATACATCAAATGGGCAGTAAGATTTCATGATTTTAATGTTCATGTTGTTTCAATTTTCTATTGACCTCTGCTTGAATACGTAGTCTCATCCCCTTGGAAGCATCTGCGCAAAAAAGAGGACTAACCAAAGATAAAGAGCAGTCCTCATCCATCATCAAGCGATGCGCAAATGCAAAGACAACAGTAATACAGCTACAAAGATGTTCATGGACAGATGAGGCTGACAGGTACAATTTTCGTAGGATTATCTGATTAGTTTCTTTGTGTATGTATGTGCTTATATAAATGGGGGATGATATGATATTTTGGTTACATTGTATGTTCATGCTGCTGAGAATTGCTAGCTTTCGTGCTCTAAAGAACTGATATAATTTGAATCTTAGGAATATCGATTTCAGGCCATTTATGCCTCTTAGTGTGTGGTGTCCATTTATGCCTCTTAGGAGTACCGTTATCTCTCATCTTTTTGAATTCGGTTTCGTTTGTCCATAGTTGTGATTGTTGCTTGCTCGGAGCTAGGTTTTTTTTTTCTAAACGTGGGCTGGAGTTAACGCCATCGAAATTTTAGGTTATCCAATTTAAGGTTCTGTTTGTTCACGAGGATGATGAGTCGAACTAATATTGATCGATTTACTCTTGTGTTAGTGAACTGATTCCATCGTATATATGATTCTCAAATGATATTTTGTATGTTTGATCTAATATCGCATTTGGATATAAATCTTTATGCAAAATGCTGAATATAAGATATTCTACATCTTTTTTATGTCATGTGAGGAGAAAAAAAGTGACACACAACGCTTTAGTGTGGAGATTTAGTTTCTTTTTTCCAAGACATAGGAATGGCAATGACATAGAGGGACCAATTTGAAATTTAAGTTCGTAGATGTCTTTAAACATTCCCAAGAGCCAGCTGAATCAGTTTTTGGACTACGTTGAAGGAAACGAGACAACCAGAACTGCGGCTGTTATTGTTTTTGCACTTCTCGGTTTTTCTCTTGCTTTAAGTGCTATTAAGTTTAACCAATACTCTTTCTTCTATTCTTCCCAGCCTCTTTGTCTTAACATATGTTATTCTGTAGATCATGGCCTTAATTATTCTCAACGCATCCCTTCAGGTTTTCCTACTCTCTTGAGAGAACATGGTCTTAATTACCACTCGAGAGGCTGGTCGGGGGAGCTTTTTGGATATAGTGCTCAAGTTGGCTGCAGAATCGGTCTCTATGAATATTTCAAGAAGACACTTTAACATTGTTTTCAGTGATGAATACAAATACGATGGAAAGCGTGCCCAGGTGATATTTCCATATCCATTTTTTCCCAGATGAGATTCCTCTACTAGCATTGTTTTATGTGCAACACCTTTGTTTGTGGTGATGTAACTATATTCAATCAATTTATGCAGATACATTACATGGAAGATGGTTCATCTGAGATACATAGTCGGAATACAGAAAGAAACACTGGGACGTTTTCCGATGTTGCTTTTGCATTGTCAAGGTAAATCTTATGGTAAAGATGGTTGAAACTATGAACTATTTGGCCATTGTTTTACTGAATATGAATATCTTCTGAAACAGATTGAAGGAACCCTCAGTTAAATCATTTGTCCTGGAAAATGGTTATGAGGTACAAGTACTGAATCTTACCAATTATGAATAATATTCGTTTCAAATGCCAAGAAGAGCACAACAGTCACATGGCCTGACATGTTACTCATACATGATGTTCAAGAGCCGTAAGCAGAAGCCTTAGCAGAAGTGTTTGTAAATGCAGAAGTGGTTTGCACAAGATGATGTCGACTGGTTTGGTATTGCAGTTCAAATCAGAAGCAAGTCGATGAAAATACGTCAAGGTATAAACTTTAACCCTAGCTTTAATTCTGATGCTTGAATCTTCCATTAGGGTACTTGTAGTTCACGTTTTTTTAGGGTTGATGAGATTATGATGTCGAATGGTTTGGTATTGCAGTGTCAGTGCTTATGCTTATGTAGTGTTCAAATCAGAAGCAAGTCAATGAAAATGCGTCAAGGTATAAACTTTAACCCTAGCTCGGATTCTGATGCTTAAATCTTCCTTTAGGGTACTTGTTGTTCGCGTTTTTGTTTTAGTGTTGATGAGATTATGATGTCGACTGGTTTGGTTTTGCAGTGTCCATGCTTATGCTTATGTAGTGTTCAAATCAGAGCA
>CM071866.1:42389737-42412977 GCA_036759665.1 Gynandropsis gynandra
ACTGCTGGAAGGTAGGGTTGCACGTATCCATGGTTAGGAGGTTTAGGCTCGGAAAGAATCACTCTCACCGTAGGGCATGAATTTCCCGTTGTCAAGAATAGGTTATAGATCTATGATCCTTAGTCGTTCATCTATGCAATTCCCGGTATCCCGTACACCCGTAGTGTTCACCATATCTAGTCTTATCCCTAACCTAGTTTCGTTGTCACCATTAGGATAGTTTTAGGAACTTAGAACCATATCTCTTTCTATCCCCTTCGTCTTAGTTTAGTTTCGTTCTTAGTTTAACTGCTTTAGTCCCTAGAGATCGACCCTGGTACTACACGATCCGTATACTTGCGGTGAAGTGGTTTAGGTATAATTATAACTCGTGTTACCACACGTCAATATGATTAGTTAAAAATTTAATTAAAAATAAATTGAAATTATAAATGTTAATATTTATTACAAATTCTTTCTTTCTTTTCGGAAATGAATTCCATCCTGATGTATGTCGATGCGGACCATCCCCGGGAATTCTCATCGTATCGACATTTTTTGGCCTTCTCACTTTTGGCATTGAAATCTTCTAACTCGCAATGTTGGATGAGTTGGTTGAATACCTCGTCCATTGCCCATGTCTGTTTGGTGTTCTTCGTATAATAGTTGTGTTTGTAGTTATTCATCATCAAGTGCAACCAAGCCTATATATCATTCATCCAAGTGGTATAGATATGTGATGTGTCTTTCTTCCCCATATATATGCGCGCTACAAATGAAATTTATATTAATCAAGTTATTAATGAAATTTAATAATAGTATTAAATAAAATATTATATTAAATACATTTACGATTAAAATACACCACCATCGGCGACGTATAACCTCTGGCGTCACCTGTCAGAAATAATATAATCGTTCTTGTAAAGAACCTTGGATGATGTTGTTATTTTTGTGTTTAAAAAAAATATCCACATCAAACCTACACATGTTAACAAAATCATTAGACAATAGTTATAATTATATGAAATATCAGTATTTGTAAATAAATAATGTCTTACCATAACGTCTCGTCAGGGCGTTTGAGATTAATAATAGGAATGGTGGGAAGCTCGTCACAAGTATCGATCAAAACATCAATATCCACAATATCATTTTGTTCATCAAATATTGATGGTGTCGATATAGGTGAAGGAAACCGATATGGTGGCGGCGGTGCTCTTACGAAACCCGCCAACAACCCACAGTGATCGATAAATCATCGAACTCATTGTGTTTAAGTGTTTAAGAATTATTTTTGAGAGAAATTGATGTTCTGGTTTTGAGATTGCGTTGAAAATGAACTCTTCAATGGTTCAAATACAGATTTTTTCAATGGGCATCCGTTGAAAATACCAACGGATGCTTGTTGGAAATTATGTCACTTCAACAGACATAATTAAGTTATGTAATTGTTGGGTTTCCAATGGTCATCCTTCAAAATTTCTAACGGATGACCGTTAGAAACCTGTGTTCCCGAGGCAATGGATGGCATAAATGATTGTACATCTTCGGTTGCCCATTGATATTTTCAACAGATGCATGTTGGAAACCATCGTCCCCATGCAACAAGGGTACTAGGTAGAGTATAGCAATCATGGTCATTTTCAACGGTCACCCGTTGAAAATTATCAACATGCATCCATTGAAAACTTTGTTCCGTTTTAACGGGTATCCGGTGGCATATTAAATCATTGCAATGAGCATTCGTTGAAATTTTCTCAACGAGTTTCCATTGTGTTTGCCAATGGATTCCGTTAAAAGTGGAATATATGATGTAAAAAACAAATTACAAAATTTTGATATTACAAATTACACAATTCACATTTCTTTTTCAGTTGATTCTTCGATTTGTGAATCTTCCTTCAATTGTGCATTAAATTCATTGCCATGTTCATCTTTTGCATCTTTCGGTTCAACGTCTTCATAATCACAAATGTAATGAAAATATGTTATCATGTATATATATATAAAGATATATTTGTAAATTAAAAGATCGATTGTCATCGTTGTGTACCTTTCGAATTGTAGTAGCTGTTGACAATTTAATAATATATATGTGGACTTGATTATACTCCACTGGTGTTAGTCAATATTCTTTGGATTTTCCTCCTGTGCGTCCAATTGGTGTAAAAATCTCAAAAAATGCGCCAAATTAAGGATTATATTGACATAGATAGTTAGTTTCATCAGAATATGTGACTCGAAATAAAATTTGTTGAAATATGTGATTTCTTCCAAAAAATATTGTTTAACCATAGATACTTCAACCGCTTTTTTGTTTATTACATTTCTCTTTAGATAAAAAAATCTTTCAAAAGGATACATTCATCTGAATTGAACTGAGTCATTGAGTATTGTCTCATCTAGTAAATGTATTGACAAATATTCCATGACATCGAAGAAAGACGACGGAAAAAATCTTTCCAAAGAGCATAATAATTCAGAGATATTATTTTTTAATAACTTTATTCTTGAACATATATATCTAAACAAATATGCTAATTCCACATAGCACATTAAGAGTGAGCAAAATACTCGAAAAATCTGTCCCGAACCTATGAAAAACTACTCGAACGCATGGGTTCGGGTAATGAAATTTTATTACCCGCGGGTTCGAGTTATTGAATGTCTAAAACGGGTACTCGTGGGTACCGGAGAATATTTATACAAAAGTATTAAAATACCCATACATATTAGATTATTTACAAAATTTCCATTAAAATTACGGTACCCAAGAATATTCGCATCCTCTTCGGCCACTCTCTTTGGACGACCGTCCATTTTTTCCAACCATCTCTTTCCGGTTGTCCATCCCTCTTCATTCGCCCTTCTCTCCGTTCATCTACTCCTCCCCTCCATCGTGCGGTCGCTCCTCCTTCTCCCCTCCATCGTGCGACCACCTCTCACCTACTTCTCGTGCGGTCGTTTCTTATCTCCATCGCATTTCGCCTCCATATTGCCTCTACTGCTTCATCTCTTCGGTAAGCTACCTTCACCGTCCTTTCCAGGACTGGTTAGCTCCTATCTCATTGCTAATCGATCTACCATTTTCGCTTCTTTGTTTGTCCGCCATTTCCATTTCAGATTTGGTTTTTGAAGCAATCTTATCTTTCTTTCCAGATCTGGTTTTGTAGAGCGATTTCGTTAGTATTTTCTAGATGTGGTTTTTGGAAGATTATAAATGATTTGCTTTTGTACTATGTGGCTCATATTTTTAAGAAGTAAACATGATAGGGAAGAGTTTGAAGACGGGTTCAGGTACTCGCGGGTTTCCGATTTATTGATCGGGTACTCGAACCTCACGAGATAGAGTTTGGGTAGTAAAATTGTTACCCGTCTGGGTTCGGGTACCCGACCCGTGCACACCTCTATAGCACATCGTGTACGTTTCGTGGTAAATAGCTCAACAAATGCAATTAGAATGAGTCACTGCATGAAACGTGATAATTGTGATTTTTAACCCGATCAGCCTTGAACCCACAATATCCACACATTGAACAATATTTGATGTATATCCATCCGAAAATTAATGTATTCTTTTAACCACCTCAATAATGTTATTTTCGCTAACCCAGATAATCTGAATATTGGGATAGATGCATTTCCATTGCATAACTCCAACTCAGGTCTTCGATATATTATCTTCAAATCTTTTTTTACTATATGATATCCTTCATTTTCTCCATCACATTCAAAACCATATTGAAGATGTTATCGATTTTTTTCAATATGCGTAACATCAAAATTATAACGCTATATCAGTCATTTCCAATATGGCAGTTTAAAAAAAAAACTATGTTTATACTTGTTATGTATTTTCCTTGTTCTTTTGGTTTTTGATGCCCACGAACTCCACTGCATTCTACTCATTCTTGTAAATTTTCCATCGTGTCTAATTGTTTGTAAAGGATTTGTGTTCCTGTTTATATGCAAGGTGCCTCTTCTTTTTGTACTGCGTTCATTCGTAAATGTTTTTTTTATCTTTTCTAAATATATGTCTACGGGAAAAAAATATTATATGACAATCAAAACAACCTGGTTTCTTCCCATGTACTAGTCAAAATGAATCTGTATCCTCTATACAATATAGATAAGTAAATCTCTCGTGCGTGCTCCATCCAGATAACATTATGTAGGTAGAGAGGTTGCTAATTATCCACAATAAGATAGCTTTCAATGTAAAATTTTGTTTCGTACTTACATCATTTACAAGAATTCCACTGTTCCACAAATCTATTAATTAATGAATTAAGGGCTGCAAAAAGACATCGAAATTTTTCTTCAGCTATTTTGGTCCTGGAAACACGAACGCCAGAAACATTATTTCTCTTTCCAGACATATCAGGAGGCAAATTATACATAGATAAAATCACTAGACACGAAGAATATTAACTTCCACATTGTCCATATTCACTAAAATCATTGGTGTGTAGACAAAGATCAACATTTCTCGTTTCATACGCAAATTCTGAAAATATTTCATTGAAATATTTCCAAGCATTACCATTTGATGGATGTTGCATTATCCTTTCGCCCGTCGACTGTTCTGTGTGTTATCTCATTGCCCCAACATTTTTTTAATTCATATAACCTTCTCAACCTCATTGTTACAAAAATATAAAACATTTTTTGCATGGTACATATTTTAGCGAATATAGTTTTTTGAACGAGATCTGCTTGCACCAAAAAAATTATATTCCAACATATCTTTATTTTCTCCCCAAAAAAACTTGCAACTATTTCTACAAACATAAATTGTCTCGTGGCATTCCCAAATCTTTTACAATATTCCTAATTTATAAAATATCTCAAGAACTTGATTATTTTCCGATAAATATTCACGCATGGTTTTGCAAAATAAAGCCATGTAATTTTCAGCTACATTGTAGTATGTTTTTATATTCATCAATCTTGATGACAATGATAAACAAGATTGACCTTCACGATAACCTTCATATATTGGTTGTTTCACTGTATCCAATAGGTTGAAAAATCAGTGTGCCTCATTGTTCGATATCTCTTCATGCGGTTGCTCAAGAACTCCATGGCCAGGAAAAACATCTGACACAATTTTCACATATGGATCCTTAAAGACTGACTATAACCATTGAGTTACTTGTGTATACTAGTTGAAGATTTAGAGTTCCCTGATTATACCCGAAGATTCATTTACATGCTTCCCAATGAATCTTGCCTCGTTGACTCATGAACCTACTTACCAAACCAACACAATGAGTTTAATTTGATCGTGTCCTTATCATTGCATACATGATCTTTCCCATAACATTGTAGTATGGTACACTCTCCATGTAATTTCTTCCTAATAGCTCTTGACCTTCCGAGTTTGTTTTAAGTTTGAAATGTGAGTCTAGACTTGTTTGGATTGGTTTGGATTAAAATATTCCAAAATGTTTAAGTACTTTCAATAGATAACTCCTTTGTGACAGAGTCATAACCTCTTTTGATCTGTCTCTTGTGATATGAATCCCAAGAATACAACTTGTTGGTCCCATATCATTCATTTAAAACTCATCACTCAATATTTTCTTTAGTTTGTTAATCTTTGTTTTAACATTTGCTACAACTAATGAAATCAACATAAATGAGTAGAAACAAATAATTACCTTAAGAGATTTTTTTCATGTACACACATACATCATACTTGCTTCTCTTAAATCCCAACTTGATCATATATGAGTTGAAACTTAGATTCCACTATATGGGAGACTGCTTCAGGCCATATAAGGATCTCTGCAGACAACATAAATACTTTTCTTTATTTTCTTGAGCGAATCCTTCAGGTTGTCGCATTAAGATATGTTCATTAAGATTTCCATGTAGAATGGCAGTCTTGATATCTAGTTGTTCGAGTTCCAGATTGTGAATGGTCACAATTGACAGAAACATCCTAAGAGATATATGTTTTGCAATAAGGGAGAAAAATTCATTGTATTTTATTCCCTCAACTTGTGTGTACCCTTTGCAACCAACCTGGCATTGAACTTAGAGTGTTCCACCCAGGTGATCCAGACTTCCTCTTTAATTTCCATTTGCAACCTATTATTTTTTTCCTTCTAACTATAGAACAAATTTTCATGTGTTGTTGTTCTATAAGAATCCATTTCTTTTGTCATGATATGTTTTCATTGTAACTAGTCCTTACTCCTCTTGGGCTTCTTGAAAGGATTTAGGTTCATCAATTTTCATTTTTCCTGTTATATTCAGAGCAAAAGCCATAATATCTACTTGATCAAATCTGTTTGGAGGCCTGATTTCTCTTATCTTTTGTCTTTCGCAAGTTGATATTCTGTAAGATTCTCCTTAATATCCTCATATGACTCAAATATGATACCATGTTGACTAATTTATGTTTCTACACCTGCATCATCACCATACAATACAATTTACCCTTATCAGCTCCACCTTCACCGCACGCCTTCTGATGGTTTTGAATCAAGTTCACATATACCATATTTGATTCATCAGCACTTTCAATATCTAGATCTTTCCTAAACATTTCTTTAGAAACTTGAAGTTCATTGAATACAACATCCTTGTTGACAACATATCTCTGCTAAATAGGTAACCATACCTTGTACCCTTTAATTCATGTAGGATACCCAATAAATACTCTCTTCTTTGCCTTCAGATTCAATTTACCTTCAACCTAAATACCTTCATATGACTGTAACTTGGTTTTGTCTCCGACCATAACTCTTGTGGTACTTTGAGTTCAATGGTTGTCGATAGTGATCTATTTATGTTGTACACAACAACAGATGCAACATCATCCCAAAACTCCTTCTCAAGTTCAGATTCTGAAAATAAGCACCTTGCTTTATCCAAGATTGTTCTATTCATCCCATTAACAACTCCATTCTGTTGAGGAGAATAGGAACATGTTCTATGTCTGATTGTGCTATTTTCTTTACATAAACTGTCATAGTTGGTGTTACAAAACTACAATCCATTATCAATTCTCAATTACTTCATCTTCTTGATACTTAGCATTTCAACCTAAGCTTTCCATTCTTTAAACTTCAAGAAAACTTCATTCTTCTATTTCAAGAAGTAGATCCATACCTTTATAGAGAAATCGTCAACCGTAGTAAGAAAATATTGATAACCAAATAGAGATAGATCCACATTTGTTGAACCACATAGATATGATTGAATGTACTCTAACACCCCTTTTGGTTGTATTTTTTTTTTTTTGCAATGTTGAAGCTTTGCTTGTGAGACTTTTCGAGTACACAGTTTTCATAGAATATCAAGAGTTTGATCTTTGAATTTTCAAGAAAACCTATCTTGATAGGATATCTAATCCTTTCATGCTCATGTGGTCGAGCCTTATGTGCCACAAAGAAGTTTCATCCATATCTTCTTTGATGACATGAATCTTCCCTACAATTGTATATCCATCAAGAATATACAATCAATTCTTTATAGTGCTTTTGAGCTTGACAATCTGCCCCTTTAGGATCTTAAGACTTTCATATTGTGACTTATACCAGTATCTTTGTTTATCAAACACTCCCAAAGAAATACGATTTCTTTTCAAGTTTGCCATATATCTTGTTGTCTTTCAAAAGAACTCTTCCTTCATTTATTTCTAAAAAATCCTCAAGCCATTCTCTTCCGAATGTCATGTGGAAGGTATATCAAGAGTCAATGATCCACTCTTCTCCTTAATCTTTGTTTGAGATGGTGAGAACTTTTGTCTCAAACACATCATTTTATGAAGTATTTTCATCGCTTCAGTTTGATTGTTCTCGGAAGTTTACTTTTTTCTTTGAGGGATAATTCTTCTATAAGTGCCCATCTCTTCCACATTTCCAACAACTTTCTCTACTCTTTGTCATTGGACTTTGATCATGATCTATCTTTGTTCTTTTTGAAATCTTGTTATCCCTTTTCTCTGATCTACCCCTAACATACAAACCTACACTTGATGATGTTTGGATTTTGTTTTATGCATTCAACTCCAATTCCTTGGAGAAAGCTGTAGAAGTCACCTCCTCAAGTGTAAGAGTTTCGCTTCCATATTTCAAAGTGAGTCTTAGTTGTTCATATTGACTAGGCAAATAATTCATCAAGAACATAACTCGGTCTTCATATGAGATGTTGATTTGTAGGTTGTTCAAGTCTGAAACTAGTTTCAAGAAATCATCTACATTTTCTTCCATGGTGTTTTGTTTATCCATCTGGAAACTATAGAACCTTTGTTTTAGAAACAATATGTTTGGTAGAGACTTTGAGAGAAACATCCTTTCTAACGCTTTTCACATATTGGCAGTCATCTTTTCATAAACTACTTCCATCAAAATGATATCATAAAGAAAAAGAATAAAGAGATTCTTTACCCTCAAACTCTTGCTAAAACTGGTAGGGTCTACACCATTCTTGTTTGTTCCATAGTTACTATCTTTTTCAATTTCCTCGTCAGATTCATCCTTAAGAACATTGTGTAAACCTTTCCAGTTGAACAAGAACCTTCAGTTTCCATAGAGTGAAATCTCCATTTCCATCAAAATTTTCGACCTCTAGTTTTCCACTAGCCATTTATACTTTCGGTTAGTTCATAAGACTTAATAACAACCATTTTGAATTCTTCGCGACTCACAAAACTGCTCTTACACTTTCTATTAAAGTTACTAATCCATTTGATAGAATACAAATTCTTTGAATCCTCACGACATGACTGGTTGATTTAACCTCTTTGCTCAAGCCTTATGCCCCAATTAACGTTATTAGCCTAAAAACATGAATTCTTTGATGACAATACTAATTGTTTTGTGTAGGGTGGACATTTTGGGTTATCTGCACCAATCTGGACCGGACCGACCCGAATAACCTAGCTCATAAGGCATATGGGTTACTTAGAAAACCATACAATATCCAAAACTCATTCAGGTTTGGGTCGGTGCGGAATAACCCAAAGAACCCAAACAATAAAAAAAACTGATTAAAAAAACAATAATAAATTTTTATCAAACTTGAAGCTAATCTTTACCTTTTACCTCCTCTCTGCACAATACAACGTCTCCTCTCTCCTCACGGTCTCACAACATCTCCTCTCCCGAGTCTCACGCCTCCACCTCCTTTTCTAAGTCTCAGGCCTCCACCTCCTCTTCTCTCTCCTCATAGCGCCTCCGCCTCCTCTCCGCTCATATATTGGTCTGTCCATCTTCAACCGAATTCGGGTTTTTTGGTCAATATTTCAAAACCCAAACAACCGAAACCCGAATCGAACCCATACCGAAAACCAAACGATTCCTAATTCGGGTTCAATTTTTTATAATCCGAGGAACCCGAACCTAGACTTTAACCTGTAGAACCCGGATTGAAACCCGAAACGTCCACCTCTAATTTTGTGACCTCCTTCTTCACGATAACCTCTCAACAATCAATAGTGAATCTAATTTTTTTTAAACTTTTTATTTCCCAAAATAAATGATTTTAACATTTAATGAACTTATAAAACTAAATCGATGAAAAACAAATATACTTATTTTTATTGCACCACAAACCTTAAAAGAAGTTGGAAAAAGAAAAAAAATTGATATTAATAGTTAATAACAAAATTTAAGTAAACAAAAACATCTAAACGCCAACAATTCTCCGCTAGAAATCGATGAATCCCCAACTAATCCGTTTAAATTTCTAACTACAATTATAACAGTACTAACAAATAATACCATCTTTAATGTATTATTATTGTGTTGGATACATTTAAACATGTGAAAATATATTTTGTTCGAGATTTCGTTATGATAAACAAATAATAGAAAAAAAAATTAGACCAATTATGGAATCATGCGTAACATCCTTGCATAATGGTCTCTGCATCATTCCGATGTCCCTCTAAGGGAAAAACAAAAATGGTTTGAAGAGTTATATATACTCTTATCATTTATTTAAATCATAAGCAATGTGGGATTCTTGTAAAATATCATAATGTTGAAGCCTATATCTTATTGTGCTTTTTCAACCCAAATTTATATTACATCGGCCCATTATGGATTTTAGTTGGACCTTCGATCTTACAGCTTGTCGTTCACAATGAGACCTGCAATAAATATTTATGTTCAGTTTTATAAATAAATATTGAGATCGAAAAAAAAACAAAGCCCAATAAAACGATAAAAAAACATCCTGAAAAATAATCTAAAAAATGAATAAATTTAGAATATTATGAATATTGAAGAATAAATATTTGTAACAAATAATATGAAAGGATATCTGAAATAAATTTGAAAGCATGATATATGAATATGAGATATAAAAGAACTGAAATGAAAAAATTTTAACGGAGTTTTAAGGAATAAAAAATAATCCAGAAAGAAATATTAGTAAAGGAAAATCTTCTCTAAATGCTAAAATGTAGTTGTTCTTGAAAAAAAAAACTGAAAAAGAGGGGAAAATAATAAACAATAGAAAGAGGGATGAAAGCTTTTAAAAGTTTTAGTAACGTTGACATTATTTATACATTAATCTTAAGCTCGATTTCCTCATTATTTCATATTTTTATTGTAAATAAAGACTCATCACTCAAACACGTCATTCCTTGCCATTTCTTCATTTTTCTATATTTTTATTATAAAATAAAGACTCATCTCTCAAAGTCAACAACGTATTTCCTTGCAATTTCCTCAATTTCAATATTTTTATTACAATTGTAAATAAATATTCATCTCTAAACAACGTCTTCCCCTGCAATTTCCAGATTTTTACTATAAATAAAGACTCCTCTCTCAAACAAAACACATTTCACTTTGTTGCATCCATTGAAATCAATCAAACCTTCCAAAGATCTCCCATGGCGGCCTCACAGTCCTCGTCTCTGCCGCAGCACAAAGTGTTCATTAATTTCCGTGGAGCAGACATACGCAACAACTTCATCGCCCATCTGGATTCGACCCTGAGAAGTGCAGGGATCAACTCCGTCACTGACGTCAATCTGAACTCGAGGAGAAATATAGATGATCTCTTCGCGGAAATCGAAGAGTCGAGGATAGCTCTTGCTATCTTCTCGAACAGGTACGCAGAATCCAAATGGTGTTTGAACGAGCTCGTCAAGATCAAGGAACGTGTGGACCAAGGCAATCTCATTGTCATCCCTATCTTCTACAAGTTGGAGCCTTCCACCGTGAAACACCTCGAGGGAGAATTCGGCGATCGGTTCAGGGATCTGGCGAAACATTAGGTCACTCCTTGGAAGGAAGCTTTGGAATCTGTTGCAATGAAGAGAGGCTTGATCTACCATGAAAACAGGTACTACTGCTGACATATGATTGTTGTTTTACATCTCAACAATGGCTCAATGCAAATCAGTGTGTTTCTATATATATATATATATATTTATTTATTTATTTATATGTGTATGTTGCAGCAACGAGGGCAAGTTGATCGATGTAATCGTGGAGAATGTAAAGGAAATGCTTAACAAGATTTCACCAGATGAGGAATGAAGCAACCTTTGCGTGATGAACATCTCTGCAAGAAAAAGAGAAGCGTGAGAGGGTGGTCCTAGGAAAAACAGAGGAGTTGATCATTTCTTTCTGAAGGTGTCAGTGTGTGGTCGCGTCCTAGTATGTATTTGGTTTGGATCCAAACAGTCTATAATAGTGTAATCAATAAAAGTTTGATAATTATTTAATAAACGAAAAATGAGTTTTCGGATTTCATTATCGTAGAATCAAACGAAGAAAAAAAAAACAGTTTTTGTTTATCGAGAAAAACCGCATCAATCGTTGAAAGCAGAATCCGTTTTCGGCGTGGATATGAGTAGAAGACTTGTGCTATCAAGTCTCACATCCGACAATCACAACATTCAACGTAAAAGGTACTATAAAAATTGTTTTTAATTCCGTAGTTCGTTGAAATCCCTACAAACTAATCCGAACTTGACTAGATCTTTGATCTGGATTGTTAAAATACGCTTCGGCACCCGATGTAGCAACCCAACACTCATGTATGAGTAGATTTATATATATGATTTCACGGACTTTGAACGTGGTCTACGAGCTCTAAAAGTCTTAATTAGTCAGACATGACCATACGAAATGTAGCCGTGAACATAAGAACATACATGACTGAATCAACAAGAAAAGAAAGAGAGCAATATATAGTTGACAATTTTCACGAAAAAGAAAATGAATAATTTTATTGATTGATTGAATTATTAAAAAATACATATGGTAATGTGTATTTATAATACACAATCTATTCAAGATCTTGAATTAAATAATTCAAGATCAATTAAAGAAAGAAGAAAATGAAAGAAATAAAGAAAGGAAAGAGAGAAAAGAATGAAAGAAGGAAAAGAAAATAAAAAAAGAAAGAAATTTTATCAAATGATATTTAATACTCCCCTCAAGATGAGGAGTATGAATTGAATACTCTCATCTTGAAGAGTAATTGATGAAGCATGATAATTACCATGTGGCATTGGCTTAACACTGCTCCGAAAAAAAATGATTACCTACATAGTCAAGAAAAATATTATAAGTAGTAATAGAACCACAGAAATCTAAACATAATGCTCTATTAGTAGTAAAAAAATGTGGTTTAGATTGTAAAGAAATACTTCCCTATCATCAAAGGCCCGGAAAGAGTCCGCTAGACATGAAATGGATTTGCAGAGAAGAGATGCAAAACAATCGCCGAAAAGAAGAAGAATCGTCGGAAGAAAAAGAATCGGCGAAGATGAGAGATTATTTCAGAGAGAGAGAGAATAAGTGCCGATCAAAAGAGAAGTACCGACAAAGAAGATAATTTTTTATTTGAAATCGCCGGAAAGAAGAAGATAAAAGGAGATTGAAATTGTGAAAGAAATTATTGAAGAAATTCTCAAATATGAGATTGAAATCGGCGAAGAAGAAATTTCTAAAGAAAATGCCGAAAGAAATTTCAAAATAAGAATACTGACGAAACATAAGAAAAATACCGGTCGAAATCACCGATCAAAGGCAATTTGCCTTATATAAAAGAAAAATACAAGATAGGATAAGAAAAAATCGGTGAAGAAAAAAAATATATCGGCAAATGAGGTAGATGAATTAGAATTAGAATTCTCAAGAAACAAAATTTTCAAGATTTGTCGGAAAGAGAGATATTAAACGCCGAAAAAGAGTACCGGTGAAGAAGAAAGAAAATACCGGTAGAAAAGAAATACAGCAATTTGCCGTAAAATAGTGAAACATAATCTGGCCGATTGCAGAATTGGAGGAACAGAAATCCGCCGAAAGAGAGCCGGATGAAAAGAAAAAATCGTCCGATGAATCATTCAACGGAAGAAAGAAATTGATGAATTCAGTTGAAAAAAAATATGCTCTGATACCATTTCAGGAAAAGGAAAATGAATAATTTTATTGATTGATTGAATTATTAAAAATACATATGGTAATGTGTATTTATAATACACAATCTATTCAAGATCTTCAATTAAATAATTCAAGATCAATTAAAGAAAGAAGAAAATGAAAGAAATAAAGAAAGGAAAGAGAGAAAAGAATGAAAGAAGGAAAAGAAAATAAAAAAAGAAAGAAATTTTATCAAATGATATTTAATAACAATCAACAAGAAAAGAAAGAGAGCAGTATACCTCAAACCAATCTCGTCAAAATAATATGTCTCTCTGATAACCTCCCATGGCGTCCTCCCCCTCATCCTCTTCTGTGCCACATCATCTGTGTTCATTAGTTTCAGGGGAATAGATGCGCGTACCGGCTTCGTGACCAACCTTACGAGTGACCACTATAAAACGGCAATGACGTAAATGATGGGATAGGTAAAGATTTCGAAATTCACTCTTATATTGTAGTGTCCCGCATCAAAACTCACTCTTACTTTTTAGAAAGATGGAGATGTAGTTTGAATTTATGTAGAAACATTTATAAATAATTGTTTTTTACGCAATGGAAATATTCTCTTTATAATTTATATAAAAAGTACATGTGCATAACTTTGAAAAATTTAAGAAATTTAAAGACTTTAAAAGATAAATATATTAAAGTCGCCAAGTCGAATTTTCATCTTTATCCTTTCGATCCTCTTTGTTTTGCGTTGTTTCCCATCATCCGTCTTCCTAGCCTTGTCGATCTATCATCCAAGACTATCTCGAAAATAGGATGAGTACGATAAAAATAATCCAGTGAGCTTTACTCGAACACTCTATCTCTCTAGTTAGTTATGAGGTTTTAGCTAGCATTACGAAATGCTAATCTAGATTTAATTTCTCATTTCATCTTTCTCTATAATTTTTCTCACTTGGCTTTTACATTACTAGTCTATATAAGACATAGTAAATATCACTAATACTTTATCTTTTTGAACTTTTACATTACTAGTATATAAGACCAAATAAATATCGCATTTATTTTCACTTTCTGAATTTTTACATTACTAGCTAAAAGATTCGGTAAATACCGTTTTGACTTTCTATTTTCTGATTTTTACTTTACTAGTTGAGAGACGAAGTAACTACCATTTTTCAATACCCTTACTCAAGCCAATGACACCTGATTTATGCTACAAGTTTTAAAACTATATAATTATCATTTCGATGATCGCAATAGATGACCACATCTCTAACTACTACATTTATTTCCAATTTATTATTGTATCGTGCACACCTTAATTCTCTATATTTCTAGTGTTAAACCTTTTTACATGAATTTATTATTAATATATAAATAATATTTTTATTATAAATAATTTATTTATTAATTTATATATTGAGATATACTAATTATTAAAAAAATAAAGCTCAATAAAAAATTTAAATTTATAGTGGTTATTGTAACTTGTTTTTTAAATTATATTTAATTGAAGTCTTTAATAGAATATACCATTATAATCTAATGTTTGGAAAAAAAAATAAAAAATTTTTATTTAAATATTATCTATTAGCAATTAATTTATTTATGTATTAAAAGAAATATTTTTTTAAATTTTTTTATTTAAATAAAAGACTATGTTTCATTTCTTATTATTATTTTAAATAATTAAATATTAATATACATATATATGTTATACATATATATATATATACATGTAAGAAAGATGAATTGTGTGACTATAAATAAAAAAAATAATTATATCATGTGTATACATTTGGATTATGGTTTCGTGTATATAATATTTTTAGAAACAATAGTTGAGGTGTTTTCCATAAATAAAAAAAATATATATATTTCTTGTTGAATTGGTTTCACAAAAAACCACCAAAACATCCTATTTTTATAGAAAATTAAATGATTGTAAAATTTTTATACGCTTATTTGAGAAGCTTTTAAATTTTATTTATAATATTTATTTTAAAAAATATAAATTGATAAATTTCGTGGTGATTCTTATTTTGTTTGTACAGTTCAAATCAATTATTTTAGATCAGAGTACAAAAGTTGATATTGCATTCGTATGTCCATTTGTTGGAGCCGCATTGTTGATTTCTACGTTTGTTTTTTGGTCCATAGAAAAATAATTAAACTACCAAAGTAAATTCAAGCTTGTAATAAGTTTCTTTTGCTCTTTCAACTACCAAAGGTGAGATATATGTTTTATAAAAAATTAGTATATTATTATGAGAATTATAACTTAAACTTGGTCTTGAATGTTTACTAAAATAATGAACTATTTATCAATACTTAGCGTCTAACATATAGAATATCAATGTTGCAAGTTCTTATATTGATGGGAGGTTGATGATTTTTCCAAGATAGGTGATGAAGAAAGAAAATAAACATAGATGATATCTATAATAAATTTAATTACAAAATGGGGTAGGAACCGGTTAAATATCTCAGGTATGTTATCTTCTTTCTGTAAATCAGATATCCTCCAATCGGAATTGGATTATGTGCCATCAATGAAAACTCTAACGGTGGCCATGTTCTTGCCCTGGTCTCTTGCAACTTAATGTTTTTTTTGCTTTGTTCATTTATTGATGTTCCTCCCTTTTCAGAAAACATCTACCTGTTGCCATATCAATAAGCATATTAGCAACCTTCCCTCTTTTGTCTGCAAACTCTGGAGCTCAATCATCACCTCACTTCCTCCGTCGAGACCTTCGTTGTTGTCTCCATGGCTTTTCTTTTATTGCATCCATAATACCTCCTCCTTCCACAATCAATCTTTCGACTTCGATTCTCTCTCTGACATTTGGCTCCTCCTTGCCTACGACATGATAGATATATACCTCTGATTTCATATCAAACCCTATGATTGAAAACCAAAAGCAAAATCATAACATGATGTGATATCCTTTAATATAAGCATGTGTATCAATAGACATTTATTAACAACACACAAAATAGTGGGCATGACTCCTGAAGGAATTTCCCTATCCATTTGTTGCAGATCATTGCATGAACTTATGAAATAAGACAATGCAAACCCATGATGTATTAGAAAGCAATCAAGAAGCCATCGTAGGATGATTAGAACTCTTTCCATAAGTCATTGCATGATAATCATTTATCTCTCCTTTTACGTGTTCAACGACTGCTACCATTTCTCCTCTCTAAAAAAGTATCCAAAGTAGAGGAAGTAAAACCTACAAATCGAGAAGAACATGAAGAAAAAGAGTGAGAAATAATGTGGCTAACCAAAAATATCACCAAAAAGTCAATCCTCATAATCAAATCTATTCATTGAACATATATTAGGTGCTTACCATCCAACCATGAACTTCTTTGACGTCGTGCTTCTAATCACACTTATTAAGAACACACAGGGAAGCCATTTAGGAAAGTCATTATTGATGAATACTTCTCTCTCACACTTACTAAGTTCCATGAATTCACCATTGATATCATTACCAAAGTTACCTCAAGAAAAGGGATTTGAAATCTATTATTTGAAAACGCAAAAACCTTGTTTCATTCATATTGTCATCTTATTGCAAAAATTCTTAGACATTCTATCAAACACCTAACATGCTAATAACGTTTTTCTTGTAGCAACGTGTTCCCTCATTCATCAACTCCATTCATTAACTCAATCGTTTCACATATGAACGACTAACTGGTTACAGTAATGTTTATAGCAAGAATCAAGAGCCATAAGGTAGCAAGTCTGAGAAGACTTTCCATCAACGACCTACACACACTCACACACGAAAGCGTGAAAAAGACTATGTTGTAGTGAAATCGAACAAAAGAAAGCTGAAATTGAAGAAAAAAAACAACAAAAGAAAGCAGCTAAGCAATATTGCTTTCTTCTTGCTTTCTATTGAGCATTCAGTGAAATACTCAATCGATCTCCGCTCAAAAGTTTCTCCTCTTCCATTGGCGAGATCGGTGGAAGTGAACATTCAAAATCCAATACCACAGTCGCATTTGAGAATCTCCGAGAGCTTATGAGTGTGAGATCGATGATTGGAAAGAAGAATCAGTCGCTTTTGAGGATAATGGAGGTCCAAAACTCGATTTAGGAAATGAAGCAAGAAGAAAGAAAGGAGAAAACTTTCAAACTCCGTTAGCTCATCGGTGAACTCCAACGAACATCAGCTCTAGAATTGTAGAATCCCACCACTCGCATCGCTTGACTCTCTTACCGCGTCTCCTCACTGCACTCACCCTTGGTTCACCGTCGTTGCCTCGCCATCCAAATCTCCTCTCCCAACCATTACATTGTCGTCGTTGCATAGTTGCTTGGTGCGATTTCTGGGTTACCAGACAGACGATGCCCTTGTATTCTGGAAATTAAGCAGATTTATATCAAAACGAAGATATCAGTTTTATGGATGAAGCCGAAGATAAATGCAATCAAATATGTGGAGATATGGGGTGAATGGGGAATAAAACGACACTATAATCATAGGGATGAAACTGAAGATATAAATGCAAATCCATTTATAAAAAACGTCTCTTTTCCTTTTTATTCTTCAACTGATATTTATCAAGTTGTTTTGTGTCAATAAATCCATCTTAATTGATATTAATGGAAAAAAATCTTAGTAATTGAAAATATTAAAAAATAAAATTAAAAAATTTATTGACGTGGAAGTTTGAGAATTTAAAACTTTGTATTTTCATAGACTTTAATTTATATATATATATATATATATATATAAACTCTTAAATTCAATAATTTTAAATTTAAATTTAATTAAAAATTAATTTGTATTACATTTTTTTTATTTATCATGGTTCTTTAATTAAAAATTAATTTTAATTTTCCAAAAGAAAATAAATATCTAAATTGATGTTATTTAGGGAATGTTTTTTATTTAATAATTAAATTATTAATATATAAATATAATTATTTAATTTAATATATAGTATATGATATTATTTAGCTTCAAATATATTTTATGATAGATATATTATGAAATTGAGGTGATTTCACAATATTTTATAAAATCGAATTTTTATTAACGTTTATTAGTATTATTTTTATAATAATATGAAACTTTAAAGAGTTTTTTTTTAATTTAATACTATTTATATTGAATCCAATTAAATTAATAAAATTGGAATTGTTGACTAGACTGCCACGTTAACGTTGACGTGACTTCACTAGAATTGAACAAAAACTCAAATTTTAATGTATAAGATTAAAACCATTATGTGTGTATATATATTTTTTACACCATGAAAATATCTTCAATCTCATAGTTATATATATATATATACATACATATATGAAAGAGAACAAAATTTATGAAATATTTTTTAAGAATTTAATAATAGAATCAATTGATTTTAAAATAAAAATTCATCAATTTCGTCAACGTTGACGTTGAATATTAAAAATAATAGTAAAGGATATTAATTTTAGGATAGTGGATATTAGAAATTATATCTATAATAATCCTTATAAGGTTGCTTCTCGTGAAGCCACCTCAGTAAAGATTATTAAATATTTTTAAAAATATTTTTTAGTTATTAAAAGTTTACTCTATCACAAAAAAGTTCTCTTTACAAAAAAACTCTTCATCTCACCCACTTAAATTTTATTTAATTTTAATACAATATTAATATATTATTTATAACTAAATCTTTATATAAAAGGAGAAAAATAATTTATATTAATATATTATTTATAACTAAAATCTTTATATAAAAATAGCAAACATATATATATATATACAAATACAAATTTTAAATATTAAAAATATATAAGTCACATGACTTTTAAAAATTCACATACAATTAATACTGTTATTAATTATTTTATAATTTATTTAACATTCATGTGCATTGTCACTTTATTCAACGATACCAATAAAATTTACGTCGATTGAATATCATTACAAAATTCTTGAAAAATAATATTCGAATAATTTCTAAACAATATCTTTTTAAGCTAGATGATACACAATTTTTAATGGAATACTTAGATAAAAGAATATCGATCTCTTTACGTGTCTGGTTCTTGTTTGCGTACAGTTTTTTTTATTATATGAGCTTTTAAAATTGATTTTTTAAAAGTTTACATAATAATCATATAAAATCTTTTACACATTTTCCAAATATATGTCGTTTTATATAATATGTTCTTTTATGATGCTATAAAATTTTTCTAAGTACATCAATTCATGATAACTAATTGTCTCCTCCTAGTAATTATAATGGATATTAATTTTAGGTTAGTGGGTATTAATAAATAATTGTAATGGATATTAATTTTAGGTCAGTGGGTATTAAAAATTAATTCTAATGGATATTAATTTTTGAAACGTTTCATCGAATTAAAAATAAAATATTTTAAATACAAAAAAAATTTATGATGTTGAGATAGAGCAAGGAGGATGCACTATTTTATCCTTCTTTTTATATAAAGATTTCAACATTATTTACGGATGTTATATCCGCGTAAGGTTTGCCTTGTAGAGCGTCTCGATCTATCGATACACTGGTGTCTTAATTGCGAGATCTCCATTTCATCGCCTTTGTTTGGTTTATTCCGATACGAGGAACAACACAATCATTCCACTTACAGTTTTGCCAACCACAACAATATGGAACAAGCTGTAAAGGATATGATCATATCCTACACTAAAAGGGAAAACCTTGGAAATGTCAGTTACTCTCCATCTTTACAAAATGGTTTCTCTCTCTCTCTCTCTCTTTCAAAAAGTGTTTCTCTTATATAAATTTCCATAATTTCTATCTTATTCGTCCGCTCTACTTTGTAGGGTTTTCAATCAGAGGCCTTGTGCCACATTGAATTTCCTAGATGTGAAATACCTTCATGGTTTTATAGTCTAGTAGTGGGATCTAAGTTACGACCGAAGTTGCGTCCACATTGGCATGACAAAATAATTTATATTAATATATTATTTATAACTAAAATCTTTATATAAAAATAGCAAACATATATATATATATACAAATACAAATTTTAAATATTAAAAATATATAAGTCACATGACTTTTAAAAATTCACATACAATTAATACTGTTATTAATTATTTTATAATTTATTTAACATTCATGTGCATTGTCACTTTATTCAACGATACCAATAAAATTTACGTCGATTGAATATCATTACAAAATTCTTGAAAAATAATATTCGAATAATTTCTAAACAATATCTTTTTAAGCTAGATGATACACAATTTTTAATGGAATACTTAGATAAAAGAATATCGATCTCTTTACGTGTCTGGTTCTTGTTTGCGTACAGTTTTTTTTATTATATGAGCTTTTAAAATTGATTTTTTTAAATTTTACATAATAATCATATAAAATCTTTTACAAATTTTCCAAATATAGGTCGTTTTATATAATATGTTCTTTTATGATGCTATAAAATTTTTCTAAGTACATCAATTCATGATAACTAATTGTCTCCTCCTAGTAATTATAATGGATATTAATTTTAGGTTAGTGGGTATTAATAAATAATTGTAATGGATATTAATTTTAGGTCAGTGGGTATTAAAAATTAATTCTAATGGATATTAATTTTTGAAACGTTTCATCGAATTAAAAATAAAATATTTTAAATACAAAAAAAATTTATGATGTTGAGATAGAGCAAGGAGGATGCACTATTTTATCCTTCTTTTTATATAAAGATTTCAACATTATTTACGGATGTTATATCCGCGTAAGGTTTGCCTTGTAGAGCGTCTCGATCTATCGATACACTGGTGTCTTAATTGCGAGATCTCCATTTCATCGCCTTTGTTTGGTTTATTCCGATACGAGGAACAACACAATCATTCCACTTACAGTTTTGCCAACCACAACAATATGGAACAAGCTGTAAAGGATATGATCATATCCTACACTAAAAGGGAAAACCTTGGAAATGTCAGTTACTCTCCATCTTTACAAAATGGTTTCTCTCTCTCTCTCTCTCTTTCAAAAAGTGTTTCTCTTATATAAATTTCCATAATTTCTATCTTATTCGTCCGCTCTACTTTGTAGGGTTTTCAATCAGAGGCCTTGTGCCACATTGAATTTCCTAGATGTGAAATACCTTCATGGTTTTATAGTCTAGTAGTGGGATCTAAGTTACGACCGAAGTTGCGTCCACATTGGCATGACAAAAAGCTTTATGCAAATTTTCTTTGCACTAGCTGCATCCTAGTGAAATGCACCAGTACGTTCAGAATTGAGGATGGGTCTTGCACCGATATTAGTTGGAACATAGGAGATATGACAGATGTTGGCAAGATAGTTTTGAACCATGTGTTCGTATGTTATACAAGTTTTTCAAACATTCAAAAAAATGTCTGGCGGAAAAGGGCTTAAGTGAATCCATTCCTAGAGAGGTTATCCTTGAAATCAAAGTGGCAGATACAACTAAAATAGAACAATACAAAGTGGTGAAGTGCGGATTCAGTTTGGTTGATGAAGGAAGCAACTGGTTTGATGAGGCTGAAAGACCGAATACAAGGGCAAGAGCGAGTAAGTTTTAGAATGTTCAATTCGAGCAAAAATCTATCATTTTCGCTAAAACGAATGGACACGCACCCAAAAGACCCGATTACATCACATTCTGTCGAGCAGATCTTTGTTCAATCCGAGCGAATTTTTTGGACCAGAATTTATGTGAAAACTCGATCAAACAATGTTATGTGCCACCTAAATGAAGTTATGACCATAGTGGTCGACCAAACTAGCATTTGTTCGTCCCGAGCAAAATCTCAGCTTCCATAACACCATGTTATTTCGATCTAGTCCGTGTAAACTTTATACGAAACTTTTCTAAATAGTTTTGTGATTTTTATGTTGTTCTTTAACTTTGAACTTGTTATGCGCCTTATTTTAGGCTAAGTTGTTTAATTTTTTTTTGTTATTGGATTCCATTGTAAAACATTAATCAAGTTTTACGAAAGCTTAAGTGTTTCTATTTTTGGTAATCCTTTGAGATCTAGTTAAAGGACTCTCATATTTGAGATCTAAGTGTTTTTTTTGAATTATCATTACCTAACCACAAATGGTGTGATGTCGTCACATCAATTGTGGTTCTATAATATGGAAATAAGTGAAACAGAAGAATTTTTTTTTTCATTCACCATTCAGTGGAATACACGGTCGATTTTATAGAGTTTTAATATACTAAATGACAAAGGGAACATAACAGCTCTTCAACTCTTCGTTTACGCCAGAGCTATAAAGTTATTGCCAACAGCTAGTCCATATGCTATGGCGTTACTCGTATGTTGGGGACCAATTCCCATAAATTCTATCATGTAGGGCTTAAACGTGGGTTGTGGAAACGACGAGCTTTGAGTGATGGAATGAGTTGTGGGATCCTTAGGAGGCTCTGTTGTTCCTCTATTTTTGCCAGTTGAAACAAAGTAAAATTGTGAAGATACTGTGGTGTTGATCTGGCTGCGTTTAGGCGCGACTGAGGATGAGATATTAGGATCATGTGTAGGTACATCCCCCCGTAAACTTTTGTTGGGTTGAGTTTCAATGCCAAGTTTTTCTCATAATGTTGCAAAGTGTACCTTAGACAGAGATTTTGTAAAGATATCAGCAATTTGAAATTCAGAACTTACATGTTTTGTTATAATGAAACTTAGAGCAACTTTTTAGCGAATGAAATAATTATCAAGTTCAATATGTTTGGATTTTTTTATGGAACCCCGGATTAATAGAAAGATGAACTGCTAATAGATTATCACAGTGGAAAATCGTAGGTTGTAGTTGTTAAATCCTAAGATCGCACAAGAGAAAAGAAATCTATGTGATTTCGGCCGCAAGAGACGTCATTTCCATGTATTAGGCTTAGGTGGATGATCGGAA
>CM071866.1:42413023-42431183 GCA_036759665.1 Gynandropsis gynandra
AATTGCTTCTGAAAAAGACACAATAACCTGTTGTGGAGCGCCTGATGTCACTGCAACAGTCCCATCACTGTCACTAAAAGAGTGAAGATTAGTAGTGCTGCAAGAACAAATATGTAAAAACTGAGATTGGTGGTGCCTTGTAAATAACGTAAAATGTGTTTGAGGAGCTTGAAGTCTACAATCAGTGGTTCATGCATCTTTTGGCAGATGTTATTAATTGCAAAACTAAGATCCTGATGTGTTAGTGTAAGGTATTGTAATGCTCCAACAATGTTGCGAAACAAGGTTGGGTCAGGAAATGTTTCAATGTAAAAAGGAATGTTATTCTGTTTTAATGGTAACGGAGTCGGGAAAGGCTTACAGAGAAGCATATCTATACATGTGAGTATATCATCTGCATAGTGTGTCTAATGAAGAAACAAACTAGTAGGGTGAAACATTGCTTGTATGCCTAAGAAGTGATGCAACTTTCCTAAGTCTTCCATAGAAAACTTGACAAGCAGTAGAATAACTAGGTTGGTTAATGCAGAGTCCAAATTTCCTGTGAGTAAAATGTCATCAACGTAAAGTAGTAAAACTAGTGTAACGGTTTTGCGTTTGAAGATAAACAGGGATGGATCAGCAGCACTACAAATGAATCCTTAATCTAACAAAAACAAAGAGCTACATGTATTGAACTAAGTTTTTGGGGCTTATCTAAGTCCATACTCGGCTTTCAATTTACACACATAACCAGGGTGTTTTGGATCACAAAACCTGGAGGTTGAGCCATGAAAAAAATTTCTTGCAATGTGCCATGTATAAAAATATTGCTAACATCCAGTTGTTTTATATTCCAATTATTCATAACAGCAAGACTTAAGATATTTCTAACAGTAGAGGTTTTAACAACATGGATGTAGGTGTCCGGAAAATCAATGGCTTCATTTTGATGAAACCACTTAGCCACCAATCTAGACTTGAGTCTATCTAAGGAACCATCAGGTTTTAACTTGACTTTCAATACTCATTTACAGCTAACTATATTCATATTTGACTCAAACGGTACTAATTCTCAAATGTTATTTACTTTTAATGCAGTAAGTTCTTCACACATAGAAGCATGCCAACCTGGTGTTTGAGTGCGGTGGTCACACACTTTGGAGTAAAAGGTACCTCATTTATAGCAAGGAGTGCGTATTTAGGGTTTGGTTTAGAGAAGATCGTATAACCACTGGATGATTAGCCTAAAATGGTGAAGGTTGTTGTACTAGAGGAAGGGGAGAAGACGTAGCAGATGAGGTTACGATGGAGCTTGAGCTTGTTACACATGAACTAGATGGCAGTGAATCTGCAACTATAGGTTCTTGTTCCAATAAAGAAATAGGTAATTGATATTTGGAGAGATTCTGGTATTTTTAGAAGCAATGGAAGAGATACTTACATGGTTTCCTTTGTTCCAGGTTGTGAACAGGGGTGTAGTCTATGCTAGGTTAAATGTAAGTATGCATCAGTAAAAAGAAAGTGATTTTCAATAAAAACGACATGTCTATCTATGTATATGAGTCCCATGGGTGGGAATAAACATCTATAATACCTATTACTAAAACCAAGAAATACACAACGAAGATAGTGAGGATCTAGTTTGTTAGCCATATATGGTCTTAAATATGGATAGCGCGAACTACCAAAAACACATAAAGAAGTGTAGTTAGGATAATGACCATGAATAACGTTGTAAGGTGTCATACCATTTAACAGAGTGGAGGGAAGTAAGCTGATCAAATAAGCTGAGGTAGAAAAGGCTTCAACCCAGAAGTTTAGGGGTAACTTGGACTGAAATAGCACATATAAACCTAGTTCTATCACATGGTGATGTTTTCTCTCTGAGAGGCCATTTTGTTTAGGTGTGTGTGGACAAGACATTCGTAGAGAGACATCATATTTTGTAATATGTGTGATGAAGGCTTTGTTGTCAAATTTTACGCCACCATCGCATCGAAAAACTTTGATGCGTCAATCAAACTGTAGTTCGACATTTTTCTAAAAACTTATGAAAACACCAAGGAAATCGCTCTTGTTGTTTAGTGGAAAGAACCAAGAGAACGGTGAGTGATTGTCCACAAAGACTGCATAATTATTTAAAACCTTGAATTGAGAGAACATAGGATGGTCCCCATTGATCACAATGTAAAAGATCCAAAATACCAGAAGCATAAGATAAACTATTTTCAAAAGAAAGTTTCCAGTTATTTTCAATTTGACATGAGTCATAAAAGCTAAAAGAATTTTTATTAATGTGGATCTTGCAACTTGATTGCAGTTATTGTAGTACATCATCGTTGTGGTGACCGAGTCTTTGGTGCCAAATTGCTTTTGTTATTACTCTTTGTCTGATAGAATAGAGTGCTTGAGTTGTAGGTGCATCTAGCTGGTAAAAACCATCAGTTTGTTGGCCCTTGCCAGGATTGGATGAGTGGTTCAATCCTTAATAAAAACATTAGCATTATCAAATAGCACATAACAAGGAAACCCAGTAATAAGTCGTGAAACAGATAATAGAGACTTATGCAAGGAAGAAATGACTAGAATATTGTTGAGAGGTATCATACCTGCAACTGATTTTAAAGTAGTAGAGTCTGTATATGTGATGGGAAGGTAAGAGCCATCTCCCACCATTACACTATGTGTTCCCCCGTGTTGTAATAACCTAAGGTTAGGGTATTGTTGGTCATATGCGAAGTAGCCCCTGAATCAAGGTACCATTCGGAACCGACAATATCAGATACTCTCACAATTTCAATGTTTGTGGTATATCTTGATGTTGAAAAGAGTTTTCAAAGCGATGCCAGCATTTCAATGCATTATGTCTAAACTTTCCACATTTTTGGCAAAGTAAGGGTGTATTTGTTACCTTATTAGAGTTGTGTTGTCTATTAGAATAAGACTGCACAGGTTGAGAATAAATCTGTTGTATGAACCCTCTTCCTCTTGATCTATAGTTTGTTTTTCCTCTAGAGGGGTTGTAATGTCCAGAGTTCCTTGGGAAGGCCTGGAATTTTTGTTGTAGTATCCACGAGAAGGAGTGGAGTAGGTGATGTTACCCGAAAAGTGTTTTGGTTGAGGGGTTTATGATAGGAATGCTTGATGGTGAGAGACCTCCTGTGACTTATGTGTTTTAGTTCGCAGTGAAAGATTGAGGAGTCGAATGACAACATCATCGTATATGGAAAACGAGAACGGTGCATGAGGTGATAAATGGCAGTGGTGAACGCCTCATAGTCTCTAACTAAGCTTTGTAATAGGTAGAAGATCTTTATGTTGTCTGGTATATGTTTTCCAATTGAGCTCAAGTGGTCATATATAGATTTACAATATGTTACATATTCACCGATGGTTTTGTCATCTTTGGTAAGAAGCTGGAGGGAAGCGAGAAGATCGAACTCTCTAGAGATTGACATCTTATTGAAGTTACGAGCTAGTGACTGCCAGACTTATGGGGATATTTTAAAGCCGATGACATATGCAAAGACTTCATCGGATAGTGTACCATAGAGCCAATATTTAATGTGTCGGTCTTTCTTGCGCCATGAAAGGAAGAGTGGATTTGGTGTCTCAGTGACTATGACATTATTGTTAACGGTGATTGTTGTGGGTGGCTGGGCAACTTCCGTGAATGAAACCCAGGAGATCTAGTGATTGTAACAGGGACTCGATTTGAGTTTTCTATACAAGATAGTTGGTGTCGTTTAGTTTTGAGGTGACGAAAATTGAGATATTAATGTGAACATGGAAAGGGAAGTTTTCGACTACCTCCATTCAAGAAGAATAAGAGACAGTTCATGAGTTTTCCAGAGGCTCTGATACCATATGGAAAAAAAAAGTGAAACGGAAAAAAGCTTTTATTCATTCATTTTGATCTCTCACAGTTAAGAGGAATACACATTTGACTTTATAGAGTTTCAATACAATAAAGGACAAAGGGAACATAACGGAAAAAAACTTTTTATTCATTCATTTTGATCTCTCACCATTAAGAGGAATACACAGTCAACTTTATACAGTTTCAATATAATAAAGGACAAAGAGAACATAACAGCTCTGCAATTCTTCGTTTACGCTTGAGCTGCAAATCTATTGGCAACGACTAGTCCATATGCTATGGCATTACTCGTGTGTTCAGGACCACTTCCCATAATTTCTATCGTGCAGGGCTTCAACATAGGATGTGGCAGCGACGGGCTTCAAGTGATGAATGTTGCATTATTTCATTGGAATCCTTTCAAGCCTTATCATCCGATGAATGTTGCATTATCCTTTTACCCGTCTAGTGTTCTACGTATCATCTCATTGCTGTAATATTTTTTATTTATATAACCTTATGAACTTATTTGTTGTAGGCATATAGAACATCTTGTTGTACGATGCATATTTTCGTGAAGATGTTTCTTTGGCAAAATTTGCTTGCACCGCAAATTACATTCCAATAGGACTTTATCTCCTTCCAAAAACAACATGCAACTATTTCTATAAATATTATTTTTCTCATATTGTATTCGCAAATCTTTAAAAATATTATTTATTTCATAATATGTCTTACGAGCTT
Source organism: Gynandropsis gynandra (assembly GCA_036759665.1). Lineage (NCBI taxonomy): Eukaryota > Viridiplantae > Streptophyta > Magnoliopsida > Brassicales > Cleomaceae > Gynandropsis > Gynandropsis gynandra. The sequence goes on from CM071866.1 coordinate 42,417,609, forward strand.
GATTATTTGTTGTTAATCATTCACACATGATTTTGTAAAATGAATCCATGCAATTTTCAGCTACATTGTTATATTCATCAATCTTGATGACATTGATAAACAAGACTCACCTTCACGAAAACCTTGATGTATAAGTTGTTTCACCGCATCCAATAGGTTGAAAAAATCTGTGTGCCTCATCGTTCGACATCTTTTCATGCGTTCGCTCAAAAAATCTACGAAAAGCATCTGACACCATTTTCAAATATGGATTGGTCGTCACTGTTTCACAGTGAACCTCTTTATTTCTTTTCATTGTCTGTACTTCTTCCACAATATCTCCAACACTAAAATTTTCTCCGTAAAAGAACCAAATTTCATAATTCTCTTTGAAACCCACCTTGTAAATGTGTTTGTAAATAATTTCTTGACTTCGATACGTCATGTTTTTGCATCTTTTGTAGGGACATAACATTGTGCAGCGTTCTTGACACAAATGTTGCATCGATGTAAAACTCATGAACTGCTCCAATTCGTATAAGAATTCTTGTATAACTTCTTCGGTTACGAGATCTTTTCTTTTGTACATCTATTCTCTCGATCTATATATACCTATTTGACGAAGAGACATTGTTTGAAAGTATATTTTGTGGTCAAGGCTTAGTGGCAAGAAATTTGAGTTTGTTATATAAATAGTGCAAATTCCAACGGATGCCTGTTGGAAACACCAATGGATGTCCGTTGAAAAGAGCAATGATCATCCATTGAAAGATATTTTTATTTTCAACAGTCATCCAATGGATGTATCAGCAAGTATGCAATGGATTCTATCCATTGATAGTCTGTTGAAAAGGCCAACAGATTGTAACAGACTTTTGATCGTTGAAAATTTCCAATTTCCGTTGCCAAAATGATCAACGGACAGATCCGCTGATCCGTCCGCCGAATGAGACAGTTTTTTTTTTGTAGTGACTCATGTTCAACCGACTTCTTTTTATTTTTGGGAACACACTTTAGATAACATTACTAGCTCTTATGATTAGGTAACAATCGCGTCGACTCCACTTGACCCATTTCCCCTCATTTATTTTTCTTCTCTTATACTTTTGGTAGCACTAGTAGCTCATAAAATATAATAACAACTTTCTTAAATTCTTTGTAACTCACAAAATTGTTCTTACACTTTCTATTAACGTTGTTAGTGAAAGTCCTATGCCTATTATGTAATATTGAATAAGTTGAGGGTTTAATTGTAATTATTAAAAGTGTTAATAATTATATAAATAACGAAAACAGGTTTTCGTTATTAGACGATCAGTCAAATAATCTAAACCCTAGAAACGCAGCCGTCAAACAGAAAACCCGAAGAACGAAAATAGTTTTCGTTCTTCCGAATTCCGCACCAAAAGGTTGAAGGCAGATCCCGATCTCGGCGTGGATACGCGTAGAGGGCTTGTACCATCAAGCCTCACATCCGATCCTCAGTTCAACGTTTCAGGTATCTCAGAAACTGTTCTGGAGTCGTTTAACGTTGAAACCGAACAATTAATCGTAAACATAACTAGATCTTAATTCGGGTTGATTAAAACACGATTCCGCATAATCAAATCAACCCTACATGTCAATGGTATCAAGTTTAATGGGCATAATTATGACTATTGGATCGAATATATGAAGCTAAATGTTGGCCTTTTGGGACTCGATTCAGCTCTCATTATGGATGAGCCCACTAAACCAACTGATAAAAGTTCTGAGGCAGACAAGAAACTGTGAGAGAATTAGGACAGGTCGAATAGGCTTATGATGAGCTTTCTCAAGCTTAGCATGTCGTCTAATGTTAAGCCTTCCCAACCTAAGACTGAAAATGTGAAGGAATTCCTTGCTGAGATGAAGAATGTATTATAATAGATGTTGTGGATAAGTTTGTTGTTGCGGCTCTTATTAATGATTTATCGACGAGACAATACAACATATCTCAGTCTATGGATGACCATATCACTCATATGGTGAATACCTACAACCGGCTCAAAAGGTTGGATATTGATCTTGGTGAGCGTGTGTTAGTTGAGTTCATGCTGAAATCGTGCAAAGGTGATGATTTCAAGCAATTTTGGAGAACTTACAACCAACTCAAGGAAAAATGGTCTCTTTCGGATACCAAGGCCATGCTCATGCAAGAGGAGGCAAGGCAAAAGGAATACCTTAAGGTCAAATATCCCCAACGCAATTTTGCTTATCGTGGCCATCCAAATGCTGGTTCAAGTGGCGGCAAAGCTCCAAGTAAGAAACGAAAGAATAAAGGTAAACAATCATATAAGGTATAACCCGGTAAAGGGAAAAGAGATGTTGGAAAGATTCTGAAGTGTTTCTTTTGCAACAAACTTGGGCACAAAAAGACTGATAGTCTAAAAATGAAGGCTTGGTTTGAAAAACGAGGTTTACATTTCGTTTCAGTATGCTTCGAATCAAATTTGATTGAAGTACCTTCTAATATTTGGTGGCTTGATACCGGTGCGACCACTCACGTGTCTAATGTTATACAGGGTTACCTACATCTCCAACGAATGCCATAAAGTGAAAGCTTGCTATTTATGGGAAACATGATGAAAGCTAGAGTTGAAGGTGTTGGGACATATAGAATTGTATTAGATCCGGGCTATTGCTTGGATCTAGAAAATTGTTTATATGTTCCCGATTGTTCTAGAAATCTTATTTCTGCTTCAAGGTTGGATGTATTAGGTTTTGAATTTAAGATTGGACATGGTTTTTTTACATTGTATCGTGGTAAAAAACCTATGTGGCACTGGTTTATTATCAGATACTTTGTATTGTTTCAATCTAAGTTCTACATTTATTAATTCTCTGTTTCATATTTTGGCTGAACATGATATTGGTATGAAAATGAAAGCACTTAATGAGTCGTCCGCTTAGTTGTGGCATAAAAGACTCAGTCATATATCCAAAGAGAGGATTATGGGACTAATTAAAACTAATGTTTTGTCTAAGTTGGATTTCACCGATTGGAATGATACTTATGTGGATTGCATTAAAGGTAAGCAAACCAAACATGTATCAAAACATGCTGCCACAAGAAGTAATGGGTTACTCGATCTAATACATACGGATGTATGTGGTCCTTTCGATGTATCGTCATGTGGAGGTGAAAAATATTTCATCACCTTCATGGATGATTATTCTAGATATTGTTACCTTTATTTACTGCATGAAAGAACTCAATCGGTTGATGTCCTCGAGACATTCATTTTTGAGGTTGAAAGGCAGTTAAATAGAAAGGTTAAGGTAATACGTTCTGATAGAGGTGGTGAATATTATGGAAAAACATCGGAAGTTGGACAAAAACAAGGTCCATTTAAGAAAATGCTTGAATTTAAAGGCATTTGTGCACAATATACAATGCCTGGATTGCCACATCAGAATGGAGTAGCGGAAAGGCGCAATAGTACGTTGATGGAAATGGTAAAGAATTTGATGAATGATAGTTCTGTACCTGTCTCATTGTGGATGTATGCATTGAAAACAACTGTATACATATTAAATGGGGTACCTAGTAAAGGAGTTCCTAAGTCACATTATGAACTGTGGACATCTAGGAAGCCTAGTTTAAGACATCTTCACATTTGGGGTTGTAAGCTGAAGTGAGGATATATAATCCACATGAAAAGAAATTGGATTCCAGAACCATTAGTGGTTATTTCATTGGATATCCAGAGAGGTCGAATGGGTATAGATTTTATTGTCCTAACCATAGTACGAGAATCATAGAGTTTGGAAATGTTTGCTTCATTGAAATTGGCAATATCTGTGGGAGTGTGCGAGCACGTAATGTGAAGATAAAAGAGTCATTGATGGACCAAAATCCATCAAGTGACCCTCCTCCAGTTGATGTTCCTACTATTGTAGCACGACCACAAGGTATGAATATGGAACAACAACAATAGATGCTCATGACCCAATTGAGGATGCCATTATTCAAGAAGTGGATATTCGTACTTCATCACATTCACTGATGATATGTCGAGATATGGATTTGTGTTCTTGATGAAACACAAATCCGAATCTTTTGAAATGTTCAAGAGATTCCGCAGTGAAGTGGAGAAACAAACCGGAAAGAGTATCAAGGTGTTGAGATCTGACCGGGGCGGTGAATATCTTAGTCATGAATTTGTCGATTATCTAAGGCAAAATGGGATTTTGTCTCAGTGGACTTCTCCCGGAACACCACAACATAATGGTGTATCCGAACGGAGAAATCGAACCTTATTAGATATGGTGAGATCCATGATGGGGTTCACTGATCTTCCAATGAACTTATGGGGCTATGCTTTAGAAACAGCTGCCTATCTGCTAAACAAAGTTCCCACCAAAGCAGTCTCGAAGACACCATATGAGATATGGAAAGGACGTAAGCCAAACCTGAGGCACATCAAGGTTTGGGGGTGTCCGGCCTTCGTTAAGAGACTTCAGCCAGACAAGCTTGATGCTAGGTCTGACAGATGTAGGTTCATAGGTTATCCCAAGGAAACTATGGGATATTATTTCTACCACCCGTCTGAACACAAAGTGTTTGTGGCCAGAACGGCAACCTTTCTTGAAAGGGAATTCCTTGATGAAGGAATTCATGGTGGGGAAGTAGTTCTTGACGAGATTCAAGAACCCGATGAGCCAACACAAGCTCATGGACATGAGATGTCAAATGAGCGTTCTTGGCTGAGTGATATAGTGTTAGGCTCCGGCGCTTCATCTTCAAATGTTGAAGTGACAGTGCCCGTTCAGGAACAAGTTCAGGAACCTGTTCAGGAACCTGTTCAGGAACAAGCCCAACAAGATATCCCAGCGCAGGTTGAACCTGCTACACAGGCTTCCTTGAGAAGGTCAACACGTTCTCGACGTGCACCTGACAGACTTAATCTGATGGTGCAAGAGGATGTGGTCGGTCATATAGATGACGACCCTTTGACTTTCCAAGAGGCTATACAAGGCCCTGATTCTGAGAAATGGTGGAAAGCCATGGAATCCGAGATGGAATCTATGAAGATCAACAAAGTATGGACTTTGGTTGATTCTTCACAGGCTTCCAGACCGATAGGTTGTAAATGGGTTTACAAAAGGAAGATTGGAGCGGACGGGCAGGTAGAGACCTATAAAGCTCGTCTAGTTGCCAAGGGGTATAGTCAACGAGAAGGGATTGACTATGAAGAAACGTTCTCCCCTGTGGCAATGCTCAAATCTATTCGGATTCTGCTTGCGATAGCGGCATTCCATGACTATGAGATTTGGCAGATGGACGTGAAAACAGCTTTCCTTAACGGAGAGCTCCAGGAAGAAGTCTTCATGACTCAACCTGAGGGTTTCACGTCGCCAACTCAAAGTCATATGGTATGCAAGCTTCAGAGGTCCATTTATGGACTCAAGCAAGCTTCTCGAACCTGGAACATTCGCTTTAACAAGGCAGTTGAAGAGTTCAACTTTGTTAGATGCGAAGAAGAGCCTTGTGTGTACAAGAAGTTTAGTGGGAGCGCGGTTGTCTTCCTTGTGCTTTATGTGGATGACATATTGCTCATAGGGAATGACATTCCGGCGTTGCAAGAGACAAAGTTCTGGTTATCCGAACAATTCTCCATGAAAGATCTGGGAGAAGCAACCTATATTCTGGGAATAAAGATCTATAGAGATAGATCAAGGAGGTTGCTTGGACTATCGCAGTCCCAGTACATTGATACCATCATGAAGAGGTATAACATGGAAAATTCCAAGAGAGGCTATCTACCGATAGGCACTGGAATTACTCTCTCCAAAGAGGATTGTCCTCAGACACAAGAAGAGAGAGAACGCATGAGTAGGATCCCATATGCTAGCGCAGTGGGAGCCATCATGTATTCCATGACATGTACGAGGCCTGATGTAGCCTTCGCGCTAAGTGTAGCGAGTCGGTATCAGGCAGATCCCGGTGAGGAACATTGGAAATTGGTGAAAACCATTCTCAAGTACTTGAGAAGGACTAGAGACCAATTCCTCGTTTATGGAGATTCTAACTTAGAGTTAGAAGGGTTCACGGATGCCAGCTTTATTTCTGATAAGGATGATAGCAGATCGACATCGGGGTATGTCTTTTGTCTCAATGGGGGTGCAGTGTGTTGGAAAAGTTCCAAGCAAGCTACTGTAGCTGATTCGGTTACTGAAGCGGAATACATAGTAGCTTTCGAAGCTGCTAAGGAAGCGGTCTGGATGAGAAAGTTCATAACTGAACTTGGTGTGGTACCTTCAATAAAGGAACCAGTTCCTTTATTATGTGATAATACCGGGGCAATAGCCCAGGCGAAGGAACCAAGATCTCATAAAAGATCAAAGCATGTTCTGCGGAAGTTCCATCTGATAAGGGAAATCGTTGAGCGTGGGGACGTTCAAATCCAGAAGGTAGAAGGAAAAGAGAATGCAGCAGATCCGCTCACAAAGGCGCTTGGTTCAAATGAGTTTGACAAGCACAAGTTGAAGATTGGATTGAGAGACATGGCTTGCTGGAATTAGTTCTAGGAATAGTACAACTGTTGTAACTATTTAAGAGCTATTTTATGTCTTGGATTTTTAACACTTATAAATAAATAAAATGGCATTATTTTATCATTTTGATGATATTTGTAAATATATATGTGTATATGTTTTCATAGCTAGTATGATAGAGTCCATGATTAAGTTTAGAAACTTGTCATCATGATAGAGATCATGATAAAGAGAGTCAAGTTTTGGTAAAACTTAATCTAAATCGTTCTTGATCATAGGATAACTAATTGGACGTTAGTAATCCGGATAGATCAACATGGATGTGATGGTTTCTATTTGATAGAAATTAGTAGATCTCTTTTACTAAATCACATGTATGGATGATGCACATAGAGATGTGATCATTGAACAGACCCAAAGGGAGAATTCCTAATGGTTACATTACCATTGAACTGTCAATAGGAATTTCTCTAGAAGGATTGGAATATTATAATTTCCTTAGACCTGAGATCAACATAGTAACTGACAAGTTATCTACCATTCTTTGATACTGGACACCTTATGCCTTGGGATGTAAGTTGAAAGGATATTGGGAATGATTAGATGCTTGTGCAGTTAGTGATTGATCAAGATGGAATCCGTCAACTCTAGGTAAAGAGTTTGAGCTCTATGTTGTCAGCAACATAATGACTGAAAAGACCTTGGCCAGGGCATTTGAATGAGATAAGAAAGGAGTTTCTTGCGATCATTCACCAGTCAGTTATGTTTGGCATGAAACATAGTTGATAATCTATTAGGACTTGACAGTTAGACCATGTCCTAGGATTATCCGGAGCTGTAAAGACGGAGGGAAATAATAATATTATCCTTCTACCATGGTTCTACAGAGTAAGGATGTTACTTCACACTATCTGGTCGTTGAGGAGTGTTGCTAGACGCCAACCTCGATTAGTTAATTAGTCTTAATTAACTACCAGTTTAGTGATGAACCTACGAGGTCACACGCATACGAGTGTCTCGGTATCTGTTTATGATTGTTAGACAATCAGTGTGGAATGCAGTTATATTCATCCGCTAGCACCGAAGAATATAATTGTATTTGTTTTCTTTTGGAGACAGTACATGAGATGTACGGGCAAATATGTGTATGGAGATACATGTATTTTCGACTATATTAGATATTACGTAAAGGCAAGTGGGAGATTGAAAGTCCTATGCCTATTATGTAATATTGAATAAGTTGAGGGTTTAATTGTAATTATTAAAAGTGTTAATAATTATATAAATAACGAAAACAGGTTTTCGTTATTAGATGATCAGTCAAATAATCTAAACCCTAGAAACGCAGCCGTCAAACAGAAAACCCGAAGAACGAAAACAGTTTTCGTTCTTCCGAATTCCGCACCAAAAGGTTGAAGGCAGATCCCGATCTCGGCGTGGATACGCGTAGAGGGCTTGTACTATCAAGTCTCACATCCGATCCTAAGTTCAACGTTTCAGGTATCTCAAAAACTGTTCTTGAGTAGTTTAACGTTGAAACCGAACAATTAATCGTAAACATGACTAGATTGTTATTCGGGTTGATTAAAACACGTTTCCGCATAATCAAATCAACCCTACAGTTAGTCCATACGACTAACTAAGAACTGCTTCTCCCTATTAACATTATTAGTCTAAATAACAACGGTTAATATAAACTTTATCTTAGATGTACTGTAACGTGATTGAATATATTCGAAATTTCGTTTTGATCAACGAGTAACAGAAAAAAAAAAATAGATAATCAGGACAATTCAAATCTCCTCTGTATTTTTTTCAATTTTATCAGATATCCCGAAGGGACAATATACAATATATAGTGGCCGGAGGAGTTATATATCTAATGTATATCCACATAACCAATGTGGGAATCTTTTCCAACCCAAATTTATTTTACATAGGCCCATTATGGATTATAATTGGACCTTCGATCATGCCACATGTTTTTATCCATTGATATACGTTAAAAAGAGACCGACAAGAAATATTTATGCTCAGTTTTCTTATTACATTTCTGAACGAAAAAAATAGGATCGGAGAAAAAGCGACTTTCGAGACCACTATCAGGAGTTCTGAATTGTGGAAAATAATTTGAAAAGATAAATAAAAATAAGAACAATATGAATTTTGTCAAAAAAAAGAAGAAAAAATATTATATTTTTTAAATTAAATATTAAAGAGGTTATTTATAGTCAAAATATTAATATAACTATATATTTTAATATACTCTTTAAGATGGATTTTTTTTAAATTCTATCTTGAATATACGGTAACAAATATAAAAAACTAATTATTATAAAAAATTAAAACGCAATAACAAATATATATATATATATATATATATATATATATATATATATATATATATACGACATTTCGTCTAATTCATAATTCAGGTTGATAGTCATAAACATTCATTTTTAATTGGAAATCATCATTATCGTTATTAAGATATCTAAATTTAAAACCCATAAAAAATTATAGAAGTATCATTTATTTTGTCAATATCATTCGTTTTCGATAAATCCATGATTTTAATGTAAGTATGTTCATTAGCCAAAAACGAATATTTCTTTATTAAAATCTTTTCAAGATGTAGGGCACTAAAACAGTATATCGATTTGTTCCAAATCCATTTATGTTAGCGGTGTACAATTCGGATTATCCGGACCAATCCGAACAATCCGAACCGTTTGTGATATGGATTATCTTAAAAATTTTTACGGATGAAATTTCATAATCTGTTAAAGTTTGGGTTGGTTCGAAATAGATTCGGGTAAAATCCTAGAAACCAAACAACCCAATAATTTCAAAAAATAAAAAAATTTAAAAAACTAAAAAATCATAGTAGAATTTTTTCTTTTTATGTTCTATTTGATATTCTTGTTTTATATTCAAAAAGTGAATTATCCGGAAAATCCTAAACTTGACTAACCTGAATTATCCAAATTAGTTTATTATCTGAATAACCTATAACCCAAATAACCTGAATTATCTGAATAATCGGATTATCCCAAGAATCCAAATTAGCCAAATATAATTTGGATTATTTGGATCCAATTCTCCAGATTCCGATTAATCTGAACCGAATCTAGACTGAAAACAGTTGGATGCAATTTGTGTCCAGTTTTTAAAACCCAAATAACTCAAATCTATGCCGAAATTTCAGGAACCCAAATCGAAACCTGCATTAGACACCCCTAATTTATGTTTTAAGTTTTCTTTAATTGCCAAAATGGTGTCTTTTTTTTAAATAATATTAAAACCCTCATGTTCACTATTCGGTATCTACGCGGTTATTCGGCGATCACAGACCGTTGAGGTAGTGCTTAGAAGAAAATAGACGGGTACTATCAGAACATGATCCGGGGATTACCACACTCTACATAGACATAAATTAAGCTTCGTGACGAAAATTAGAGAAGCTTCGTCGTTTCCGTTGGCGGAGGAAGGCTATCTGTTACTTGGCCTAAATGAGCACAAAAGATAGAAGAAAATGAATATTATTAACGAATGATTATGTTCTGAAACTCAATACACGACTGACTGTTTATAGGCAAAATATATATGTGTTATAATACCATCTCAAGATAGAATTTATAAAAAAATTTCATGTTGCACATAACCCTAAAATATGGAAAAAACATTGCTATAAAAAATTGAAACACAATTGGAATTGGAACGTAGGTCGATAGAAAAATGTAAATTAAAGACTAATATGAAATTGATATAGAATCGATTTGAAATCGACAAGATTGAATAGAAAATTGAATGAAAATACGATCCAAATAATATGATCAATTATTGATCATAATTAGAATAGACATGGATTGGAAAATTGAGTAACAATTGGAGTGAACTTCATCGAAAAATATATTCACAATCAGAATGACCATTGATTGAAAAGAGATTAAAATATTAAATCAAGAAATAAACGAATTAATCAAGAAAGTTATGGAAGAAATATATAATAAGAAAACAAAAAATATTACAATATAGTGATTTGCATATACAAAAACACGTAGATTGAAGAAGAATAGTTAAAAAATTCTAAATAAAAGTAGAACCTTAACTCAAAACCAAACGAAATAAGCATGAAATTCGGATGCAAACGAAACAATCTGTACTCGTTTATGTCGATTAATCTCCTAGATCATGCTCGGTGGAGATGCTACTGGATCAAAAACCCAAAGAAGGGAACAATTAGATTCTGGTATATTGATTTCAAATGTGAAAGATACCTATGATTTTGAAGAATAAACAACAAGATAAATATTAAGTTTAGGGAATAAAAAAATGAAATAGAAAAAATGAACATTATTAAAGATTTATTGCAACATGGAAAGGATTTCAATTTGGGTTAAAAACAATTGTTTTTCGTAACGATGGTTTTATAACAACTAGATCTCCACGCTTGTAAAACATAGTACTGAAAATTTGTATGTTCCTTATTTGAAGGGATCCCTATTCTTTCGGAGGTTGTTATTGACTTGCAAAGAGTATGTATTAGTTTGTTGACATGATAAAATCTTCAGAATCCGTTTGTTTAATCCATTTTTTATGACTCTTTTGCTTACAATCTTCTCCTTTTGACTTATGCTCAATCCCAAACATTGAAAGTAAAAAAATATAAACATACAATTAGCTAAAAAGATCCACATATAAAATGAGTATAAAAGATTTAAAATATCATAGAGACAAGTCAATACAAACAAGATCAAGGTCAAAATAAGTTCAACGACAAGTCAACACTGAATCCATAATATTGAACTGCAGTTCAACACATTCCAAGACTACTTGAACAAAAATGATTTTGCTATTCAGAATCTTCAGAGTTGGTTGATGTTCTAGATGTAGAACCAACCAATTTCCTTTTTGTTTTACCTTTTTCCTCCATTTTCTTGAGCATATATTTAAAAATGTTAGAAAACTAATGCACAAATTAGCTCAAACAACTACTTTTGCAATTTGTTGAGCACTTCCTTCATAACATTGACCTTCTTGTTGACCTTAAGATAACCATTCACATATCATCCTTATAGTGAATGTAAGAATCAATTTCCACATGTTCTTTTTAAGATTTTTGGTTTTAATAATGATCCAACGTGGACTGGGCTCCAAATGTTCACCTCGATCAAGAACATTCCTTCGCTTAACATTTAATGTGTGCATATTGATTGAAAAAGTATCACCTTTCCAAAGTTGATTCTTCTTCCATTCGCTAAATTTCATCATATTCGAGATTTTACTATAGTTTTCTGAATTTTCCTTATCATTATTTCCTTAATTTTATGATCTATCTATATTGATTAGTTGACCGAATCTATACCGGGGGAAATTGATTCATGTCATAGTTAGCAATATCATCGTTGATATTCAAGTCATCGAAGGTGATGATTTTTTCTCATCCCAATTTAATTTTTATTGTTGATTTATGGAGAAATTTTTACATTTAAAACGAGACATGATCATAATATATTTTTAAGATCACAATGGGAAAATTGAGACGTTAAAAATGAAGATTGGATTAAATCTTAGAATTTTTGTGTGAGGATTGATGACATGTATAAGATTTATTTAAGACATGAAAGATAATCTAGAGAATTAATACTCGACCAATTGTTAGGGTTTGTCGATATTAGGCTCATTGTTAAAGCTGAATGAATGTGTTATGGTATGTGCTCCATCGAATGATTTCAAACTCAAGCTTTTGGAACAAGGCGTGTGTGAGCGGGTCAGTGAGAGTTGTCACGTGAGGAGTATTGGATCGACGAAATTTGTATTGTGACACTTGGATCAGGGCCAATATCCTACCGTGTTGGGGTTGTGGCAACCTTTCGAGCGATGGAGCACAATAGTCAATGGATCTACCAGCGTTGTACCGTATAGGGGTTGTGGTAACCTTTTTTTAGCGACAGAATGTTGTATTGTACTGAAAGCTGGGGTACGTTGTGACCTTGCGAGTCTTCAATTTGCTGGGGTCCTTTGGACTTTTCAAGCATATGTTAGAGCTAGAATCATGTGGAATCTGTGAATTATGATCCAATATGGTGTACTAGTTAGACTTTAGATACTCAGTCAGGTTGGATAGATTTATCTGTATATCTTTAATACAATGATAGATCGTCATTTTATGTTATTAATTAAGCATGGGAGAATATGTGGCATAGAGTATATCCACGTATTAGTCTAGCTTAGTGGGTATTTCATATTCACCATATATGTGGACTGTCGTCGATGGACAAGATACGATGAGGAAAAAGAGCAATGAGGTTGAGCAGCAGCATCAAAATTCACAGCAAATTGATGAGAGACGCGTGAAAGAGGTCTCGATAAGCTTTATCTTGCATTTCTTACTTATTTGATTTATTTATTATGACTATGACGTGATGTATTTTATTTTGTTCCGTGGTCCAGACCACTTTTATTTCGGAACAAAATATTGATTTTGTTTTATAATGTGTTTGAGTGATGATATATGTGGCCACCTTTTGGGAGTGATGGTGGTCACTCCAAGTCCGTAGGTAGTTCCGGGATGGGGGTGTTACACTAGGTCTAGACGATGCGCACATACATGAGTAAAGGTTCCAACCAAGTCTAGACTATGATCACAATAGAATTTTTAGGATCAAAATGAGAAAATTGAGACGTTACAAGTGAAGATTGGATTAAATATTAGAATTATCATGTGAGGATTATTGACATGTAAATGAGTTATTTAAGTGATTAGAGATGATCTAGAGAATCGATGCTCGACCAATTGTTTGGGTTAGAAATTGTTGATATTTTGGGTCGGCGTTAAAGATGAATAAATATGTTATCTTATGTGCTTGATCAAGGGATTTCAAACTTGAACCTTTGGATGAAGGCGTGTGCGAGCGGGTCAGAGAGAGTTTTCACGTGTGGAGTGTCAGGTCAACGATGATAGTATTTATACACTTCGGTCAGGGACGGTGTCGTATCGTGTTGGGTTTATGGTAACCTTTCAAGTGACGGAGCACTATAGTAAGTGGATTTGCCAGCGTTTTACCGTGTAGG
>CM071866.1:42437074-42457349 GCA_036759665.1 Gynandropsis gynandra
CACATAGTAATTGTTTCCACCTCTTGTCCTCGTCGAAATATAGTTTTCATTAGTATCATATACATGAAATTTGTCTTTTGAAAATTTAACTTGAAATGCACAATCGTAAAGTTGGCTAGTGCTAATCAAATTTGTTTTATCCGTTCCGCATAATACATAAGAATCAATTGTGGTTCATCATCTCCTCTAAGTGATCTTTTTCCAATAATCTTTCCTTTTCCTCCATTACCAAGGGTCACATGTCCATTTTTTTATTTCAAAAAAATCAGAAAGTAACTCATGTGAACCTATCACATGCTTGAAAGAACCACTATCAAAATACCAAAGTACATTATGGTCGTTGAGTATTGAAGTATATGCAACATGACATATAAATAAGATTTTCTAATCCATATTTAGTTTTATTTTCTTTGGTTTACAGTATAAATCTGATTTTCTTACTCAAATGTATTTGGTACTCTTGGGTTAGTATGGACATCATCTCCAACGATGTCCTGGTTTTTCGTATGAGTAACATCTTTTTACAGATTTTTGTCTTTTCCTCCAGACTGTAGGTTCTTGTTGGACTAAAATTTTCTTTACTTGAATTGTAGTTCGAATAGTATTTACAACAACTTTCTTCGATTGCACTGAAGATCGAACAGATTGCGCAACAACTTACTTTGGTGGGACTGTAGTTTAAACAATCTCAGTTGCATCTTCCAATAAGCCACCAGTAACAAAAGTTACTATTTTCTCATCACTATCTTCGTTGTTGGTGTTTTCTCTCCTGAAACCAAGTCCATAGTGATGATTATCTATTTTTCCAATTTCCAAAAGATGATTCAATTTTTCAGTACAATTGTTAAACATTCGTAGTTGCTTTTGATTTTCGTCGAGTTGATGTTTGACTAACATCCCTTCTTCATTTTGTTGGTTCAACTACACTTCATTCTGTTAGAGTCGTTCTTCAAGCTATATATTTTCTCTATCCAGCTCAATATTCTGCTTGCTAATCTTCATCCATGATTAGTATATTGACTCCACAAGAAGTTCATCATCACTATCACTGTCGGATACTGCTTCTTCTCCTAGAAATTCCACAAGAAGGTTATTTCTTCTTCATCTTCATCATCAGTATCAGATTAACTCCAAGTTATAACAGATTTCTCTTTTTTCTTCTTAGTTCTCCACACTGATTTTTTAGGTGTCGGTATCCTTTGCATTCAAACCACTGAATATCATTACAACTTTTAAGCACAACTATTGTTTTTAATACAGTTGGACATTCACTTTTAAAGTGTCCATAATCTTTGCATTAACTACACTAATTTGATGTATTTCCTCTTTTGTTTCCAAACTGTCTGAAAGCTTTTTCCATGTATGCCATGATATCTTCTAATGCACTAGGTCTACTTGACTCGTCAATTAATTGAGAAGCAATTCCTTTATTCTTCGATTCATTATCATGTTGCATACTCATCTCATGTATTGAGAGAATTCCAACTATTTTTGCAAAGCTTATGGTGTCAGTATTCATTACAAATTCAATCGTACCCTTCTTTCAAATATTTTTCAACAAGCACCGAATAAGTTTCTTCACTAGCTTATTTTCTCTGTAAGGTTTTCCTACATTTTGTGTTTCATTAGCTAGTGCATTTAGCTTTAATTGAATTTAGTCTTCTTCTCGTTGTCATTCATTCTCATATTTTCGAATTATGAAGCAAGAATGTCAAGACGAGTTCTTATCACACGGGTTGTTCCTTTATGTTGAATCTGCAGTTTGTCCAAAGACTCTTTTGCTGACTCACAAGGTTAAATATGTTAGAATTGATTCATGTCCACATAAGTGAAAATGACTGACAACATCTTTGTATTGTAAGTTAAAATACATCTATCTTCCGGTGTCGACAACGATTTTGGTTTGGGAACCTCTTTTATTTTTGTGTAAGGTTGCAATTAGGGACTCCAACCTGATTCAACCGTTGTCCAGGCATCTTCATAAATGCCTCTAATCGTTGCCTTCAGCTTGACTTTTCAGTAGACATATTTATAGCTGCTTTTGTGCCAAAAACTTCTTAGGTGAACATGTTATCTTAATAAGGTTGACCAAGAACATGTGTTTCATTAGCCAAGGAATTCAATCTCTTGCTAAACTCTTTCATGTTATCATTCTATCCCATTTTTAATTTTTTTTTCAAATTAATTGATGTTCGAGAATATCCAACCTTGTCCTCTTCACGCTCGGATTCCCTTCATGAATTGTTTCAATTGTATCCCAAACATCTTTTTTCAGATTCATACCCTTGTATCTATTTGAACCCATCCATGTCAATAGAAGCGAAAATTGTAACTAAAGCCTTCTATACGTTGATGATCTCTTCTCGGTTAGTGTCTATTGATTGAGCGGTTTCTATTTTTTGTTATCATCGATTATCATTGAGGGATTCCATCCATACTTCACAGCCTCCCATGCATCTTTGTTTATGTCGCGTAGGTTGGTTCTCATTTTTATCTTCCAATATCCATAATTTGAGGGGTTAAGCATAACGGGTTTGCAATTCGAGTATAAGTCTCATGAAACTTATTTCACTCTCCTTGCTAGATTTCGAAAAAATATGTAAGATTAATTTCTTTGATCCAATTCCGACTCTGATACCAAATAAAAAAGCTAGAGAGTAGATGAACAAGGCGTTTTGGTGGAGTTCTCACAATTCCGTGGGACTTTTTATTTTATTTAAACCCCATGTATATATCTAGAATACAGACGCAAATTTCTCATGAGACTTTACCCGTCTTAAACTTAAATTCCAAGTCCAAATGGCACACATCCTATATGTGACTACTTAAAACTATTCAAGTTCTAGGTTAAAAAATAATTACCTGAATCACTCTCCTTAAATCCCTAAATAATATGTCTAAGATTTGTGCATCACTCACACAAGTTATTAGAACACTTGTTTTTTCGGTTTAAGTTCTCACTTCTCTTTTGAATATTTTTGCTCAATCTTTGCTCATAGAGAAGATGATTTTCGTCCATGGTATCAACGTTCTTTATATAGGTTTCTTCATGTATTTGTTGGGAGATATTCTCCATATTTGTTGCTTCTTTGATATTCTCTATGGCACTCTCCATTTTATTTGTTCAATTTTGATCTATTCAATATGAAATTTAATTAAAAAAATTAATATAAAATAATAATTAATGATGTCCAATGTATCTGGTTGTTTCCAGGGATGGATCCATGGTTTTGTCCAAGAATCCATGTGTGTATGATTATGTCTAAATAATTACAGAGTTTGTAATATTGAAAGATAATATTTTTCTCATAGTTTGTACGTTTTCTTCAAGTTCTAAGAGTCTTAATTAGTTTTACAGAACCACAATTGCCTTCGCTCATTTACCCAAAAATAAAAAACAAGTTGACTGCGTTGGGGGGTTAGGGGTAGGCTGTATTGTATTTATATTTTTAATTTAAATAAAATATTTTTATAGAAAAATTTGCCGCCGATAACATTATCTTTAAGATTCGCATGACTGAATCAATGAAAAAAATGTGAGAGCAATATATAGTTGACATATTATATGCCTCAAAGCATATTGACATATTCTATAGTTAGTTGACATATTGTATGGATCAAAGCAGTGCAATCAAAATAATTTAAGTCTCCTGAAATTAAAGTTCTGAAGACTTCTCATGGCGACATCCTCCTCTTTTGTGGCAGTGCCACAACATAAGGTGTTCATTAGTTTCAGGGGAATAGATTCGCGGACCGGCTTCGTGGCTCACCTTAGGACTGCCCTGAAGAAAGCGAGGATCAATGCCTTCATAGACGTAGATGATGGGTTAGGTGAAGATTTCAAAGAACTCTTCAAAAGGATCGAGGAGTCAAGAATCGCATTGGTGATCTTCTCGAGAAAGTTCATGGAATCTCAATGGTGCTTGAACGAGCTCGTGAAGATGAAAGAATGCGCAGAGGCAGGAAATCTCATAATCATTCCCATATTCTACAAGGTTGAACCAGAGACCGTGAAGAAACTCGAGCGAAGATTCACCACATGGTTATGGGGGCTGCTCTCTGTCAATGTTCATGAAGAAGAAAAGGTCACAAAATGGAACGAAGCTTTGAACTTTGTTTCAAAGAAAAGGGGTCTGCCGTACGAGGGCAATAGGTAATGTACCTCACATCCCAAATAATATGCCTTTTAGGGCAATAGGAAATTAATCTATGTACCGAGCGAAAAAAAGCCTCTAATATCCCCAACTTACGTGCTTACGCCAATTTTCTCTAATTAATTCCTCTTCATATTACAAAATTCATCTAATTTTCGTTTAATTTTGTCAATTTCAGCCGATTCCCCATCCGTTATATAAACCGTGCAATGACATTAACCGACGCGATTTTACTCGAATTTAATCCGATTTTGACCTGGATTTGACCCGATTTGAATGCCCGATTTTGACCCATATTATACCCGATTTTAACGCGATGTCGACCCAATTTTAGCCCAATTTCGCCCAAATTTGACCCGATTTCAGCCAATTTTAATCCGATTTCACTCAATTTTTACTCGATTTCACCGATTTTCAACCCGATCTAACCGAATTTTAACTCTATTTCACTCAAATTTAACTCGATTGCACTGAATTTTACTCCAATTTCATTAAATTTAACCCGATTTCACCCAATTTTTACTCGATTTCAACCCAATTTAACCGAGTTTTAACTCTATTTCACTCAAATTTAATCCGATTTCATCCAATTTTAACCTAAATTCATCTAAATTTTACCAGATTTTACCCGATTTTTACTTGATAGGGAATCGGCTGTGTCAGATAATTCAGGCCAATTGGCGTAAAGCAGAATAGTTTGGGGTGCTGAAGTCTTTTTTCCCATGTACCCGAGTAATAGGATTGAGAACTCTTTCTTGCTACCCAAGTAATTGTTCCCCAGTTATATTTTCAGCAGTTTTCTTTTCCTATTTCTCATTTGATAACCTCATATTCAAGGGTTTCACTTTCTAAAGGGATTTCATTATATCTAAGCATCGCTTCTATGGCAGCAACGAATGTGATTTCATAGATGAAATCACTGAAAGCGTAAAGAAAATGTTATTCAAGATATCAGAGGACTCACAAATGCTTCATGTGATTCGTCCTCAAGAAAATGGACCAAAAAGACATGACACGAATCCAAAAATACCTTTAATGCTGACAGAACACATACAATCCACTTACGTTTTTGCCAACCACAACAATCTGGAACAAGCTGTAAAGGATATGATCATATCTTACGCTGAAAAAGAAAGCTTGGAAATGTCAGATCCTCTTCATCCTTACAAAATGGTCTCTCTTTCTGCCTCTCTAAAATTTAATCTCTTATATAAATCTCCATAATTTGTATCTTATTCATCTGTTCTATTTTGCAGGGTTTTCAATCAGAGGCCTTGCACCACATTGAATTTCCTGGATGTGAAGTACCTTCGTGGTTTCATAGCCGAGTGGTGGGATCGAAGTTATGGCCTAAGCTGCCTCCACATTGGCATGAAAAAAGGCTTTATGGAATGGTTCTTTGCGCTGTTGTCTCTTTCCAAGACAACCGATATCGAAGTAACCGCATCCTAGTGAAATGCACCAGTACGTTCAGAACTGAGGATGGGTCTTGCATTGATATTAGCTGGAACGTAGGAGATTTGTCAGAAACTAACAAGATTGTATCGGACCATGTCTTCGTATGTTACACAAGTTTCTCAGATATCAAAAAACGTCTTGAAGAAAAAGGCTTATGTGAATTCATTCCTAAAGAGGTTATCCTTGAATTCAAAGTGGCAAATACCACTGAAGTAGAACAATACAAAGTAGTGAAATGCGGATTCAGTTTGGTTTATGAAGGAAGCAACTGGTTTGATGACGCTGAAAGATCGAATACAAGGGCAAGAGCGAGGATGCTTCAGAGTGTTCAACCTGAGCAAATCTTTCGTTTTCATTAAAACGAATGCAAGCACCCAAAAAAGACCCGAGTACATCATATTCGGCCGAGCAGACCTTTGTTCAATACGAGCGAATTTTATGGACCAATGTTATGTGCCACCTAAACGAAGTCACAACCATAGTGCTCGACCAAACTAGCATTTGTTCGTCCCGAGCAAAATCTCAGCTTTCATAACACCATATTATTTCAATCGAGTCGTTTAATCTTTATACGACACTTGTCCGAATAGTTTTGTGACTTTTATGTTGTTCTTTAACTTTTAACTTGTTACGCGCCTTATTTTTGGCAAGTAGATTTAGTTTTTTTATCTTTTAAGCTCGTTGGAGAGGGCTAGTTAAAGGAGTATCATATTTGAAATCTAAGTGTTTCTTTGAATTATTAAGACCTAACAACAAATGGTGTGATATTGTCATATCAATTGGGATTCTATAAATGGATTGAGTGAAACAAAAAACACTCGACATTATCGAAGGAGTTGTAGGTTGCAATTTAGGTTTATATAATATGGTATGAGAGTCTCGTTCTTGTCAACGATTTATCTCTAATTTAATTTTATATGTGATTGATTTTATTGTCGCACTTTCATATTGAGGAATCTATATATTAAAAGTACAAAACTTTCCTTAATCCTCAGCAGTTCTCGCTTCTAAGCGAGCCACATCAGCATCGTAAAAAAATTACCATCTTACCCTTTACTCTTCCAGTGACTATTCTTCTCCCACCACAAATGTCCGTGTTTCTTCTCCATCCACTATTCCTCTCATTCATCCATCTTCAGTTTCTTTCGACGTCCTCTTCATCTTCCAAAAAATCAAAACTGAATGACTCTCCCTCTCCTTTTCCAAATCTTTAGTAACTCTTTCCTTTCTTAACAAAGGGATTCAATTGTGGAAACCCAACTGGAAGCTTCGTCTAGGTCCTTTGGCGTCACGGTAAACCACCTTTGTTTACATTGAGAGAGTTCTTTCAGATTTCATGCATAAATCTTTAGAAGGTGGGGATGGGTCATCACGCACCAGTGTGGGATCACAAAGCAGCCACCGAAGTAACCAAAGATTGGAATGGGATCGACCATGTTGTTCTCAGAAACCCTCATGGTGCGTCAGCTCGAGTGAGACTCTCTCTCTCTCTGTAATTCAAGATATATTTCCTTTGATTTCCAATCTAAAAGATCTTAATTTTGATGGGTTTATAATTATATTATCAGGGTTTAGAACTAATCGAAATCAGTCTTCTCCATCGCTTACCCAGTTGAGCGATTATCATGAAACCCTTTGATTTCATTCAAGTGGTCTAAGTTCGGAGATCCTTTGGTTTTTGCTCCTTCGTTGGCGCATCAAGGTTCCGATCATGAGATCTCGGATCATGAGATGTAAGTTTTTGCATTTATTTGCTTCTAAGATGTAGGATACAATTCATCTTTTTTGTCTTTATCCTGTGGGCCTCCTTTTCGTATGTCTGTAATAAAGATTGAATTTTGACTTCTTGTTCAGTTTAAGCTTGGTAAACCCACTTTGTTTTTACCCTTTGTTCAGTTGAATTTCTGTGTGTATTTTGGATCTCTGCAAGTAGTAGACCAATATAGATGGTGTCATTGATTGGTCATGGTAGTTTTCTCTTCATTGTTTCTAACGATTGCTTTGATCGCTTTGAAGGTAATGGATACTAAAAGGGATAATCATTAGCATTGTTTCCAGCCAAATTTCAGAAGAGCATGTGGATAAAACGAGGTATCTTTATTTTATTGTATTCTTCCTGTCTTCCTGCCGTCCTATTTTCTCTTAGCGTATGACCCTCAAATCGATTTCTTTATCAGAAAATGGATGCCTCCCGCGATTATGGTTTGCAAGAGCATTGGTGCTCTCGCAGCTCATCCATGGATTTTTGTGTTGGAGGAAAGAAGGTCATTGCGCCATTTGCAAAATAGTCGAGGTCATTGCTTCTTCTACCTCTCAATTTTTTGTTCAATTTTCTCCTTTTAATGATAAAAAATGGGTCTTTGATGAGTTTTACAGAGAGACTTTCAATCGCATTATAGATTTTATATATGTAGTAAGATTTCTAGGGAATAGTATTTGGATTTGGTGTCTGGTAAAATTACTAAATCCTCTCTATATTCTTCAAAGATTACTGCTTTATTCTACATCTTTATGAATATCACATGCTGATGATCATAGTGCTGGTGAAAGTAAGGGTCTTGTAGACCATTTAGCCGTGGATTAGGGTTAGTACTAAGGTTTTTGAAGACCACTCCAGCTGTGGCCCTATGGGTTAGGGTTAGTACTAAGGTTTTTGAAGACCACTCCAGCTGTGGCCCTATGGGTTAGGGTTAGTACTAAGGTTCTTACAGACCATTTCAGCTGTGGCCCTGTGGGTTAGGGTTAATACTAAGGTTCTTGAAGACCATTTCATCTGTGGCCTTGTGGATTAGGGTTAATACTAAGGTTCTTGAAGACCATTTTAGCCGAGGATTAGGGTTAACTTAATACTACCTAAAATTATAGGTACAAGAGAACTAACTGAGGCATTGGTGTAGATTACTTGGGGTTAATATTGATGCCACCATTTCAGTTTTGGTATTGTTTTAACCTTGGGGCTATTTCGAGAATGAAACCGTGGCTGCAATCAAAGAACTTCTTCTTGAATCAGCGGAAGGTGATCTAGCGGCTGTATGCTCATGGGCTGATGAAATTAAACATTATTATCATTGGCGCTGGACTAGCCCTCTTCACTACGTCTACACTCCTGATTTTAGATGCAACTACAAATATTTTCGTGGGTTTTCTCCCTCTCGACCCTTCTGCTCTGCCTTTTTTTTTTTTGCATTTGATCTCGAAGTAAATTTCTCAAGTCTGTGTAGGGGACTGCCACGATACTCATGGACATAAAGATCAGTGTGTGACAGGAGAAATTTTCAATTACACAATGCAACTTTTGTCAGCTTACGAAAGCATTGAGGCCATCGTCAAATGTGAGTATTCTTAAATGGGTTTGATCCTTTACGATTGTGAATTGTGACAAATAATGTGAAATATGTTTGATTTCAGACAATTTGACCGAAGCCCTCATGTTTTTGTCGCATTTTATTGGAGATATCCATCAGGTGTTAACCTTAACATTCAAACTGATCATATTTTAAAAGGGTGGCATTAGTCTTTTCTATAACTAAAACAGTCGTGGCCTCGACTTAAACTTTTTTGTTATGACAGCCCTTACACGTTGATTTCCTCGGAGATTTAGGTGGCAACACGATAACAGTCCACTGGTACCGTCGAAAGACAAAATTACACCATGTAAGTATTTTTTTTATGAATGGTAACTGTGTGACATTGTAAAGTTAGAACATTTAAGCTGATAGATTGAAGCTTTTTTAGTAAGGTTTGGATGACATGATAATCGACTCTGCGCTCAAAACGTTTTACAATTCAAGTATTTCACTTATAATTCAAGCCCTTCAAAGCAATCTTACGGTATGATTCTCGTCCTTTTATTCTGCGGGTTTAAATTTTAGTGACCCTTTTGATTTCCGTTGTCTTGATGTAGAAGGGATGGTTGAATGATATTCCATTGCGGGAAATTTGGTCACCAAAAATTGAATCACATCGTTGGACTCATTCAGAGCCGCAAGGCAAGATGAAACTCTCACTTTCCTGGCTCCGGAAAGACAATGAAATCACTCACGAGACCCAATAAAACACTTGCGTAATCGATGTGCTAATAAATAATGCATCCATAAATAATGAGGAAGAATATCATTAGCATTGTATCCTATTATAAACATCGTATTGGATTTAGTAGCAAAATACAACATTTCTGTTTATAATTAGCTCCCGTGAATGGTTTTACTTAACGGTGATAAATTTGAAATTGCTGCAGAAGGAACATGTAAAACTCTTCAATATCTGCCACAACATCAAGATGGCAGAAGTCGTCCCTGAAAACTCCCACGTGATGTACCCTTTTCAGATAAAAGTAAATCGCGCATATATTTTCAAATGTATTCAACGATCGAATACATATTTCTGATGATACTGTCTTTGAATCAACTCTACAATTGCCCATACCAAAAGTTTTAATCTTTGTTATGATCATAGACTTGTAGCATTTAGTCTAGGGTATCTTCCTGGAAGCAATAAGTCGATAATTACCATTTCGGCACCACATTTTCAGCACTAAAGGCAACATAACGAATCTAACTTCCCGATGGGATCATCAGCTTAGTGGTTTACATTGGTCATCCGGGAGGAAGGTAGAACCCATTTGTAGATCTCTCAGATCAAAACATTTTATGTGCAGTCTCTACTTTATCACAAATGCAACCAATGTTTGATACATTTGTTTTGGATCATCGTACATGTAAGAGTTGTAATCGGTTGAAGCTTTCGCCTCTGGTTTATCGGTTAGCGATTGGATATAGTGATTGTTAGGATCTAATGGGATATAGTGATCGTTAGAATCTAAAGTAAACTGACAAATTGAGATGTCTATGTTCATGGTTTAGGTTGAGATTCGTGGTGAGCATGATGCTCTATGGAACCATATCAAAGTATGTATAACTTTGTATAATACGTATTTTGGTTATGTTTTCTCTCATTTTGTATTCTTGGTACATAACATTTGCTTATAAAAAACAAAATAGATTATTTTTTTATATATATTAAATAATTCGAACTTATTCGTATTGATTATTTTTATTGTATTACATATCACAAAATATAAATAGAAAGGAAGAAAAAGAAAAAAACCGAAAGTTTAGAGATAAATAATTGTGATATGAGTCATTGTACTTAGTTTTATTCATTATTGTTCATTGCGGAACATTGAAGATTTAATAGAAATATGCAAGATTGAGTCAAATGCTTTGTTCGTATTTTTCACCAATTTTCGAGGATCAAAAAACGCTCGAAGAATAGGGTTCAAAGTGAACCCTTTCTTAGAGAGGATACTTGAATTCAAAATTATAGGTACGATTGAAGTAAAAGAATGAAAGAACCATATTAATTTTTTATGTATCGTTCCAATTTTTTCGGATGCGTCTGAAGAAACATTTGAGTAGTGGCTTCGAAAAGTTATATATATTATCTAATGTTTATCCACATGACCAATGTGGGATTCTTGTAAAATATTAAACTGTTAATGCCCATATATTATCGGGCTTTTCCAACCCAAATTTATTTTACATAGGCCCATTATGGATTATAATCATGCTACCTGTTTTTATCCATTGAAATACGTAAAGAGAGAGATCGACAAGAAATATTTATGCTCAGTTTTTCATTAAATTTCTGAACGAAAAAAAAAACAAAACAAAATAAGAACAAAAAAACGACTTAGGCGACTATTATTAAAGTAGACAAACTATTTGAAAGATTCGTAATTGATTTTTATTTGAACTGAAATTTGAATATTCGTTGATATAAATACAAATATTAGATTTAATTATCCGAATTATTCGTATCCGTAAATACTAAATAGACAATTTATTTAATATATAGGTACATATATAATAAATTGAATTTAATGATCAAATTGTAAATAACAAATATTATTAATCTTATTATAACACTCAAATATGCAATATTTTTATAATCTGTGGGCTTAAAATATCAAATACATTAAAAAACTAATATTATTGAAAATTTATTTTGCCATCAAGATTGCATTCTAATCCAAATGGGTTATATAATGTTATAGAGATATTGCAAGATATCCAAAAAACAGAACTCACTAAATATATAACTTTTATGCGAGTTTTGTTTTAATATATTAATTTGATAATCTAACAATTTGTTTCATTATTTTAGGTGAATTGACGATATTAGTAGAGTTATCTAGGACACTAAATTTAAATAACTAATGTGGATATGGATGTGAAAATTTGGTGTTTTTTCTTATTTATATTGTATATCTTTGTGTTTTTGTGTGATTTGAATTCTAGTTTTAGATTATATTTGATTATTATTGGTTTTTGTTAACTTTTTATGTTTCTTACATTTAAAATATTAATATTTGAATACCGATATTCATCGAATATTTGCATATCCGAAGGATATTCATATTTACAAATATCCAAATTTACAAATACAAATACAAATAGTAAATCCAAATATTCACCGAATACAAATATAAATACAAATAGTTTGATATTGACGGATATTCGTTATATGCCTAGCCCCAACCATTATCACGAGTTGTGAAATTGTAGAAAATAATTTCATAAAGATGGATAAAATTAGAAGAATATGAATTTTGGCAAAAAAGAAAGAATAATATTTTTTTAAATTTAAAATAAAAAATTATTTATAGTCAAAATTTTAATATAGTTGTATATTTTTAAAATTATCTTAAATATACTATAAAATTTCTGAAAAGATAGTTACTATATAAGATTAATACCCAATTGATAAACGGAGGAATATCATAAATACCCTTGTAGGGCTAAAACACTTCAAAAATACCCTCGTAAATCTGATGGAAAAAAATTGGAGAAAAGACATATGTGCCCTTATA
The DNA here is from genome assembly GCA_036759665.1 of Gynandropsis gynandra. Taxonomy (NCBI): domain Eukaryota; kingdom Viridiplantae; phylum Streptophyta; class Magnoliopsida; order Brassicales; family Cleomaceae; genus Gynandropsis; species Gynandropsis gynandra. The sequence goes on from CM071866.1 coordinate 42,449,558, forward strand.
TTTTGTTAGTGAAACACACATACGGAAATGGGAAAGGCAAATTTGATAGGAGGGAAAGACAAATTGGAGAGGAGGGAAACAAAGTTGACAGCGATTTCCTTCCATTTTTGAGCGATTTTCTTTCATTTTCGAGCGATTTCTTTCCATTTTCGAGCGATTTCCTTCCATTTTGAGCGTTTCAGCAATTTTTGACCGATTTCCAATGATATTTTAGCCATTTTCAGTGATTTACAGTGGTTTCAAGTGATTTCGAGCAATTTCCAACGATTTTTAGAGATTTCCGGTTATTTTTAGCGATTTTTGGCGATTTATAGGCGATTTCCAGCGATGTCGAGCAATTTTCGATGATTGTCGGTGATTTTCGACGATTTCTGGCGGTTTCCGGTGATTTCTGACGATTTCTGGCGATTTTCGAACGATTTACGGCGATTTTGGGTCGTACTGGGTCATAGGGTCGAACTGTATCGCAGGGTCGACTGGGTCGCAGTGTCGGACTGGGTCGTAGGGTCGCTAGGTCTTATTGGGTAGCAGGGTCGGACTAGGTCGTTGGGTCGCAGTGTCGAACTGGGTGGCAGGATCAGAGGTGTATTTATCAGTATTTATAAGGGTATTTTTAAAGTTAATGTTTTTTCGGGAAAGATATTTTTGAAGTGTTTTAGCCCTACGAGTATATTTTTGAAGTTGTCACTCGATAAACTGTTTAAGAAATAAAAAAAATATTAATAAAACTTTGATATAGTCGATAGTCATACATACTTTGTTTTTAAATTTATATAAAAGAAGATATAAAATAACAAAAAAAAAATCAATCCACCATAGAAAGTTGTAACAAGTTGTAAATCATCATGAGATTTATAATGATCTAATCCTTACACTCTATCTTATGTTCAACATTTCTGTACGATTCATAATTGATGTTGATTAGTCACAACACAAATGTTCATTTCTAATTCAAAATCATCGTTATAATTGTTGAGATGTTTAAATTTAGAATCCATCTGAAGTTGTAAAATATCAATTATCTTTCACAATCATTGGTTTTTTTTCGATATAACCGTTATTTAGTATACGTGCATTTGCTAGCCAAGAACGAATATACTTTCTTTATTAAAACCTATTCAAGATTTAGGACACTAAAGCAACGACTTGATCTAAATCGATTTATGTTAGGGGTGTCCCACTCGGGTTATTCAGGCCGACCCGAATAACCTGAACCGTTTGTAATTCAAGTTTTTCAAATAATTCATATGGTTCAATTTCAGAATGTTTGGGTTTTAGTCGGATCAGTTCAGATTCGAGTAAACTCGAAGACCAAACAACTACATAAATTTTTTTAAAAATTTTAAAAATAAAAATATAAAAATTACTAAAAGTTGTCTCCTATGAAGGTTATCTGTTACTAGGCCTCAGTGAGCACAAAAGATAGAAGAAGATGAAATTATTAATGAATGATTATGTTGCGAAACTCAATACAACATGGAATTTTTATAGGTAAAATATATTCATGTTATAATATACCCTGTCAAGATAGAATTTATGAAATTCTATGTTGCACATAACCCCAAAATATGGAAAAACATTGATATTAAAAAATTGAAACATAACTGGAATGTACGTATAAATCCAATATTAATATAAAATTGATATATAATCAATTATAAATTGACAAGATTGAATAGAAAACGAAATGAAAATACGATCCAAGTAATATTATCAATTATTGATCATTATTAGAATAGACATCGATCAGAAAATAGATTCATAATTAATCAAATTTTATGCTCAATAGCTTGATTGCTCTTTGATGTTGAAAACTTGTAGAAGATAACTTGTGAATCAATAATCCAAAAAGACTAGAAATATCAAACAGTATTCGTTTATTTACTTGTCAATCTTTAAGTACACTTGCCAGTTTTTACAATGTACCAAAGATCTCCGCGAATAACTCCCCCTGAGTTAGACATAAATACAACCTCTACTGTTTCTCCGCACAGTACAATATCTGACTAAGTACACTTAAAACCTTAGAACTCTCTCTTTCTCTGTTTCATGTACTCCAGTGATATCGTCCAGAATTGTTAACCCTATTTTTCTTTTTCAGGTTAACTTATCTGTCTTCTGCTCAGCTCAGCAACCTCTACAGTTCTTCAACCGCGCCTTCTTGCTGATTTTTCTTCAGCATTGAATCCGCCAGATTCAACTTGACTCCTCCTTCTTCTCCTTCATCTTCTCATTGACTTCCTTCAGTCTCTCCTGATTTGAATTCGTGCTCCTTGAATATTTCAACTACCTGAAATAACAATTTTACTCTGCAATCCTATTTTTATTGCATTAACAATCTTCCCCTTTGAATTCTTATCACAAAAACATACGTCAATCAAACATATAGAATTCAAGACAATGCAATAAAATCATTCAAGCACAAGACAATCACCATATAAGATCAAACAACATAAAATAGATTCACGCAAATATGTCCAGACCATCATAAGTTCAAGCATGGAAATTAAGGCATTAAGTACACTTAATATAGGCATTGTCTTTAAATGCACTTAAAGAAAATAAAGAACGCATAGGAACATATCAGTTCCTCTGTCTTTTTCCTTTGCTCTTTCTTGCAGTTGATTCCCCATGAATCTCTTCAACCTCATCGTCTCCAACCGCAACCTCCTCTTCGTCCTGCATTTCTCCCCCTATTTATGTGATAAGATTTCAAACCAGATCAGACATATAATAATAATAAACAATTCACACAAAAATATAAGTGCACTTGATTATTCTGGAATCGCAAGAGCAGCCCATCAATGGATTTGAGCGCTGCACTTAAAGTTTGTTTCAGTTCAGTAAGCTCCCGAACCGTACTATTCCTTGAAGTTCCGGCAGCTGAAGAAGATGGCATCTTGGCCATATATCGCTTCTCCAAAATGATCCACGGTGGGATATTCTCACGTACCTCATCTCTTCCAATGATATTAGCAACTTGTTGGCACAAAATATTCTGGATCAGGCATGGGAACGGAAGAATGAACTTCGTTGAATTAGACAAACTCAGTCCAACAATCGAGTCCAGAAACACTTTGCCAAAATTGATGGGTATGTCATTCTTCAAGCAGTACAAAAAGACTGCTGTATCCTGCCTGATTGCATCCGATTTCTTGTTGGGCACCCAGTTTGTGCGTGAAATTTGTTCAGTAAAGCATATTCCCATTGGAGTTTGGAATTTGTGATCTGCCCAGGCCAAGAACTTAGCTTACCATCTTTCAACTCCTTTGTGACAGTGTTCATATCTAAGTCAAGCTGGAGTTCCTTCGTGCGAGTCACCGATACGTGTGGGATTCCCAAAAACTAGTTTATTACTTCAGCACTGAACTTAATAACGTCACCACGAACATACGTGGTGCCAAACAGAGCCGATCAAGGTTCTTCAATCAGGAACTAAGTTCGCATAGAACTCATACACGAGTTCCTTACAAATAGAAGTCACAGTGGTGACTGTGTTTGTCAGCTTCCGGTTAACTAATAAATCCTAAACAGAGAGGTGCTGAAACTGATGCACATTGAGTCCTCTTTCAGAGAAAATTTCCCTTTCCTTAAGGGTTCTAAACCTAGTGAGGTACGATTCCTTGTACATTTTGTACGAAAAGTCTTTGGAGACAGATAGAGGGGTACCTCGTCTCGAAGAAGCAGAGGATTGGGTGCCAGTGGCAGGGACCGATCGTCTAGTAGACGCTGGCGTTGATGGAACGGTTGAAGGAGCAACACTCGATGAGGGAACCGAGGTTGTGTGAGTGTCCCGTGGTGGGGTTGAAGAGGTAGAAGTTTCCCTTTTCTCAGTTGAAGTATGATGTGGGTCATGCTGTGGGATCGACATGGAGGGAGCCCTGAGGTCGCTATCAGGGTACGTTTGGAGGTGGACCATCGAAGTTGCACTTGATCTTAGATTTTCACTCTTATTCGGTGCAAAAAATTTCGTCGCCAACACCTTGTAGCAGCGTCCGTTTACACGCGGAGGATTTCGTGTAAACACAAGATCCCCCATCCTGACTTCCTGATTATCCACCAGGAGTATATCGTCCGCATTGAGACCAAATTTGTTGCTGCGAGTCTGCATTTTGGTAAAAAAAAAATCTGCAACGAAGAAACTGCTATTCGTTTTCTCTAGAGAGAATGGGTTAGGGTTTCAGAGATGGAAGCAGCAGGTTAAATACAACAGTTTGAGAGAGGTTAAGTGCAGTTGCAGAGAAAAATTAGGGATTTTAAAAAAAAATTGGAAATAACTGCACTAGTCACATTAGCCCACAAACTATTCCATCACATTTTTAAAAAACTGTCAGGTTGTTCTGAAAAATAAAAAACACTCAAGTGCTGCTAGTGCTCGTCAAATCAAAATGTAATCCCCAGTCATAAAACATGATAGAAAGAATCAAAGCAAAATCAGACCGTCAAGAATTAGTCAAGAACTGTAAACGGCTGATTGTTTAAGTACACTTACTAAAAATTGTTCTCCACTTAAAACAATCTGTTGTATTGCGTTACTTCTTATCATTATTTTATTTTCTCCTTTTCCTTTTTTTTATTTTAACCACTCATTCACAGCTTCTAGGACGTTGTGTAGATATCCTTTTGTTCATATAACAAGCTCCTTGACTACCCTATTTAGGTATACTCTTATGCACGCATAGAGGAGTATGTAAGCACTATTTTTGCTTTGTGTCATAGGACGTTATAACTGAAACTAAATATCTCCCAACTTAGACCCGAGCATATACTCATGACAAACTGATCTTATTTTTGCATATAAATACGCATAAAAGTTGTCAGAGGAGTAAGTAAGAGTTTTAAGTGCACTTGGGTCACCAGATAGAAGACCTGTAACTTGCAAATATGCCAACAGTGTTCAAAACACGGAACAATGAGCAATTAAGTGTACTTAAACCAAGCAGACATTTCAGTAATTTTCCTCTTCTATGTAAGATCATCAGACACTCCGAAAACAAATCTACCAATGTAATATGCAAGGAACGATCAAAGCTCACAAACACCAAGTGATTTTCTCAGAGAAACAAACCGATCTAAATCCAGGGGTTTTGTGAAAATGTCTGCAAGCTGACGTTCCATAGGCACGTACTCCACTTTCATTTGTTTCTTTTCAACTTTTTCTCTTAGAAAATGGTGTCTTATTTCAATGTGCTTTGTTCTAGAATGTTGAACAGGATTTTTCGATATGTCTATAGCACTAGTATTATTACACCATGCAGTAAAAATTCTGGATTTCATACCGTAGTTCATAAGCATTTGATTCATCCATAACAGTTGAGTGCAATAGCTTCCCAAGGCAATGTATTCAGCTTCAGCAGTAGAAAGAGATGTGGAATTTTGCTTTTTGCTATGCCATGAAACTAAATTGTTTTTCCTCCACACAGCATCACTGAAACCAGCAAGTTCACAGTTAGTATCTTTTGAATATAATATGCCATACTCCACTGTACCTTTGACATATTTGATGATTCGTTTAACAGCAAGCAAGTGGGATTTCTTCGGTTTAGCTTGATATCTGGCACAAATCCCTACACTTAGAGATAGATCAGGTCTATTTGCAGCGAGATTAAGAAGACTACCAATCATGCTTCTATATAATTTAACCTCAATATCTTCACCATCTGCATCTTTTGTCAACTTTGTTGTTGTTGACATGGGGGTACTCGCCGACTTACTATGATCTAGTTCAAATCTTTTCACCAGATTTCTGGCGTATTTACTCTGAGAAATAAATAGTCCATCGTCGAGTTGTTTCACTTGTAGGCCAAGAAAGTAACTGAGTTCTCCAAACATACTCATTTCAAACTCCCTCTTCATAGTCTGCACAAACTAGTTCACTTTTTCCTGCGATTTAGAGCCAAACACAATGTCATCAACATATATCTATACAACCAACAAAATTCCATCAGAATCATGAATAAACAAGATTTTATCAACCCCCCTCTTTTGTATCCGTTCTGCACAAGAAAGCTTGTAAGTCTTTCATACCAAGCACGGGGTGCTTGCTTTAACCCATACAAGGCTTTCCTTAGTTTGTAGACATGCTCTGGATGATGTGGATCCTCAAAACCTTTCGGTTGTTCTATATAAACTTCCTCTTGAAGTATCCCATTAAGAAATGCACTCTTCACGTCCATCTGGAATAGTTTAAACCCAAAGAAACAAGCAACACCAAGAATAGACGAATCGATTCTAATCTAGCCACAGGAGCAAAAGTTTCATCAAAATCTACTCCTTCTACTTGTCTATATCCCTGTGCTACTAATCTTGCTTTATTGCGGACAATACCCCCTTGCTCGTTGGTTTTGTTCTTAAACACCCATTTCGTCCCAATCACATTCAAGTGAATTGGTCTAGGAACTAGAATCCAAACATCATTTCGAACAAATTGCTCTAACTCCTCATGCATAGCTTTGATCCAAGATTCATCATCTAACGCATCACAAACACACTTTGGTTCTATTTGTGAAGTAAAACACGCAAATTTTACCATGTCATGATAATTTATTCGTGGTTTGTTACGTGTGCATATTCCATCCTCAAGATTTCCAATAGCATCTTCTATTGAGTGATTTTTGTGTACCGTTATTTGCTCCAAATTGGTTCGAGGATTTTCATGTTCCGAGATATCTCCATCTGTTTCACATTCACCCGTTTGTTGATCAGTAGGTGCACTTAAATGTTCATGAGCTGACTCTGTCTGTTCTTGCACAGTTTCTGACGAAAAAGGAAAAATAACACTGTCAGTTGAATGATCCTCATCAAAAACAACATTTATTGATCCAATAACTTTCCTTGTACGTAAATTGAAAATTCGAAAAGCAGTTGTGTTATTTCCATAACCGAGAAAGATTCCCTCATCACTTTTAGCATCGAACTTACCGAGACATTCTCTATCGTTTAGTACAAAGCAAGTGCACCCAAAAACATGAAAATAGCTTAAATTTGGACTCTTACCTTTCCACAGCTCATAGGGTGTTTTAGACATACCTGGACGAAGGTACACACGATTAATGATATAACATGTTGTGTTTATGGCTTCTGCCCAAAACCTGATAGATATAGATTTTCCATGCAGCATTGCCCGAGCCATTTCTTGCAGTGTCCTGTTCTTCCTTTCAACAACTCCGTTTTGTTGCGGTGTCTTGGGTGCTGAGAATTCGTGAATGATGCCATACTTTTGATAGAATTTGTTAAATACATCATTCTCGAATTCTTTTCCATGATCACTCCTGATTCTCTCAATACAACCTTTAGTATTTTTCAATTGAAGAAACGGGAAATGAAACAGCTCAAACGTTTCAGATTTTTCTCTCGGAAATTTTACCCAAGTGTATCGAGAAAAATCATCCACAATAACAAAAATGTATATTTTCCCTCCAAAACTCTCTGTTCTCATTGGACCCATCAGGTCCATATGCACCAGCTCCAGAATTTTTTCAGTCTTCACTTCGGTCATTCGTTTATGATGGACTTTGACATGTTTGCCTAGCTGACACGGTTTGCACATTTCTGCTTTATCTAATTTTAGTTTAGGCATACCTCTTACTGCTGCAGAGTCAGATAATTTCACCAAGGATCTGTAGTTTACGTGTCCTAGCCGCTGATGCCACAATGATAGTGCATCGTCTGTTGCTTTAAAGCACACTTTCTCTTTAGCCCACACATAGTAGTTATTTGAGGACCGTGAACCTGTAAACACACACTTATTATCAGAATTCACCACTAAACATTCTTTGTTAGTGAATTTAAC
>CM071866.1:42500589-42515513 GCA_036759665.1 Gynandropsis gynandra
TTTTTCTTTTTTTTCTTTTGTTTTCTTTTTATTTTTCTTTTCCATTTTTTTCTTTTCTTTTCTTTTTCTTTGCATACACACTAGGCTTCTTGGAGATCGGATTTGAAGGGATCCAGCCTCTACAAGATAAGAACGATGGTACCTGATTCCCCCTGAATAAAAAACAGATAATTATCCGCTTCACTTTTAAGGAACCCGTGACTGGTGGGTGCATCATGCAGCTTACTATACCACACTCTTAGGATTGTTGTAGGCCATATATGGCTTTCTTGAGTTTGCAAACTTGGTTGGTTCCTTTTGCATACCCCGGTGGAAGTGCATGTAAATCTCCTCGTCAAGATCTCCTTGGAGGAATCCATTCTTGATGTCCATCTCCCACAAGTTCCAATTAAGTTTAACAACCACTAATAATAAGATATGTATCGTATAGAGTTTAGCTACTGCAACAAATGTCTCGGTGAAGTCCTCTCCATAAGTTTGGGTATTGACTTTTGCTACAAGTCGGGCTTTATGGCATTCAATCAATCCATCACTTCTATTCTTGATTTTGAATATCCACCTACAACCCACAACTTTCTTATCATTTTATAGGTCCACAAGGTCCCACGTCTGATTTTTCTTAAAAGCACATATGTCTTCGTTCATTGCAGACTCGCACTCTGGATGATTCATGGCTTCATTGTAAGAATTAGGTTCTTTTCCTTGATTAATTTTACTTAAGAAGGCGGAGTGGTGAGTTGATAAGGGAGAAGTATCACAATAAATTTATTTTGGGTGAGAGATATCAAGACCTTTGTAGTACTCTCCCATATACAACCACTCCGAGACCAGTCTTCGGATCCTAGTACTGCACCGAGGGATGAGAAACGATCCCATGATGGTGAACTACCCCATCATGGTCGAAAAACGATCTCATTTTATTGTTGAAAATTCATCACTGTTATCTGTATGAAAGCACTTAATCTTTGTTTGGTGATAAAACTTGGCAAAGCACTCATAGATAGCGGATTTAGATTCAAGGAGGTATAACCATGTAAACTTGGATTTTTCATCGATAAAATTAACAAAGTATTTCTTCCTATCTCTAGAATAACATGGAGCCGTCCATATATCAAAATGAATCAAATCAAAACATTTATAATATATTTTTTTGAGACTGGAAAAGAAGTTCTACAATGTTTACCCAAGATGCAAGATTTACACTTCTCGTGATCAAATACAATATGAAGAAACACATGCTTGAGAGCTTGAAAATAAGGGTGCCCTAGTCTCGTATGCCACAGTCTAGAGGAAATATTTTTCTTATCATAATAAGGAGACAAAGCTGATAATGCACAAGGCAAAGAATTTGAGGAAGTATGAAGCTCTTCGAGAACATAGAGGCCATTTCGTAGAGTTCCACCTCCTATGATTTTTTGTCTCAATATCTTGCAACCAGAATTTGTTCAAATTAAAGCACATATTAAATTACAATCATGAGCCAATTTATGAACCAAAAGTAGATTAGTTGTAAAATTCAGAACATATGAGGCGGTTGAGTGTTGCTCAAGTAAGTTTAACTTTCCTATTCTTTTTATCCAAACACTTTGTCCATCTGCTATAGTTATTTGTCTTATCAATTTTTTTCACATGCTTAAATAAATATTTATCCTTAATCATGTGTGACGCAGCTTCTGAATCAATAACCATATGATATTTTATTCGAGATAGGTAAGCAGAGTTACTGTCCTCTTTTGATTCTGGCTTTACTGTATCAGTTTGAGTACTTTGTTGATCATGTGTTCCAGAGCCACCATCGCCACATAAGTTGGTTGGGCCACCAAAGATGTTTCTTAATGAGACGCAAGATGAGCAGTCTCCCTCGAGAACGAGCCATGTTTGCTCTGAGTCTTGAGGTTAGGATGAAGTATCCAACATCTCTCTTTTGAGTGACCTTTCTTCCTACAGTGATCACAATAGTAAATTTTTTTATCAATTGGGAGTTTAAAATTGTTACTAGAACCATTGTGTTGCTTGCTTATATATACTATCTCCGTGGACCCTTTGAAAAGCTTATTCGAACCCTATTCCTTCTTGATTAGCATGCACATGTCATTAAGGGTCAGAAACTCCGATTGATGAAGGACATGATTGATAAGGTCGTGGTTGGATGCAACAAGGGTGGATAGGAGACAGAAGACTTGAACTTGATTATGACGAGTTGCGATTTCTTTTGGATCGATAATCTCTAGATGCCAATCTTCGAGCTCGGCCCACAGATCTTTGAGCTCAACTATGAGACCATTAAATGGATGCCCTTCCTAATGGATGGATTGAAGCGTCTTCCAAACCTCGTAGATTCGATACTGAGGACCTTCTTGCCAAAGATAGTGTCGACCGTAATTATCGTGATTAAATCACGAAATCTTCTTGTCAAAGATATGTACCGATTTTAATCACCGTGATTAGGATGTTGTCAAACTCTTTTGTCATGTGTTTTGTCAAATTTATTAGTATTAATATTAATATTAAGAGATGCATAATAGAACCACTTGTTACTATTTTTCTTTTTAAGTTTTTTAATTAAAATAAAAAATGAAATTATTAATATCATACACATATTAAAAGGCTAGCCCTGGTGAACAGTAACGTGGGATGATGTGGACCAATTTGCATCGTCGAGATCTTAGGCCTGACGCGTGTGTAGGTGTGCGATTTTACGGGTTAAAAATGGTTTTATGCAGGCTCCGGCTCGCTCGCCCGTTTACCTGTGCTATGCATCGGACCCTGGCCCGTTTGCACTCCAGCCATCCGATCGATGTCATTTGGTTTCGCCTTCAACGACCAGATGCTACCACCGACATCCATCCGCTAATCTTAGACGTTCGTTTGATTTTAGGGTTTTTATGTTTTGATTTTTCATTTGGTCATTCAAGTGTTTCTCCATTTTGTTACTTTCTTCAACCCCACAACTGTTTTCTCCACATTGTTCTCTACTTCTTTTCGTTTCCTAGGTGAAATCTTTGTTCTTCTTGCTTGTGTTTTTTCCGGTTGTGTACTTTGTCAGTTGTAGGGTGGGTTTTTATTCGCCGATTTGGTGTGCTTTCTTCTTCTTCTTCTGTGGGTTTCTCCCCCTCTACTGAAACGTGTCTACCCAAAATCTTCGATTTCTTTTGTTTGATGCACCACGTTGTGTTTTGTGTCTTTTTAATAAAGGTATTATTGGTCGGCGGTCGATACTGGTTACCGACACGCCTACATTGGTCTCGGTCATTTGTTTCATTTAGGGATCTTTTGTTTTAGGGATTGTTTTGATTTAGTTTCCTATGATAACGTCCGCTTTATGTTTTCTCTCTTCTCTAGTTGTTTTCCCTGCGGTTCATTTCGTTTTCCTTCGGATGTTTTACACGCGGATGCTTTTGTTTTCCATTTTGATTGACTACATGCTTTCCGGTTAGTTAATGTTTCAGACTCGTCGGTGATTACGGTGTACTGTTTCCAGGTTTCTTTCTTTTGTTTTTTATTTATATCATTTTATGATTCTCGTTTTATTTTTATATTACGGGTCTGTTTTCGTTTGTATTGTTTTATACGTTTTGTATGGGGATTTCCTTTTATTTCCGCTTTTCTGCGGCTGTGTGTAGTGTTGCATGTTGACTTTGTGTTTTATGTTTCGATTGTTTGTGCTTCTGCTTTGGATTATGTCGGCGAAGTTTTGTCGATTTGTAATTTTTATTTTAATACGTTCTTGATGATCTATTGTGTGCCTCTGCATAGGTAGTTCTATTTATGCTTTTTTCTTGCATTGTTTTGTTGTTTCTGTGCTAGATGGTATTATATTGCTTTTGTTTAAGTTCTTCATCTTGTTCATTGGTGGTCTGTTCGCAACCAGTTAGGTTATGCTATTGGATTTTGTCATATTGTATGTGTTTTTATTAATGTCTTTAGATTAAAATAAGTTATGGGCTTAATCTTTTTAAATGTTTGCGTAAGTCCACTCTAAACCGAAGCATGTGTTTTAGGGTTTCTTTTCTCAAATGTGGTATTAGCTTCGGTTACTTTCTATGGATTTGGGTTATCTATGGGTCTAGCTTCTGTTAATTCATTGCGTAAATGTATTTTGATCCATTTAAAGTTAATGTAGTCTATGTTTTGTTAATTGCGTTTAGATATTTGTCTATGTTTTTATATGGGCTCTCCTTGGGCTATGTTTTAGTACTATTGCAGGTATAGTAAGAGTTTAAATTAGTTCTGGGCCTAGCACTTTTTAGTTTTATATTTATTAAAATAGTTTGCTTAGTGGATATTAAATATCCATTGGTTATGTTGATGTCAGTAGTTTGGATATTATTTTTTATTCCTCAACGTACACGTGTTGATGACCTCAACACGTAAATATCGCTTGGGTTTTACCCTACATTGTTACGTGGCTATTTTGTAGGTGTAATTACAGTGATTTATCAGGCCTTCTATTTCTCTATGTCAATTATATAGACATGTTAGGGTTAGATTTACAGTGAGTCATCAAACCTATTACTCCTTCTTATTGAAATAAAACATATGTATCCTTGAGTTGAATGTCGTGTCTCATGTTTAGTTATCATTACTTCTGACTGGACTTAGTCAGATGTACAGCTATGACGATGACGTGGAATGTTTAAGTGTTTCTTTTCCCGCTATAAATAACAGTCTTTCTTATCAAAATTTTCCTGTGATTTGGCGACTGTTTCAGCAAACAAAGCCTGAAAAGTTTCGTTTTGTATTATATAATTTCACCAAATATGTAATGTCCTCTTTCTGACATTCGGTCCACGCAAGAAATCTCATCTAGGGTTCGTGTTCGTGTTATTCGAATATTGAATTTCGACGTTGAACCCGTTCCCAAATCAACTTCGAATTGGGAACTACTGGTCTCTGACGAATGGGTAAATCGTGTTCCTTTTTCCTTAGCACATAAATTTTTCTTATTACCATGTTGAAAAACAGGTTTTCAAACTGTTTGTTTGTTTCGTGCAGGGTAACCGAATTCAATATTCTGTAAGATCGAATTTCTGGTATCGCCATCAGCGGTTTCTTGTGGAGGGTGCCTGCTGCATAATTACAAACTTTAATGTTAACCGTAGCTTTGATGAATACAGAGCTTCACATCTTCCATTTAAAATAATATTCACCTCAACTACAGTAGTGTGACCTTGTAGTGACCTCAATAACTCATACAGGTTTTTCGAATTTGCTTTATACCCCGATATACTATCAGGTACTTTATAAGAGTCCGTCTTGATCGGTACGTTGTGCTGTGCATGTCACCGGAATAATGGTGAAAATTAATTGTGTTTTACATTATTATAAACACAACGTTAACTAACAATTTTCTTTTTCCTTTGTTTTTTCAAATGTTATAGGTGAAGTCGTAGCCGCTGGTAAACTTGCCGATGTCACGTATACAGAATGAAGATCTAGGCATCTGACGGTTCAGCTTCGCGACGCCAAGTATTTCTTGCATTTCATTTTCCTTTACACTACAATATTAATTTTCTTCTGTCTTAATCGTGCTAAAACTGTATATTGTTTTGAATTTCTGATGTTGTAGAATGCACCATGTGGGAATCATTCGCGTACCAGATCTATGACTACATACGTCTTCATCAAAATGGTTCATTGGTAATAATTTGCCAGCTTTTCAAAATTAGAACTTCGGGCATTAATATCTTTCTGTTGCTGTAGCATTCTGTATATTGTGTTGTGTTTCCTTTGTTTGGGTGTTTAAATTTTAAGTTCTGTATGTTTTGTTTGCAGCGTATAATTTTTTTCTGGCAACACATAGGATGCAATTTTGGTCATCGATATAGTTATTAACATGTTCATACTAGACTTTGGCTTTAATTATGATGTATTACTGTGACACTCTCGGTTGTTATTACTTATGACTCTTTTATAACGTTTGTCTTTTCCCTTTCGTATAAACATTATTTTTGTTATATAAGACTTTAAATATGATTATAACAATACAAAAGTGTTGCCATAAACATTTGTCCCAAGATTTACTACGTAGTCCTTTATTTTCCTTTTTTAAAGCTACTTCATTCTTCGCATTAATTATTTTTATCTTTTTTAACAACGCACCGAATAATTCGTAACGTCCAATTTTCAAGTAAACTTTACTTAGATCAAACCTACTCTGCTATAGCTGAATATAAATCTAAGTATGTTTTGAATTGTTTCCAGATCCTTCGTAAAAGTATACATATTATATGTTTTATAAACTAACGTTCGAAACTTTTTCCGATGCTTATATAATAAAACAGATTTTCAGTTACTTCTCTTTCTGCTCCAAAGATGATCAGTTTACTTGCTCCTCGTCCGCAACCTAGCGAATCCATTGATTTCTGGCATGCTTTTTTTGTGAAAACTATAGTAGATTTGGGAAAAGCCATTGAAGTAGGTTACCCATTGAATTTGTCGCCTTTATTTATAAATTGTTTTAAACGTGCTGATTGGTTTGCTTTCTCTTGTGTAGTCTTTAACTTGCATTGTGCTCGTGCTCATTACCGAAGTTCTCAACAGGGATGGATGGTATTATCTAGGATGTAATACGTGTTCTCGAAAAGTTAATTCTATTATAGAAGACACTTCAGCACGCGTTACAATGAGACGTTTCTATTGCGATTCCGGTAAAACAACTACAGAAAACCCTTTTCCTAAGTACTTCCAAACTGTTGTCTTTTTAAATATTTTTTATACAACTGTTGTACTTCTTTATTGACGCCAATATTTTTTTCCAGGTTTCGTGTCTATGTCAAAGTCATTGATGACGCTGGTGAGGCTATATTCCTCATATTTGACAAAGAAACTGTCCAATTACTTCATAAATCCGCCCATGACATCAGAAATGAAGAACCCAAGGTATAAATTAGTTATACCATTTATCATTTTTTTATTACTAATGATTTTTACAATATTCCACATATTTTTCCTGATATCTAGGTATCTTCCACCGAGATCCCATCAAGTATAAAAGCTTTAGAAACCGTAATTACCTCTTCCAAATCACAGTTTATCCACAACAACAGAGTTCGCGATCTTTAGCATCACGAGGAACGACTAGAACATTTTTGCCCATTTATCGAGTTAGTAGGCTTACGGACAATGAGGACATACTTCGTTCCATATCAACGCGGGTACATTTTCTTTTTTCTTTTTTTCTCAATTGTTTTAACATACAATCTATTGCAACTCTATATTTAGTTTTTTTTTCTTATAATAATACCAATTTTTGCAGACCTCTTCTTTTGTTCCATTTACACAGGTATAATGTCATTTGCACTTCTTTCGCGTTTCCAGTTGTTTAACATTGCCATTTGCTATCTCAAAAAAATATAATAGATTATAAGTCTTAATTGTTTATTATGTTGGCTTTATTTTTCTCAGTTCTCTCCGGATAACAGTTCCATGGGATCCGTCCCTAGCTCTCCTTCTAGTAGTCATTCCTGCGGTAAACGCCATGCTGACGAAAGCGACAGTCGCTCAACTGTTCAGTCGAGCACATCAAAGGTAAATCAACGGATGCATAGATCAGTTATTCCAAACGATCAGACTGAAAATGGCATCGGATATCGGTTAACTTTGTTTTGACGGCTATGTTTAGAACATTTTTGGTTTTGCCCATTGCAGAACTTACTTCTATGTGTAATATTATATTTGAATAATTCTGGCAAATCGTTTTGTACTGCTCATGATATTTTGTTATGTAGATAGTTATGAGCTTATAGTGCATGTTATTATATAAAACGCCGTTTATTTTTGCAAGACTGGATTTTTCTCCTTTCATCTCTTAAGAAGTTGCCATTACCAATACATACTTTATTTTCTTCCTTGACATTTCCATTTTTTTAATATTGTATTAATTTCTCCCCGTATATAATATAAACTATTATATTTCTTTATTAAGTTGCACTAATTCGATATTGTTGATGTATAAATAACGGTTAAAAGATATATTTTGCAACGATGATATTGTAGCATTCGTTGTTTCCATTTTCAACGAATTCGTATGATGGGTGCATTTACCAATGCCAATATGTTATGCCAAGGCAATTGTTCAACTTCTCAGCAAAGTAACTACGTGATGATGGCCCTTTCAGATAACTTCTTGGTACAAATATTTATTCTGCTAATATATATTGTACATGTTAAATATATTACAGCGCATTTCGATATACGCATTTATTTACTTATATTGTTGTTATTACACATAGGGGTTGTCCCTTACGCAGACATCGGAGACCAATTCTTCTTATGTGAATATGGTAATGCGAAAATGTGGTACAGCGAGCGCTCGAACAAAAAGGGTCATGTCAATAATCAGAAATTCAGTTTATGTTGGTCTAGAGGAAACATATAATTACCAAAATTGTTAGAACCTCCTCAATACCTAAAAAAATTGTTTCAAAAAAATCATAGGTATCATAATCATTTCAAACAACATATTCGTGCATACAATATGATGTTTGCATTTACATCAATGCTTGGTCTTATTGATACCTCGGTGAACATTCGTCAAAAGCCATATATATTTAAAATACATGGACAACCTTATCACAGAATTGGCAGCTTATTACCGCAATTTGGAGAGAGCGCAAAATTTGCCCAACTTTACACCCATGATACAGAAAATGAAACTAGTAAGAGAATAAATGCACTCAGGTACGTCTTCACTATATTGCCATTGCTACATTTTTTAAAAAATTATTAATGTTAATTATATTAAACATTTTTCTCTTCATAGTGGTACACAGCGAACATCGTCGCGACTCCAACACTCTCTACACGAAGATATTGTCAAAAATATTCAGCAAATTCTTGATCAGCATAATCTTTTTGTTAAAATATTCCGAATGGCTCGTGATAGATTTACATGGTCTTCACAACTAGAAATGAAATTATGTTTGATAGGAGACCGCGATAACCACGATAGACTATACAATTTGCCGGAAGTTTCGGAAGTAACGGCATTGATAGTAGGTGATTTAGACAAGAGATTAAACACAAGAGATATCATCTTGCAGAAACACAATACTGAATACATGAGGATAAATGAATTGCATCCATCGTATTTTCCGTTACAATATCCATTATTGTTCCCGTATGGAGAAGATGGCTATCATCTTGGCTTAAATTTACGCGTAACGAATTCTTTAGCTAAAAAAATTCGTTCTCAAATCAGTTTAAGAGATTTTATGGCATATCGTTTACAAGAAAGAGGTACTGAATCTTCTAATATAATACATTCAGGAAGATTTTTCCAACAATTTGTTGTGGATGGTTTTTGCATGGTAGAATCGGAAAGAACCTCATATATAAGAAATCACCAGAACAAACTGCGGAGCGAGAATTAAAAATAATAGAAGATGTTTTCCAATCAGAAAATAATTTTCCTTCAGCGATTGGGAAAAAGGATACTACCTTCATCATTTACAGGTGGTTCATGATATATGAAACAAAATTATTAAAACGCAATGATTCTATGCCAAAAACTTGGATTTCCTTATTTGTTCTTAACATTTACATGTAATCCTAAGTGGCATGAACTACAACGAATTCTACATCATTATAACGATACATCAGAAAACATACCAGATCTTTTAACACGATTTATTAAAAATAAAACTTGAAGACCTATTAGTAGACTTAAAACGAAACAAGCGATTGGGAGATATCAATGCATGTGAATTTGATAATTAGAAGATTTATAATGAAAAATGGAATCAAATTAGATAATCGATATATAGTTCAAAGGTAATCAAATATTTATTCAAATACATAAATAAAGGGTGTGATAGAGTTGTTACAACAATAACACCATCAGGAGAAATGCTTACAAACAAATTGCCAGATGAAATAAAAAACTATTATAGCTGTCGTTACATCTCAAGGTGCGAAGCTTGCTGGAGAATATTCAAATTTGACATTCATTACAGAAGTATACCGGTAGAGACATTAAAATTTCATTTGCTCGATCAACAAAATATAATATTTGATGAAGAAGATTAATTATGTGATATAACATCAGATGAATATATGCAACGAACAATGTTCATGGAATGGTTCTAATGTAATGGTTCATGTTATGAAGCTCGACAATTGACCTATTGTAATTTCCCAACGAAATTTATACGGAATAGAAAACACCGAATTTGGAAAACACGCCAACACGGGTTTGCATTTGGTAGATTACAACATATTAATCCCAATGCTGGAGAACTATACTATGTACGAATGTTATTAAATAAAATATGCGGTCATACATCATTTGAAGATATCCGCACAATCAACGGGCATTTGCAAGAAACATTTAAAGATGCATGCAGAACATTACGACTTTTAGATGACGATGACGGATATATCAATACAATAAAAGAGGCCAGTAATTGGGCATCTCCAGCGTATCTATGAATGTTATTTTTCATTTTGTTAACAACCGAATGTCTTTCATGTCCAGAACACGTTTGGCTAACGACATGGACCGTTTTATCGGATGACATATTGTATAAACGTCGCCGCATATTGAGATTACCAGGTTAGGGTATTTATTAGTATGACTTATGTAAGTATATTTTGATATTACATACATTGTTCTTTTAAAATTTCAGATTTTAATATGTGTGACGAAGAAATCAAAAACATAGCCTTTGGCGAAATAGAACAATTACTACAAAAAAATAATAGATCTTTAAAACAATATCTGTCAATGCCATTTCCTAGAGAGGCTCATAATCAATCGATGTTAAACAAATTAATATACGAAGAACTATCTTATGACCACAACAAATGGAAGCTGAATTTCTTAATCTTAAATCGCAGTTAACGGCATAACAATATACTGTCTTCGGGAAATTATGGAAGCAATAGATCAAAAGAAATGCCAAATATTTTTTTTATATGGACATGGAGGCACTGGAAAAACTTTTTTATGGAAAATGTTATCCACAACAGTGAGATCTCGTGGGCAAATTGTTCTAAACGTTGCTTCAAGTGGAATTGCTTCACTTTTGTTACAGGGGGGTCGTACTACGCAATCACCTTTCGCAGTACCAATAGATACCAACGAAAACTCATTAAGTAATATTAAATTGAACACAAATGTAGCACAGCTTATAAAACTGACACTACTTATAATATGGGATGAAGCTCCAATGGTACATAAATTTTGCTTCGAAGCCTTGGGTAAAAGTATTAAAGATATCATGGGCTCAATCAATCCTTTTTTGAAAACCAAAGCTTTTGGTGGGAAAACAGTAATATTCGGAGGCGATTTCCGGCAAATCTTACCATTAGTTACAAGAGGAAACAGGCATGACACTGTTCAAACGTGTATAAATTCTTCTTACATTTGGAACTACTGTCGTGTTTTGAAATTAACCCAGAATATGTGTTTACACATAGGCAATAGTTCTTTAAATCCAGATGAAATACAAGTTTTTTCTAAGTGGATATTTTATTTAGGGGACGGATCATTATGCGAACCTAATAATGGCGAATGTTTTGATAGACATACCCAAAGATTTATTGATTAACGAAGCATCAAATCCAATCGAAAGCATTGTTGCACATGTATATCCAAATATTACAACGACTACATATGTCCATTCTTCTTTCGAGAGTGGGTCATTTTATGCCCAACAAATAAAATCGTTGATGAAATAAACGAAATGCTCTTGCAATTACTTCTGGGACATTCCAAGGAGTATCTAAGCTCATATATATTGTGCACTGCCGATTCAAATAATAATGAGACATGTGAATTGTATAATACCGAATTTTTAAACAGCTTAAAATATCCAGGTCTTCCTAATCATTGCTTAACACTTAACGAAGGAGCTCCCATTATACTTTTACGAAACCTGGATCCAATGCTTGGACTTTGTAATGGAACATGACTTCAAATAACTCAACTCGGTACTAACATTATAGAAGGCAAAATAATAAATGGAACACATGCTGGAAACAAAGTATTTATACCACGACTCCCTCCAACTAATACAAATTTGCCTTTCAACTTTAAGCGAAAACAATTCCCTATTATGTTATGTTTTGCAATGACAATGAACAAAAGCCGAGGACAAAGTATCAGCCGAATTGGCATATATTTACCGAAGCCAGTTTTTAGCCACGGCCAATTGTATGTTGCATTTTCTAGAACAAAAACTCGAGAAGGATTAAAATTGCTTATTTTAGATGATACTGGTAAATGCACATCGAAAACAACAAATGTTGTGTACAAAGAATATTCAATAATATATAAAATTGTTGTACGTTTAAATACATTGTAACATTTTATTAACATCTATTATATATATATATATTCATGTTTTTTTGTATATTGCAAATAAATATAACATCTGCTTCGCGCGGGACTAATGCTAGTTAATATTTATAAGAGCATAAGTTTTTCTTAAAAAAATTGCCCCTATGATAATCTTTTTATACACCACTATATACACATATATGTAGACAAATTGCAGGGTCGTTTACTATGTTTGATTTTTAGAAATTTGCATTATCATATGTATTTGAATAGATTTATACTAGTGAAATGAGATGGAAACTAATTGTTTAAACTAGGCAAAACCTTTGAAAGATTACAAAGACAGTTACCTGTAAAAGTTATGTACCTTTTTACAAAAAGATAAGTTCCAATGATATATTGATATTTAAATACGATATATTGGAGCTATAAAATGATATGAAACAATTTTTATAGTATAACGATTGTTGAGATATAAAACAAATTGTAGTGATTTCATTACATCGACGAGATCGCCGGTATTGTACACATCATTATAACAAAACAAGAAAAGAGCAAAGGAAAAAAGAAAACAATAAACAATAAAAAGGACCAAAGCTTTAAAATTTTTTAAGTAACGTTGAAAATTATTTATACATTTATCGAAAGGTTCACCATTGACGCTCGAAGAGTCTCTTTCCTTGCAATGACCTAATGTTTTCCATAATTTTATTATAAACAAAGACTACATGACCGTAAGACTTAATGCATCATCTCTCAAAACACAATACAATCAAACTTCATGTTGTTGCTGAAAGTAATATGCCTATGTAATATTTAAATAGTTTCGGGTTAAAAGTGTAATTATTAAAAAGTTAATAATTATTTAAGAAACGAAAATTAGGTTTTCGTTATCAGATTTTAAGAATAAAAAACAAAACCCTAATAGCCGTCAAAAGAAAAAAGACAAAGAACGAAACAGTTTCGTTCATCGGAGAATTCCGCACCAAAGGTTGAAGGCAGAATCCGATCTCGGCGTGGATACACGTAGAGGACTTGTGCTATCAAGTCTTGCATCCGATTATCACAGGTTCAACGTTTACAGGTATATTCGAAATCGTTTCTAAATCTGTTCGTCGTTGAAACCCCGAAAAACTAATCTAAACATGACTAGATCTAAAATTCGGGTTGATAAAAACACGCTTTCGCACCCCAAATCAACCCAACAGTGGTATCAAAGCGTCTAGTCGTCTGTTTAGATTAGTTTTTTGAATTGTTTGGTAAAAAATGGATCGAAAAAACGTAAAAATCGCGCCTGCGGACCTGCTGTGCTCGGGCCGCGCAGAATTCTTCTCTAAGTTCATCTAACTCGGTTCTCGGGATTTCTTTTTCATCTCTCTCATCTAGCAGTTTTGTATAATGCTTTACCTCATGGGGATCTTTGTAAAGTCCCTCTCCAGCTTCTAGAAGAGCCATCTCAAGGGAATCCATATTCCCAAACTCCTCTAACACTTCCTCGGCTAATCTCTCTAATACATCAATATAAAACACCGAGTCTACCATACAAGGTTGCCTAAGTGTGTCGTTCCAATTGAACTCCACTTCCTCATCTCCAAACTTTAAATTGAGTCTACCTTCGGCACAATGTATAATAGTCTTGGCCGTATTGAGGAAAGGTCTACCTAGGATGATAGGAATTTTCTTGTCCTCCTCCATGTCTAGTACAACAAAATCAACCCGGACAAAGAATTTTCCTACTTGCAATGGGACGTCTTCAAGTATTCCTTCGGGGATTCTAACACTCCGATCAGCCATGGTGAGTGCCATTCTCGTCGGTCGAAGATCCATCCTACCCTTAAGATCCAACTTCTCATACAATGACAATGGTAGCACGCTTACGCTTGCTCCGACGTCGATTAGCGCATGGTTAATCTCATAATCTCCAATTCTACAAGGGATTACAAAAATACCTAGATCCGGCATCTTTTTGGGTAGACTTGGCTATAGCATTGAATTGGTGACCATGACGGTTTCCATTTCCACGTCCCGCTTGTTCGCAAGTACGTCTTTGAGGAACCAAGGGGCTCAGGCATATAGTTATAGATTGATGCTAATTGGAAATAAGATTTCTAATGTTATTTTAACATTCATTAGCGAAAAATATCATATAGATGAAGTCTATGTCTTTATGATATTTACGATGTCTAACGCTCTGCTATAAATTTCATTTCGTTTTCAGATCTCCTGAGAATGTCTCAATTCAACTTGCGTCCAATTCTCGAGACCAACAAGCTGGTTGGTGAAAACTTTGACGAATGGCAATGCAATTTGCATCTGATGCTGACACATGAGAAGCTGATCGATATATCTGCGCGACTTGCGTCTCCAGCTGTCTAATATGAGTTGTAAGACTCTCCAACTGCTTCTGGGTGATTTCTTGACTCTTTACCAAGTCACTCTGATTTTGTTTAATTTCTGCAATCGAAGTAGTTTGAGCCCCTTGGATTTGGAGGATATTATTGAGCAAGGCGTTGAAATCGGGGGTTGCATCGGATTGGTTTGGCTGTGGTTGCGATGCATGTGGCTGATGGTTCTGAGGTTGGGGATACATCCTCGGCTGAAAATTCTGATTGCGTTGCATCAAACGCGGCTGAAAGTTCCC
>CM071866.1:42518049-42530471 GCA_036759665.1 Gynandropsis gynandra
TTATTTTCCGCTCCTTTCGCTCGGTGTTTGAGTGCTCACTTCCATCCGTCGCCTCGCACAAGTTGAAACTACGTTTCCGGGGTTAGATTGCCAAAATCACTCGTGTTTCTTCTCGTCTCTTCGTTTCCTACGCAAAACACGAAATGTGGATAAAGTCTCCGAATATACTCAATAAATGAATGAAATATGAATAATCTACTCTAAACTAGACCTAAGAATGATATAAAAACTATAACGGATTGCGTGTTATCATTTAGCCATTAAAAACAAATGGAAATTCACGACAGAAGAATGGCAAACACTCGACCAAAGAGGAAAAAGAAGAAAGGAAAGACAGGAGAAGAGGAAAGAAAAGAGAGGGGAGCAAAGTAAAATAGGCATTGGGACTGAAAACAAAAGAAAGATACAGAGCAGAGAGATGCAACGGAGGAGAAAGAGTGGAGAGAGAGCAGAACGCACACGAGGTAAAAGGACGGGGCGACAAAGCCGGATCGCGGAGGAGCTATTGAAGATGGCGGTAATAGAATAGGTAGGAATCTCGTTCTTTATCCATGTTTGATATTGTTGTCTTTTGCGTTTCGTTTTCTAAGTTCATGTCCGAGTAGGTCCATAGCCATATGTCAGAGAGTTTTGCTAATCTGTAACGAAGTCTTGTTCTTAATGCTTCGTGGTTCTTAATGCTTTCGTTCTTGTACGCCACTTGAATGAATGATATTGGTATTTGATCGTTTTTAGAATGATTGGTTGTTTTAATGATTTCGTTCTTGTACGCCACTTGAATGAATGATTGTAGAAGTCTAATGAATCTACACCAGGGGATTAGACTTTTGAACTTAGCCATGATTTAGGATTTAATCAATTTAGAATCTATGCTAGGTCAGTTGATTGAATCAAGGGATTAGGATAACGGTCTTAATGCGTCTAGTGGGTGAGATTACTCAATTGGAAGATTGGTAGTACACACGCTAGGTAGTGGAAAAGTCTACGCCAGTCAGTTCCTATATTAGAGCTTGAATTCCCTGAACTCGTGATAATATCTAAGCCCAATGATCATGTTAGAACTTCATTGCATCATCGTGCATCTCTCGAAACCTGTTGTATTTAGTTAATTGAAGTTTAACCGTTAATTAGTTAGTTTAGTTTTCTTATCATTCCTAACAATCATTGATTTTTACCGTCTTATTCATCAGTTTACTAGCTTTAGAGTTGCATCAATTCCTTGTGTTCGATCCTGGTACTATACGATCTGTATTCTTGCGGAAGCGTTAGTTTAGGCATTTTATTACTTGAGATTAACCACATCAAGTTTTTGGCGCCGTTTCCGGGGACTTGATTACGGCTTTAGAGTTAGGAAACTTTTGGATTAGGGCATAGTCCTTTCCGGAGTCTCATTCGTTTTTCGTGTTTTTGTTTTTTTTTTCTCTTCTTGAGTCAAATCTTTTTACCTCTCGGAGCCTAACCGTTTCTTGTATTTCTATTGTGTGAGATACTTTATCGTGCGAGACAAAAGAAGAACAAATGGAAGAACGTCACATCCTAAACGCGCCACAAATTTCAGCCGTGTTAACCTATGGAACATACATGGCTCCTAGGCATACGCAACTCTTGTCATGCATCGTTAGATGGGATGCCCGCATCGAATTACAACCAACATTCATTCAAATGTTCGGTAAGGCAACATCCAGAGAGGGATCCACCGAGGATCCAAATCAGCATCTTACTGATTTTAAGATGCTTTGCCAAACCATCAGAACCGGAGAAGGAGTCTCGGATGAGGACGTCATGCTCGCTGCCTTTCCATTCTCAGTGAAGGATAAAGCGCAAGACTGGTTGTATTCCCAACCGGCGAACTCTATACAATCATGGGGACACCTAGAGGAAAAATTCATGACGGGATTCTTCCCTCAGAGTAAATCTCAGCTCGCCAAGAATCAAATCAACACATTCGTCCAAGGAGCAGCTGAGAGTTCATACGAAGCGTGGGAACATTTCAAAGGCTACCAACGCCTTTCCCCACACCACGACATGGATCAGAGCTATCTTATAGACAACTTTCTGCAAGGACTCATGGACAACACGAGAATTTTGATCATAGCCGCAGGTGGAGATTCTCTAAGCAATCTGACGTTCCCACAGATCGAGTACCTAATCGATTGTATGGCTGATGAAGGCAGCAATGCCGCTGGAGAATATAATCGAAATGCTCGAGAAAGGGTGGCTAACTTGAACGCGACTCATGCTTTATACGACGGTCTAGCCGAGGTGAAAGACCAAGTCACAAGGATCTACAATCTCCTATTTGAGTCGCGCCGTCCTCATTCTTTGGAGCAATCAGAGGAACAAGGGGTTCAAGGGTACGAGGAAGTGAGTTATGTAAGCTACAACCAACCTTTGGGAAACACATACAAGCCCGGATGGAGGAATCACCCTAACCTCTCCTACAAGAAATCCGACGGTGCCTTTAATGCGGAATAACTATCAGGGAACTTTCAACCACGGGTACTACAACGAAATCAAAATTTTCAGCCAAGGATGCATCCCCAAACTCAGAACTATCAATCATGTGCATCTCAGCCACAACCAAACCAATCTGAAGCAGCCCTCGAAATCAACACCATGTTTAATCGTCTCCTCCCATTCCAAGAAAATCAAAGCAACTTGTTGATGGAAGTGCAACAAAGTCAGAATAATTTTGTGAGGAAAGTGAAAGCAAATCAAGAGAACACCAAGAAGCTGCTACACAGCTTTCAAACTCACCTTAGACACTTGGAGATGCAAGTTGCACAACTAGCACAAGAGGTAGCACGTCCACAAGGGGCTCTACCGGGAAGGCCAGAAGCGAATCCTTGTGAGCACGTCAACGCCATATATACTTAAAGAGTGGTAAGTTGGTGGATCAGCGCGCTCCTTCAATGTTTGAAAGGGGTGAAGCATCTAGTACAAAGGTGGAAAAAGGCAACAAGTTTGAAGAGCACAAGAAGAAAACCGACGAGGAAGAAGAGCCAAAATACATAAAACCCGAACCAAGACCACCTCCTTTGCCATTCCCACAATGTCAATGCAAAAAACTGATAGATCAGCCCACTCCTTCAACATTTGATAAAGGTGAAACGTCTAGTACAACAACGAAAAAGGGCAGCAACGTTGAAGAGCATAAAAAGAAAACCGAAGAGGAGGAGACGAAATACGTAAAGATCTAACATGCAATACATCACGGAGGAGGCCAACTTCTTAAGCGTTCTGACTGAAAACGGAAGAAAGATACATAGCAGAACGCAATAGAGTAGAGAGAATGGAGAGAGAGCAGAACGCACACGAGGGCAAAGGACGGAGCGACAAAGCCGGATCGCGGAGGAGCAATTGAAGACGTCGGTAATAGAATAGGGAGGAATCTCTTTCTTTATGCATGTTTAATATTGTTGTCTTTTGCGTTTCGTTTTCTAAGTTCATGTCCGAGTAGGTCCATAGCCATACGTCAGAGAGTTTTTCCGATATGTAACGAAGTCTTGTTCTTAATGCTTAGTGGTTCTTAATGCTTTCGTTCTTGTACGCCACTTGAATGAATGAGATTGGTATTTGATCATTTTTAGAATGACTGGTTGTTTTAATGCTTTCGTTCTTGTACGCCACTTGAATGAATGATTGTAGAAGTCTAATGAATCTACACCAAGGGATTAGACTTTTGAACTTAGCCATGATTTAGGATTTAATCAATTTAGAATCTACGCCAGATCGGTTGATTGAATCTAGGGATTAGGATAGCAATCTTAATGCGTCTAGTGGGTGAGATTACTCAATTAGAAGATTGGTAGTACGCACGCTAGGTAGTGGACAAGTCTATGCCAGTCAGTTCCTATATTAGAGCTTGAATTCCCTGAACTCGTGATAATATCTAAGACCAATGATCATGATAGAACTTCATTGCATCATCGTGCATATCTAGAAGTCTGTGGTATTTAGTTAATTGAATTTAAGCCGTTAATTAGTTAGTTTAGTTTTATTTGCATTCCAAACACTCATTGATTTTTACCGTCCTATTCATCAGTTTACTAGCTTTAGAGTTGCATGAATTCCTTGTGTTCGACCTTGGTACTATACGATCCGTATTCTTGCGGAAGCATTAGTCTAGGTATTTTATTATTTGAGATTAACCATATCAACTAGCATGTCATACCACGCCCTTGGTAAGTCGATATACATGATCTGAAAGTTTGTGATCCTCGAAACTATGAGGTTGTTCAACGTATACTTCCTCTTGAATGATTCCATTCAGAAATGTGTTCTTCACATCCATTGGATATAACCTGAAACCAAAAGCACAAGAAACTCCAAGTAGAAAATGTATAGATTCTAGCCTTGCAACTGGTGCGAAGGTTTCATCAATGTCTATTCCTTTAACCTGTGTATATCCCTGAGCTACGAGTCATTCTTTGTTTCTTGTAATTTGACAATCCTCATTAGTTTTGATTTTAAAGATCCATTTGGTTTAATTACATTGGTTTCAGTGGATCGAGGAACTAGATGGCAAACATCATTACGTTTAAATTGTTCTAATTCCTCATGCATGGCCTTATCCAAAACTAACATTTCAATGCCTCTTTAACAATTTTTATTCATGATGAGATGTAAAGCAGACGAATCTCACCAAGTCTATGGTAGGTTCTACATCTAGTAGTTAGTTTGTTCCTTCGGTAGACCTTCGGCTTCGATAAGTATGTTTGACAATTCTGATTGTATCTAAGGTACAAATCTTTCAACAGATGATTCGGAGTTTTGACTCTCTTAATCAATTACAACCTTAGTAGACTCAATAATAGTTTTTGCTATGGAAATTATGAACTCAAAAAAGATACTGAATTTGTACCATAACCTAGAAACATTCCCTCATCACTCTTAGAATCAAACTTACCAAGATATTCATGATCATTGAGTATGTAGCACTTACATCCAAACACATGGAAATAATTGATTTTTAATGTCTTTCCTTTCCATATTCCATAAGGTCTTTTTTCAGTATCTGTTCAGGCATAAACTCTATTGATGATATGACAAGCCGTGTTTATGGCTTCCGCCAAGAATCAAGGTGCAACTTCATTATTGTGCAGCATTGTCTTTTTTCAGTACTTGTTCAGGCATAAACTCTATTGATGATATGACAAGCCGTGTTTATGGCTTCCGCCAAGAATCAAGGTGCAACTTCATTATTGTGCAGCATTGTCCTAGCCATTCCATGTAAAAGTTCGATTTGTTCTTTCTTATTTTGGTATGCCTTGTATGTCTTGGGGTATCATCCTCATCACTTTTTCAAAAATTTGTTAAACTCTTTGCTAACAAGGATATCTCTTCTGCAATTTCGACAATCTTCGTTGTGTTTTCTTCTGATTTAAGTGCTATCCCTTGGGAGGATTCTTTGCTAGTTGATCCTTGTTCCAGATTCAACTCCATTTCATAGGCTAACAATATTCCTCAATTTTTTTTAAGCTCGTTGTGTCGGTATTGAGTGACATGTTAATGGTTGTCTTTTGTGCTGAGAATTTCTTAGGTAAGCATCGAAAAATTTTCTTGACTAGGTTCTTGTCTTCAGGAGGTTGACCAAGAACATGTGCTTAATTGGGCCATTCAACCTTCCACTAAACGCTTTCATGTTTTCATTCTCTCCCATTTCAATTTTTTCAAATTGATGTTTGAGAATATCTAACCTTGTTCTCTTTACACTTAGAGTTTCTTCATGGATTGTTTCAAGTGTGTCCTAAACATCTTTTGCCAATTTGCACCCTTATATTTGCTTGAATTCGTCCATGTCCATCGAGGCAAAAATTGCAGCTAACGCCTTTGCATTATATGTTGACGATCTCTTCTCAGATGGTGTCCTTGATCAAGCGGTTTCTCCTTTTTCGTTACCTTTGTCATCTTTTCGTTACCTTTGTGATGGCTTCCCACACATCTACTTCTATATCGTGAATTTTTTGCTCGCATCTTAACCTTTCAATATTCATAATTGGAGGAGCTAAGCATCATGGGTTTGCAATACGAGTATAAGTATCGCGAAATTTCAATCCCTCTCTAAACTGGATCTCAAACGGATATGTAAGATTAATTTCTTTCATCCGTTTCGAAGTCTGATACCAATTGAAAAAAACAAAAGAGTAGATGGACAAGATTTTTGGTGGAGTTCTCAAAACTCCAAAGGACGTCCTATTTAATTCAAACGGTTTACCAAGTACACTTGAATACAGACTCAGACTCACCCTGAGACTCTATCCATCTTGAACTTAAATTCCAAGCCACAAACGACACACACCTCGTATGCAACCACCTAAAATTATTCTTACAATAGTCTTAGATTTCCGAATGACTCCACGAATCACTCACCCACAAATCCATAAACACGTTATCTAAGATTTTTGTAAACAAAACACTCTCACAAGTTAAAATGAAACACAGTAGTTTTCGGCTAAGCTTTTCTCTCTTGAATATTCTTGCTTATTCTTTGCTAATTAAGAAGTTACATTTCGTTCATGGTATAGCGCTCTTTATAGAGATCTTGATGTGTAAGTTGAGAAATATTCTCCATATTTTTACCTTCCTTGATATTCTCTATGATATCCTCCAATTTGTTAGTCTTTGACTTGTTAAACTTTGACCTATTCAAACATAAGACTCGTCAAAACTTAAGATCAAAATAATACTCTAACATTAAACTTTATATGGACACAACATACATAAATTTTTGTCTTATTAATTCAAATATCCCATTCCTTCCGCTGAAGCAATTCACTATTCATGGTCTTTTTTGTTTGTTCTAATTCGATCATAGAATGTAATGATTTAATGGACGATGGAAAGAAGATGGCATCACCTTCAAATTCAGTTCTATGGTAAAATGGGCGACAACGGTGAACGACTATTTTTTCATAACTACGGATGAGTTACTTGCTCATTTGTTGCCTTGGTTGTATGAGCAAAAGAGAAAAACAGTGTTAGTTAATATATCTTTGTGTATTAACGTATTAAACATTTATTTTGTAGAAAAGTTTAGGTATTTTCAATCAAGCATGGATATTTTTGTACACAAAAACCTTTCGTAAATTATTTTTTGTACACTGCTTGATTGACTAAAACACAAAATAAAATAAAAAAACAGTTTTATGAACGAAAATGATAGGACATTTGTTTATTTGTCCTTTCATTTGTTACGTAGTGCCAAATATTTTCTTTTTCTTTTTCTTTTCAAATGGAATATAACTATATATATATATATATTATATCCTATAAAAGGAGATGCTGAGTGAATAGTGTATGTTAGCTCACTTGAGTTCCTTTTCTATTTTTTTATTAATGCTTAATGCTTAATAATAAAAATATTATATATTTAATATGAGGTTTGAATTATGGTGTTGTCATAACAAACCTAATATCAAATAATAAATGATCATTTAAAAAAATATTAAATTAGTAAAATTATTATAATACAAATAAAATGATAATTAGTTTTTATTAGTCAAAAGAATCATCGATATAATTAGTCCAACAACTATTTATTATAGCAAAATTATTGTAATATTTATAAATAAATAAAATGATATATTACTTTATATTTGTAATAATATTTTATATTAGTTATTGAAACAACCATTATAATTTGGAGTTAATATGGGTTAACCATTATAATTTGGAGTTAATATGGGTTAATTCTAAATGTGGCATATAAGTAACAATCATATAACTTTTAAGTTTTAACTTATTACATTAATTAAAAATTTTATTACTTTTAGTGAATGTTCTACGTTCTCCAACAATTTTTCTCAATTCATTTCAATATCTATTCAAATATTTTTTTTGTCATTTTTAATATTGGATATTATATGTTGGATTATAATGATAAAAGTATACTTATTTTCAAATGAATTCATAAATCATTTATATATCATATTATTAAATATTTTTATTTTTTATATATAATAAATTAATACTTTTATAACTTATATTTAAATAGAATTTTACAAATACTTAAAATATTATTAAATAGAATATTTTAGTTAATTATAAATAATTTTATGATATTCTTGAATAATTTTATTATATTATTATTTAAGATAAATAGTTTTTTCTAAAATTTTGTCTTTCTATAATTTTACAAATGGTTTGTTAGTCCTCCACATCAGCATTTTATTTTTTCTATTAAAAATATAAATATTAAAAAAAGGCATTCAATTTGTTTGTTATAATTTATTATTTCTCTTTCCAATTTCACATGTTCAATATATTTTGTTAACTACGTTCACACATTCAATATTTTGTTTTGTCCTTTCGTTTTCATGTTTATCCCTTAACATCATGAATTTACCTTCCTTGATGAACATGAAGCATCAGAAGAATAATTGGGAAAGGCAACGATGGAACACCACAGAAGAGGCGAATACATAGCTCGTGGGAGACAAACAGAGATGACGGTAGTGGAGACGAGGGAGAGAGGGATTGAGGCTGGTAGTAGAGAAGATCTACCTGTGTTTGTCGGGGAGGAGACAAGCGGTGGAGTTATGGAACGAGTCAAAGGACAGTGGTCCCTAGAGGAGGATATGGTACTGAGTCAACTCGTGGGAAAGTTTAGAGCGAGGAATTGGTATTGGAGTATGCTCTAGAGACCAATCATTTGGATGATTCTTATTTGAGTATTTCTCATGTATCATGAAATTTTCCATAAAATGGCACTCTATTATTTCATTTTATTTACTATCTGCATATATAAATAGATGAAATAATATCCTTAGAAATATAATTTAAGATACTCTTAAAACATCCCTAGTCGAGCATCATTGAGAATAAGTATATCAATGTTGCATTAAGACTAGTATGTTTAAATTGATATAGATATCAATTTAACACATAGGTACATGTTAGAGAACAATGTATTGGACGATCCGCCATGAGATTGCTACATGGATTGTTATATGAGTATCATAGCTATTCTCATAGTGATTATGGTATATATATAATCCTATGACTTGAGATCGTAAGAGATCTTAACATAAGCAATTGCATGCTTTGACACTATCAGACATACTCGTAAATGGGTGGACGAACAAGATAGTGATTGGGTGTGTAATCTGTTTATGTGGAAAGATGTTGGTTGATCAAGATAAGGATTTGTCCTTCCTATATAACAGGAGTGATGTCACGAGCTCATAGATTGAATTAGATGAGTATGATACGTTCTGTGACTCATGTTCAATATACACATCAAGGACAAAAGAATTAATTTACATAACCAGATTGGTAATGTCGAGTCACAAACATTTTCATTGCTTAGAAAATAATGATGTGTTGCTAGACACGGCTCATTATTTGCACTACAAAAAAACACGCAATTTCCAATGGACGGGGCAACGGATCCGTCCGTTGGAAAAGCGTGCCAATGGATTGCAACGGGAAAAAATCCGTTACAAATCCGTTGCAAAATGCAATGGATTTGTAAAGGAAAACCGCCGTTGGAATGACTATTGGAAATCCGTCGCAAATTTTAACGGATGGCAACGGAAACCATCCGTTGGCAATGTCCGTTGGAAGATCCATTAGAAACTGGACAAATGCATTCCAACGGTCGTCCGTTGCAATTTATAACGGGCATCCGTTAGAAGTTGCAACGGATACCCGTTGATGTTGTGAATTTCAAGGCCATCGGTATAAATGAATTTACGTGAACCTCCAACGGGCATCCGTTGGAAATTGCAACGGATGCCCGTTGGAAAGTTCACTATTTAGATCATACCAAAGAGTTCATCAAACCATCAATAACAAAAACATTTTCGAAAAAATGTCGTCGTCTTCAAATCGAAATATATATAGATCAAGAGAGTGGATGTATAGAAGAAAAGATCCTGTTACCGAAGAGATTACGCAAGAATTCTTACACGGATTAGAGCAATTCATGAGTTTTGCATCGATGCAACCTTTGTGTGAAGAACGCGATTCGGCGAAACAACCTATATATGAAGGTTGTCGTGAAGGTCAGTCTCGTTTATCTTTATCTTCAAGATTGATGAGTATTAAAACAGACTACAATGTGGCTAAAAAATTGCATGGATTAATTTTGTAAAACAATGCGGGAATATTTACCGGAAAATAACCAAGCTCCCGAGACATACTACAAAACAAAGAATATGTTAAAAGATTTGGGAATTCCACATGATAAAATTGATGTTTGTAGAAACAGTTGCATGTTGTTTTCGGGAAATGATAAAGACTTGTTGGAATGCAAGTTTTGCGGTGCAAGCATATTTCGGCCTGAAAAACCATCTTCGAGGAAATATGTACCATACAAGAAAATGTGTTATATGTCTGTAGCAAACAAGTTGAGAAGGTTATATGAACTGAAAAAAACCGCTGCAGCAATGAGATGGCACGCAGAACACTCCACGGCCGAAGGTGTAATGCAACATCCATCGGATCGTCAGGCTTGGAAAGATTTCAATGAAATATTTCCCGAGTTTGCGTATGAAACGAGAAACATTTATCTTTGCCTGTGCACGGATGGTTTTAATCCCTATGGACAATCTGGAAGTCAATATTCTCTGTGGCCGGTGATTTTGTCTCCGTATAATTTACCTCCCGACTCTGTTCTAAAAATCGGCCTAGGCGGCCGCCTAGGCGGCGTCTAGGCGCTAGGCGGTGGCCGGGCGCCCCGATTAGTCACTAATCGGATGTTCTAGGCGGACCGGACGCCTGGGCGGGCTAGGCGGGGACCTAGGCGGGCTAGGCGGGCTAGGCGGACGCCTAGGCGGTCTAGGCGGGCGCCTGGGCGGTCTAGGCGGCCGTCTAGGCGGTATTCTAGTTTTAAAGGTAGAAAAACAAATTTAAGACAAAAAAAACTTTAACAATTAGTTTGTCAATATGATAATGAAATTAGAATACTTTAGAATGAGTAAATGATTACAAATTCATATATTTATTTTTCATTATAGTTATATAAATAATCATTTGTTTCTTGTGTAAGTAGTTATGCACAAAAAGACGAAACCGACTTAATAGTAAAAGGTTGAATAATCTAGTTTATTTTTAATTCAACGTGAGGTTGATGGTTTAAAATAAAAATACATGAACAAGACTTTGAATGTGTTTCTATCTAATAAACCATATCATTTTCAAGATTGGATTGTTGATAATGGAAAAACAGACGATGAATCAAAGGAAGAATATATGAAGGATCAAACCAAAATGTGTGTACGTGTGAATGTTCAAGAGATCGAGCAAATGGATGATTTGCGTATAGATAGAGAGTTTGATGAATCATATTTTGATTTCGACGAAGAAGAAATTAACATACAATTTGAATTTGATTAACAACATTTCAATAAAGAATATAAAAAAAGTTGAATGATTATGAATGTTTTAAATTAAAAATTTGCTTTGAGTATATTTTCTAAGGAGACACCGCCTAGGCTCCGCCTAGGCGCTCTAGGCGCTAGGCGCTGGGTGTCCGCCCGCCTAGCGCCTAGCGTTTTCTTGAACCTTGCCTCCCGAAATGTGTTTGAAAAGAGAGGTAATGTTTCTGACGTTGCTGATTCCAGGACCAAAACATCCGAAGAAAAGTTTCGATGTATATTTGCAGCCCTTAATTCATGAATTACGACAGTTGTGGAACGAGGGAATCCTTACTTATGATGTCTGTACTAAGCAAAATTTCATATTGAAAGCGGTCTTGTAGTGGACAATTAGCGATTTTCCTGCGTATGGAATGTTATCTAGATGGAGCACGCACGGAAGATTAGCATGTCCTTATTGTATGGAGGATACAGATTCATTTCGAGTAGTACATGGTAAGAAACCATGTTGGTTTGATTGTCATAGAAGATTTCTTCCTCCTGGTCATGCTTTTCGGAAAGATAAAAAACATTTTCGGAAGAACGTGGTACAAAAAGAAGAGGCACCGTGCATGCAAACCGGAACACAAATCCTTTACAAAAGATTGAACACAATGGAGGACTTACAAGAATCGGTAGAATGCAGTGGAGATCGTGGGCATCGTAAACCAAAAGGTCAAGGTGAATGGCATAACCGGTATAAACGTAGTATCTTTTGGGAACTACCATATTGGAAATCAATTATATTACATCATAATTTAGATGTTATGCATATCGAGAAGATTTGAAGTCAATATGCCGACGACGTGAGTTAGAATTACGAGATGGAAGGTCACCAATCCCGATATTCAGATTGTCTGGTCCGGCGAAAACAGCATTATTCATGTGGTTAAAACAGGACGTTAAGTTTCCCGATGGATATGCATCGAACATTACTCGGTGTGTGGATATTGTTGGTTCGAGGCTGATCGGATTGAAAAGTCACGATTGTCACGTTTTCATGCGGTGGCTCATTCCAATCGCATTTGCTGAGCTCTTACCATGGAATGTTCACGATGTGTT
>CM071866.1:42571263-42596175 GCA_036759665.1 Gynandropsis gynandra
ACAACATAGAGCTCAAACTCTTACCAAGAGTTGATGGATCTCATCTTGATCAGTCACTAACTACGCAAATATCTACTTATTCCCAATATCTATTCAACTAGTACTCTCAGATACTAGGTGTCCAGAATCAAAGAATAATAGATGAGATGCTAGTTACTATGCTGATCTCAGGTCTAAGGAAAAACTAACTATCGAACTATCTTGAGAAATCTTATGACAGTTTATTGGTTATTTAACCATTAAGCATTTCTCCCTTTACGTGAGTTCAGTGATCACATCATCATGTGTATCACCCATATATGTGATTCAGTAAAAGAGATCTACTGATTTCTATCACCATAGAAACTTATCACATACATGTTGTTCTTTCCGGATCACTGTAGTCCGAGTAGTGATCCTACGAACAAGAACAATTTAGATTAAATCATACAAAAAATTTGACTCTCTTTATTATGATCTCTATCATAATGTCAAGTTTCAGATTTAATCTTGGACTCTATCATACATTTATGAAAATTCGTCATATGAAAAATAATGCCATATATTATAAAATTAAAATCGATGTCTAAAATACAACTTGCTCCATGTCTATGAACTAATGCCAGCTAGTCATCTCTCTTAATCCGATCCTCAGCTTATGCTTGTCAAACTCCATTGACCCAAGCGCCTTCGTGAACGGATCCGCTACATTTTCCTTTCCATCCACCTTATGGATTTGCACGTCCCCACGCATTATGATCTCTCGTATCAGGTGAAACTTCCGCAGAACATGTTTCGATTTATGATGAGACCATGGTTCCTTCGCCTGAGCAATAGCTCCGGTGTTATCACACAATAAAGGAATGACTTCCTTTATCGAAGGTACCATGCCAAGTTCATCTATGAACTTTCTCATCCAAACCACCTCTTTAGCTGCTTCGAAAGCCGCTATATATTCTGCTTCAGTCACCGAATCGGCTATAGTAGCCTGCTTGGAACTCTTCCAACTTACTGCGCCTCCATTCAGACAAAAAACATGGCCTGAAATGGATCGACTGTCATCCTTGTCCGTCGAGAAACTCGCATCAGTGAATCCTTCTAACTCCAAGTTAGAACCACCATAAATGAGGAACTGGTCCTTAGTCCTTCTCAAGTACTTAAGGATGTTCTTAACAACCTTCCAGTGTTCCTCACCAGGATCTGCCTGATATCTACTCACTACACTTAGTGCGTAGGCTACGTTAGGCCTAGTACACGTCATGGAGTACATGATGGCTCCCACTGCGCTAGCGTAGGGAAGCCGACTCATGCGTTCTCTTTCCTCCGGGGTCTTAAGACAATCCTCCCTAGAAAGAGAATTTCCAGTGCCTATCGGTAGATAGCTCTTCTTGGAACTTTCCATGTTGTATCGTCTCACAATACTGTCGATGTACTGGGATTGTGACAATCCAAGCAACCTCTTCGATCTATCCCTATAGATCTCTATTCCCAGAATATAGGCTGTTTCTCCTAGATCCTTCATGGAGAACTGATCAGACAACCATGACTTCGTCTCTTGCAACGTCGAAATGTCATTTCCCATTAGCAATATGTCATCCACATAAAGCACAAGGAAGACAACCGTGCTCCCACTAAACTTCTTGTACACACAAGGCTCTTCATCGCATCTAACAAAGTTGAACTCTTCAACTGCCTTGTTAAAGCGAATGTTCCAGGTTCGAGAAGCTTGCTTGAGTCCATAAATGGACCTCTGAAGCTTGCATACCATATGACCTTGAGTCGGCGACGTGAAACCCTCAGGTTGAGTCATGAAAACCTCTTCCTGGAGCTGTACATTAAGGAAAGTTGTTTTCACGTCCATCTGCTAAATCTCATAGTCATAGTACGCCGCTATCGCAAGTAGAATCCGAATAGCTTTGAGCATTGCCACAGGGGAGAACGTTTCTTCATAGTCAATCCCTTCTTGTTGACTATACCCGTTGGCAACTAGACGAGCTTTATAGGTCTCTACCTGCCCGTCTGCTCCAATCTTCTTCTTATAAACCCATTTACAACCAATCGGTCTGGAAGCCTGTGAAGAATCAACCAAAGTCCATACTTTGTTGATCTTCATAGATTCCATCTCGGATTTCATGGCTTTTCACCATTTCTCAGAATCTGGGCCTTGTATTGCCTCTTGGAAAGTCAACGGGTCTTCATCTCTATGACCGATCACGTCCTCTTGCACAATCAGATTAAGTGTGTCAGGTGCACGTCGAGAACGTGTTAACCTTCTCAAGAAAGGCTGTGTAGCAGGTTTTACCAACACTAGGATATCTTGTTGGACTTGTTCCTGAGCAAGTTCCTGAACTTGTTCTTGAACGGGCACTGTTACTTCAACATTTGAAGTTGAAGCGCCGGAGCCTAACACTATGTCACCCAGCCAAGAACGCTCATTTGACATCTCATGTCCATGAGCTTGTGTTGGTTGGTCGGGCTCTTGAATCTCGTCAAGAACTACTTCTCCACCATGAATTCCTTCCTCAAGGAATTCCCTTTCCAGAAAGGTTGTCGTTCTGGCCACAAACACTTTGTGTTCAGTCGGGTGGTAGAAATAATATCCCATAGTTTCCTTGGGATATCCTATGAACCTACACTTGTCAGACCTAGCATCAAGCTTGTCTGGCTGAAGTCCTGAATGAAGGCTGAACAACCCCAAACCTTTATGTGTCTCAGGTTTGGTTTTCGTCCCTTCCATATCTCATATGGAGTTTCAGAGACCGCTTTAGTGGGAACCTTGTTTAAAATGTAAGCAGCTGCTTCTAAAGCATAACCCCACAAGTTTATTGGAAGATCTGTGAACTCCATCAATGTGATGAAATATTAATATCCACCCCTAGCCTGAACTTTCATCGGTCCGCATACATCAGTATGTATGAGTCCTAGAAGTTCTGTAGCTCTCTCTCCGGTTCCATTAAACGGAGATTTGGTCCTCTTGCCAGTGAGACAGGACTCACAAGTCGCATAAGATTCATAATCGAAATGGCCCAGAAGACCATCTTTATGCAACCTGTTTATCCTCTTCTCACCGATGTGACCAAGTCTACAATGCCAAAGGTACGTTTGTCTTTGACGATCATCTACCTTTCTCTTATGGCCCGAAACATGCATGTTAATTTGTTTTACATTAACATCAGGTAAGATATAAAGTCCTTGTTGCAAATAACCATTCACACATAAATCATCACCATGATAAATAGAGCAAATGTTATTACTGAAAAATGTTCGAAATCCACGTCTATCAAGCATAGAAATAGAAATTATGTTCGAAACAAACTTTGAAACATAATAACAGTCGTCTAGCAACAAAGTCTTGCCCGTAGGCATAATAACGGAAATACATCATACGGCTAGAGCAGCAACACTTGCGCCATTTTCAACCTTCAGACTTAACTCTCCCTTTCTGAACCTCCTACTGATCCTCAGCCCCTACAACATATTGCATACGTTAAAGCTGCTATCGATATCCAATACCCATCTAGATGAATCAATAGTAGTCAAAGATAACATGAAAACATTTTTCATGAGAATCTTACCTTGCTTCTTGCCCTTCAGAGACTTCAGGTATTCCTTACACGGGTGGACCCGAGTTCACAATCAGGCTTGGGGAGGAGAAAGCTGGGACGTAGAAGAGTTCTGCCTCTGACGATCTGAGACCCTAACGACCGGAGACCCGACCAGCTCATTTTTCGGGTCGGCTCAGGTCCGAGAAGAGGAACCATTCGTGCATGTGTTGATGACCCAGATAGTTCAGCGAAGCGACATCACCGTCTCCGACGGGTTCGCCGCCGCGAGCTATGCCGTGTTTCTCGATTACTCCATATGTGAACTTTGTGGGAAGGTGTACACCTTCACTCTTCCCGGAAAACCGTTCTTTCCTGTTAAATAATTGTTTCCTGGAAAATCGACGAGACTCCGGCGAACAAGACTCGACTCCATGGCGTCAGAGTTGAAACTGGGGAAGAAGAAGGTATTAAGAAACGCGAAAACGACGAACACAGAGAGAGTAAGTAAAATGAACTTCTCTGCGTTGGAAAATTTTCTCGGCATGGATGAGAACAAAGGCAGATTATGCGATTTCAATGCCTCATCCAAACAGGGTTTCCTGATTTTGGGTTTAAGTCTTTCGCTCATTCTGCACAAAATCACGGCAAAACTGCCACCTCGTGGAGCTCGAAAGAAGACGCTCGTACCTATTAGAAAGCTTGTTTATATATATATATATATATATATATATATATATATATATATATATATATATATATATATATATATATATATATATATATATATATATATATATATATATATATATATATATATATATATATATTCACAAGCTTATTGTGCAAAGAAAGCATTGTGCAAAGAGAGACTTGAACATTTATACTGTTTAAGTTTTGTGTTTATGAACGAAAGAAAATGATGTATTTAGAAAGAAATGTTTAGATTTATTTGATGAAAAAATACCTTACAACATGATCTATTTGTACTAAAACTCTAAACCTAACATTCTTTAAATAACCACAAATTTTACTTACCATACTCATCCTAAACCACACATTAAAAGTTAACAATTTGATAAACTTAACTTATTTAGAATAGGTGATGTAAGTGATGACTTAAACAATGAAGTAATCAAATGGATCATATTAACTTAAAACTCCTCCTTGATCCATTTGTTTCTCATCCCAAGTCTTTTCTTTAGCTCTTTGAATCTTGAAGGCGGTAGTGCTTTAGTAAAAATGTCCGTCAACTGATCTTCAAATTTGCAATAGGTGAGTTTGATAGTACTATTGTTCTCTGCCACTCTAACCACGTGATACTTGATGTTAATGTGATTTGTCCTTTTGTGTTGAACCGGGTTCCTCCCAATCGCAATAGCTAATCTATAGTTGCAAAAGATTGGTGTATCTTTTTCTTGCTTGCATTCTAAACTCTTGAGTAGATTTCGAAGCCAAATTGTTTGGTTCACAGTTGTTGTAGCTGAAATGTACTCGCTTTCGCAGTTAATTGGGTGATTACTTCTAGTTTATGTGATTGCCAAGAAAATATCGCGCTCCTCCTTGCTGAAACATGTACCCACTTGTGCTCTTCATGTCTTCTTGATTACCAGCCTAATCACTATCACAGTATCCATGCAATAATACATAACTCTCAGGCTTGAAATGTAAACCGAGATTAATTGTGCCCTTCACATACCTCAAGACCCTTTTTGCTTGTTTGTAATGTTTCATTAGAGGTTTGCTCATGAACCTTGAAAGATAGCTTGCTACAAACATGAGATCGGGTCTTGTGACTGTTAGGTACAATAAACTTTCCACCATACTTCGGTATATGATAGAATCCACTTATTTCTCCCCATGTCTTTCAGTATTCTTTCCATTCGACTCTAGTGGCGTGGTGACTGCTTTACAATCAGTCATCTTGAAGTTCTCCACCAGTTTCTTAGTTTTCTTGTGATAAGAAAACTCCATCTGAACTTTGATGTACTTCCATACCACGAAAATACTCCATCTTGCCAAGATCCGTCATCTCAAAGTGACACATCATTTCTTCTTTAAACCTTCTTATGCTATCTTCGTTGCTCCCAATTATGATCATATCATCTACGTAGAGTGATATGATCAATATGTCGTCTCCAAGATTTTGGATATATACGGCCGCCTCATATGAATATCTCTCAAAACCTTGTTTCAGAAAGTATCCATTAATCTTGCTATACCATGCTCTTAGGGCCTGTTTCAATCCGTATAGTACTTTCTTCAACTTCAGTACATGTTCTTCCCTGCCTTCTACTTCAAACCCTTGAGGTTGCTCTACAAATACTTCTTCCTCAAGTTCACCATTTAGAAATACTGACTTTACATCCATGTGATGTAATGTCCATTTCTTTTGTGTCGCAATTGCTAATATGAGTCTGATAGTATTGTGCCTAGAGACATGAGCGAATGTCTCTGTGTAGTCTTAACCGTACTTTTGACAAAAACCTCTTGCAACTAGCCTTTCTTTGTACTTCTGCAAGCTTCCATCTACTGCAGTCTTGAGTTTGTAGATCCACTTAACTCTGATGGCTTTCTTTCCCTCTGGTCGTTTCACCAACTCCCAAGTGATGTCCTTCTCAATCATGCTGATTTTTTCTTGCATACCTTTCTTCCTTTTCGAGTATTTCTCTGCTTCTTCAAAACTCGTTGGTTCAACTGAAAATAATTAACATGCCTCCATCATGTTTGCAGAGTACTCTAGTAATCGGGGAGTGATTGCGAGTAAATGGCCCACAACTTTTATCTTGGGATTTATTGGTTCTGACAAATCTCGTTGTGACGTGCCTTCTCTAGTGTTTGTGGATGTAGAATCACTTGATTCTCTACTGTGACTTTGACTTCTTGTCATAGGTATCGTTGTATGTGTTTTCGTAGACAGTGGAATGCTTCTATCATTTGTCATTATTGTACTCCAATCCCACCTTTGTTCTTCGTCAAAGGTAACAACTCTTTCCATTGTAACAGATTTCTTCTTTAGCAAGTAAACTCTATAGCCTTTACTTTTATTGATATAGCCAATGAGTATCCCTTTTTGTGCCTTGTCTTCTAGTTTGCTTCGTCTCTCATCGGGTACATCTACATAACACAGAATGGTTTGTTTCCTGTCCATGCTTGTATCGGTGTCGAGTTCTCCAAAGTTGCTGAAGGTAGTCTATTTTGCAGGTACACGGCTGTGTATACAGTTTCCGCCTAGAATTTATTCGACATTTCTTGTGCTTTCAACATTGCACGAGTCATCTCCATCACGCTTCGATTTTTCCTTTCATTTACACCATTTTGTTGTAGTGAATATGCCACAATGAGTTGCCTTGCGATGCCTTGACTTTCGCAAAAACTTTCAAACTCTTGAGATGTGTATTCTCCTCCTCGGTATGTTCTGAGTGCTTTTATTTTCTCGTCGGCTTGGTTCTCTACCATAGCCTTGAACTTCTTGAATACAGCGAATGCCTCGGATTTATTCTTCAAGTAGCATACCCAAGTCATTCTTGAGTAATAATCAATGAATAATAGAAAATATTTGCTTCCATCGAGTGATGGCGTTTGCATGGGACCACATATGTCTGAGTGAACTAGCTCCAACTTCTTCTCCGTTCTTGACGGAGATGTTGGAAATGTTAGTCTCGAATGTTTCCCGAACTAACAGGCTTCACATGCTTCATTATAGCTGCCAAGGGATTCCTTTCGCCATGTCTTTTTGCAAAAGTTTTGCATGTATATGTTACTGCTATGCCTAAGTCTCTGGTGCCAAAGTTGAGCCATGGATTCTTCCTTGGCATTGTAATCCATCTCTCATGGTTTAAGCAACTTTATGGGAAAACTCTTCCTATCCATTTGTACCTTAACAACCTTCTTTCCCATTGGATCACAAATTATGCAGCTGCTCCCTTTGAAGTTGAGCTCATATCCATTATGCACAATTTCTGAGACACTGAGTAGGTCCTCATCCAAGTTTGGGACATAGAACACATATTTGATCACTCTTTCTCCCTTTTTATTATTCACCATGATATCTCCTTTTCCTTCCGTCAAAACGATGGCTCCATTCCCTACTCGGATAGGGACCTTGACATCTTTATTGATATTGGTGAAGTACCGAGCATCTTGGAACATATGATTGGTACACCCGCTATCGATCAACCATATGTCTTCACCTTGAGCGATCATGGCTTCGTCTCATGCTGAAAATAGTTGTTCTTCCATATCATCGTTTTGTGTGACTTGAGCTTGTTGTCCTTGATTGCTTCTATAATCTAGCCAAATGTCCTGGCTTTCTGCAGATGTAGCATTCCTTGGACTCTGCCATGGTTGATCTTGTCTTCCCTTCTTGTTTTTGGAGTAGCATTCCACCTCGATGTGAATGTTTTTCTTGCAGTAGTTACACCATTTTTTCCCTTTGAAAAGGATTTTCCAAAATCCTTTTTCCTCATTTGTGACCTTTGGATCGAGCATGAAATGCTCCTTCTGAGTTTCCATCTTCATCCGGTAGAAATTTTGATTCATGTACGATCAAGGATCCTACCAAGTTTGTGAGGCTTATGCTTCTCAAATCTTTAGTTTTCTCCATCAATGCCACCAAGTTTGCGTAGAACTTTGGCATCGTTGTCAATATCTTCCTTATGACTTCGTAGTTTGATTTTGCTTTGCCTAACTGCTCCATTTGATTTACTACATCCA
Source organism: Gynandropsis gynandra (assembly GCA_036759665.1). NCBI lineage: Eukaryota > Viridiplantae > Streptophyta > Magnoliopsida > Brassicales > Cleomaceae > Gynandropsis > Gynandropsis gynandra. Next base: position 42,579,501 of record CM071866.1, read on the forward strand.
TCACCTTGTCCGTGTATGCTCTAATCCTTTCTCTCATCTCTCATCTTGAAGTTCTCAAACTTTGTGTATAGAGGTTGTAATCTCACAAGGATGGAACGCTCATTACCTTGATACGCCTCTTGCAATTTGATCCAAACTTCCTTTGATGTAGTGGTTGTCATCACCATTCAGAAAACAAGATCCGTGCCAGAATTTTGCAATAGTTGGAGAACTGTCATGGCTTTCGTCATTTCGTGAGTTGTGTGGTTTGAGCAGCCGATGGAGTTTACGTGATCTCCGAAGGTTGTAGTGGTAGACCATTCTCAATGATATATTCTCTTAACATTAGTGTGGTATTCATCCTCGCAGCCCATAACTCATAGTTTTGGCCATCAAAGATAGAAACGAGTTGAACGGCTTGTTGGTTTGTTGTCATAGTGCTTTTTGTGTGATTTTACTTGCGGTGTTATGCTTGTTGTTAGTGCTCCTTCTTGTGCTTGTTGTGGTGCTATTCTTTGTGCTTCGTTTTAGTGTGATGACGTCCCTTGAATTGTCGTGGGCTCTGATACCTTACTAGAAAGCTTATATATATATATATATATATATATATTTTCACAAGATTCTTTATATGATTTTGCTTAGTGCATTGTGTAAAGTAAGAAAACAAAACTTGAACACTTATAGTGTTTATGCTTTGTGTTTATGATGAAAGAAGAAAGAAGAGAGAAAAACATGAAGATGTATTCAGAAGGAAATGCTTAGATTTGCTTGATGAAAAAATACCTTACAACATCACCTGTTTATACTAAAACTCCAAACCTAACACTCTCTTATTAACCATAAATTTTACATACCACACTCACCGTAAACCACACATTAAAACAAAACACTTGAAATTCTTAACTTATCTAGAATAGGTGATGTAAGTGACGACTTACAATAAAGTAATCAAATAGATCATATTAACTTAATAGTACCCACAAGAAACAGAAGAAGGAGAACATGATTCTCCTGGTTGGAATTCACGTTGTCAATTTTCAATGTGAACATATAATGTAAACAAAATATCATAAATAAAATATAAAGTCCTACAAAATCATAACATAAACAAGTATAAATTCATTAACCATAACATAAAAATAAAAATAACAAAACATTAAAGATCTAAACATCTAATAGTTGCTCTCCAATTAAATATCACACCTCTTTACGTGGTCCGTAGTGGACTTCAAACAAATCATATTTCATTAGTGGAGAAGTATCCTTGTCCAAGGTTACATACATACATACATACATACATACATACATACATACATACATACATACATACATACATACATACATACATACATACATACATATTGGTATACATATATTTCTTTGAGAAAATATAGTTAAATTTTCCTAAATATGTTATTCTTCTAGAAGAAAAGTGAGAGAGGGAGAGTGTTTTCCTTAAATATTTAATTTATTAATTTTATAATGACAACTTTTCTTTTCTTTTTATCCCAGAAATCTCCTCCTCCTCCTCCAACCATGGACAAAGAAAATGATGTGACTCATATGCCCTTCACTCCCAAGACGCGTAGCGTCTGAATACTTGAACGAAAATTTTCAACTAATCGGATGTTCAGGCGGCGATTCCACGGTCCCCAGACGTCGGCCGACTAACACAGGCGATTTTAGAGTTTTCTTGGTGGCGTCTTGCTGTCAAACGCCTAGGTGACGACTAATTGGCCGCCCAGAACAATTTTTATATCACTGATAGTTACTTTGAACAAATACTAAGTTTTAAATTGTCCTAAATTTTTTAAAAAAATATTTTTGTTCTTGTTAGTAAACCCCTATAACTATTAAATAAAAAATTATCGATAACAATATATATTCAAGTAAAAACACAAAACTTTAAAATTTATAAAAAAAACTCTCCTTTTTAAATGCTTCAATTGTTTTGTTTTATCGTAAAAACATTAAATTATTGAGAACAAAAATAATAGGTTAAAATTTTTCAGTAAATAAAATTATAAATCCTCAAAGACGTGTTATATCATTAAAAGTACAAATGTTGATTATTACATGTGATTTAAATAATTGAGGTATTTTAGGCATTGTTCTAAAAATCGGTCTAGGCGGTCGCCTAGACGGCGCCTAGGCGCTAGACGATGGTCGGGCGTCCCGATTAATCACTAATCGGAGGTTTTAGGCGGAACGAACGCCTGAACAGTCTAGGTGGATTCTTAGGCGGACGATTAAAGGTAGAAAAGATATTTAAGACAAAAAAAAACTTTAACAACTATTTTATCAAGATGATAACGAAATTAGAATACTTTACAATGAGTAAGTGATTAACAGAATTCATTTATTTATTTTTTATAATAGTTACATAAATAATCATTTGTGTTCTTGTTTAAGTAGATATATATAAAAAGACGAAATCGACTTGATAGTTAATGGTTGAATAATCTTGTTTATTTTTAATTCAATGTGAGGTTGATGGTATAAAATAAAAATAAATGAACAAGGCTTTGAATGTGTTTCTATCTAATGATCCATATCATTTTCAAGATTGGATTGTTGATAATGAAAAAACAGACGATGAATCAATGGGAAAATATGAAGGATCAAACCAAAATGTGTTGACGTGTGAATATTCAAGAGATCGAGCAAATGTGTGATTTGCTTATTGATAGAGAGTTAGATGAATCATATTTTGATTCTGATGAAGAAGAAATTAACATACAGTTTGAATCTGATGAACAACATTTCAATCAAGAATATAAAAAAGTTGAATGAGATAATTTTAAAATTTATTTATTTATTTTTGTTTTTTATTTATATGCAATTTTATTCAGTTAAATAATTATAAATGTTTTAAATTAAAAATTTGGATTAATATTACATTATATATATATATACATATATATCCGCCTAACCGTCTAGACACCGCCTAGCCTAGGCGCTAGGCGTTGGGTGGCCGCCCGCCTAGCGCCTAGCGCCTAGCGTTTTCTTAAAACTTGATTTTAGGAGAATATGGAAAACTATTTTGAATTAATTTTTAATTGTGCATTTACGTCTTATCTGTATTTCTTTTTTGAATTTCAGACTACTTAAAATACCAACTTCATAGTGATCATTCCATGAATGGGTTAAGCTTGTAATTTTTTTTATTATACTAGGTGATACCCGCGCTACGCACGGATTTGTGATCATTAAAATATGATTATCTTAAGATTTATATAAAATTTATTAAATTAGACATTTTCATTAGACTTGATATGCATATGGGTCAATATGAATATACAAAATAAAAGTTTCAATGTATGAATTTGATCAATAGATTTATAAGTTGTAATGAAAAATAATAGTGCATTTGATTTATAATGGATTTACAGCTGTTGACTATAAAATAACCGTAAAGCCGAGGATCTCTCAATGGTCACAGACCATGAATACTATGGAATTTAAATTCATGGACCCACCCACTTTTCTTATTCTTTTGCTATGTTCTGTGATAGAGGTATTATTATGTTTTGAAAAGTCTTCCATCATGCTTTATTTCAATTCTACACACATCATTTTAGTTTGATCTATTTATAGTTTGCTTTGTTGCATGACTATTATAAGCATTGTGAACAACATCCAGACAAAATAACATATTAACATCAAATAACTAATTTAATATATATATATATATATATGACCAACTGTGGTTACCCATATGAAAATTTCAAATATTCTATACTCGAGTTGTTCCCTTTATGTATTTCAACGCTAAGCCTGCACAGGAAATACAGGTTAGGTCGCCATCTTGAAAGAACAGTGGCAGCCAAATGATGATGCCTTTGTTGGTTGAGCATTTCGTTAACTTAGCTAGCTTACGATCTTCTAGTGAACAATGGAGAAGTGGAAGAAGAATTGCTTATTAAAAAGAGTGGAGAAGTAGTAGATTCCTTTGGCTGCCACTATTCTTTTTTTTTTTTGTGGTGAATGGTCACCTATTTTGAAGTTAAAAAATGCATCATGGGTTGTATAACATATTTATTATAAATAAAATACCATGAGTACAACAGAAACATGAAATTCTACTCGTTGGCTTGCTGAAAATATTCATAACAATTAGAAAATAGACGTACCAACAGTTGGTTCGCATAATCAAGTCCATAAATTTGAACATGGAGTGCATAATACAAAGTCACTGCACCCATGATCGACATCTCTAACTTCGTTTCGATTACATCCATCAATACAAAGGTTAAATGATGTTAACATGGAAATGGAAAAAGTATCATAGATACATAATTTCATAACTGAAGAATAGCATTATAAGCGTTGGCAGCCGAGCTTTGTTCATTCCCATCATCGAGTTCTCCACTGGAACAGAGTGACAATCCATCAACAAATGAATAGAAATAGTCAGGTTTAACTCCCATTGTCAGATATCATAGCAACAAATTCATCTACTTGCTCCAATCTACATATGCAAGGGATGAAGCTATGTGTTATAACATCAATCAAGACATCGTCATGGTCCTACAACGAATCATCTTCCTTTGTAAAATAGGATCTCCATATCACAAAGCTTTTGGATGATCAATGGTAAATCATATGAGGGAAGAAGCTTTTTCCCCTCCAATACTCATGGTATATTTAGGCTAATATGAAGGATAAATAATGCATCTTGGGTTCTGTAACATCTTTATAATAAATTAAATACCATGAGTACCACACAAACATGAAATTCTCCTTGTTGGCATACTATTATGTTAGTTAGCAGGTGAAATATGCATGTATTCATTGACCAATTAATGAAAACATCCCTAGCAATTTAAAAAGATACGTACCATATGAGGCAAAAAGCTTTTCCTCCTCCAAAACACAAAAAACACTCATGGCGATTGTCTTGGAATCTCCAAAACTATAGGCAGCATCCAACATGGAACTGTAAGAATAGAAGCTTGACTTTGACTCTCCTGCAGTCCAACTATGCTAATGGATTGTATAAACAGTTCCGCTTTACAAATTTTATTTGTATCAAAGCCTAAAAAAGTAAATAATAAGCACAATGCGAAGGCGAACCATGTAAACTTTCCATTCTACCAAACCATTCTACCAAGTAGTCATATAAACGTGACAACCATTCCAAGGTGTAATTTGTGCAACATTAGAGGCCACAACAATTGCATGAAAAAGGTTATTGTGGAAAACAATATGGTATAATGGTCGGCTTCATACAACTATAATGGTGTAAATGAACGCAAGCTTAGAAATTACCATGAACCTAGCAGTTAAGTTCTCTCAACGAAAGAATAGGATGTTGAAATTTACGTGGATAGTAACCCTCCACCACACCATGTCCATCGGGTAAGTAGGAGACATGGTAACTATTCCAGCAAAAGAGCCAACTCAAAGGCGTAGAAGAGGAGTAAGCTTTGTTCATCTGTATAGGAGCAAAACAATCAATGCTACAGTCATAACACTCTTCAATCAGAAAAATAATTACACATCAAATAAAATGAGAGTCTGAGGATATAGGTAGGTAATAACAATGCAAGTAACATAAGAGTTTGAGGATATAAGTGAAACTAAAGGTAGTACAAAATCTCACAAACGTCATTTATTGAATTTGTCTCAATCCAATAGCCATCTTTTTTTCTAACATTTTGGCATCATCAACATTCGCATTGTCACCTTCCACCTTTGTACCAAAACTCGCAATGAATATTTTGATACGTGAAAATCAATAACGCAGAATCGAACTTCAAATGACATAGGACAAAAAGACAATATCTTTGTAAGTATGTTGCTGAGAAGGTTATTGTGATGAATAAACAAAATAGGTAATGGTGCTTCAAGAAGAATAATATAAAGAGCAACACAACAACACAACTTATGTTTGGCTTATTGCGGCGAGTAGTGGCAGTCACCAGCACATCCATAAAGATTAAATGTAGAGCTCAATCAGAAGAAACCTGCAAATAACAAATTCGCAATATGTGGTGTTTAAAAATCAATACAAACCTTGCGTTTTCCCCTTCGGGCTTCAAACAAACCCAAGAGAACAACACCAATAGCTTAACTATTAAAAAACTATCTTGGACTCTATTCACACATGACAATGGCACAAGTTCAGTAAAAAAGTAGTACATTTTTCGAAATGATAATGGGAAAATGAGTTTTCTCATTGGATGGTGCCCTAACCTGCTTTCCATGTGCACGCTCTCGGTAGACGATGCCGAAGACACCGGAAATAAGCAAAGTCGACCGCTGCTCTATTTGTATGGCTCTAGAGTTTTGTAGGTTTTAATTTGGTCGTGTAAGAGATGATCAGGTGTATCATTGGTTCAAAGAACTGAATTGAAAATGATTAATCCAAATCGAATCCAAAGCGAAAGCAATATGGGGTTGTTACCTGAACATACCGTAGGCGAGTCAAACAGCTAGGCAAAAAGGGCACTCTTATAAATTGAGTAGGCTGATGACCTCTCTTCAGCCTGTGAAAAAAAATATAATAATTACCAACAACATTGCACCCAACATATACTAAGCTCAACTAAAAGTTATATAGTTCAGTATTACATGCAAAGACTGAAATTGCAAGTTCCTCTGCATTTTGGACACGTCCACTCAGCCAATTCAGTCACCTCTTCGGCTTTCTCACCATACCTAACATTTGAGAAGGAAGCAAATGTATTTAGAATACTTTTTAATCTGTGCAACAACTTCGTTCAACTTGCAAATGAACAATACAACCCATTGATTGCACACACATTATTGTAAATAAGAACCATTGGGAAAAAAAACCTAGCATATTCTCATCTGGCACAGGACGCACAATCCTACTGGGATTTTGATAGAAGTGATGGAGAAACTCCGACTTGTTATATAAAATGTGAAAGAACTGGATCACAAAACATTACCGACCTGTTTTCACCAACAAATGACACCTCTAACCATGCAAATTAACAAAGCGAAAATTCTAAGACATTTTTAATGCGTGTCAGGGGAAAACGTTTCGTACCGTGTTTGGATCAATGACCGCAGGGAAAGCTTGATGTGCAGCAGAAGCCATCGCTCACCAACCTATAGAGACAAAGCAACACTGATACATGTGAAGCATTTTACCGCAGACCAATTTCCAAACGTCATTTAAATTGGAGTTGAACAATATCCAATCACACAATATCTACAGAACCCAGATTGTTTTGTAGAGAATATCTCATAAGCTATTCACTGAAGAAACCACAACAAAACCCATCTTGCAAGGCTTAGAAATATATACTATTTTCTCAATGAAAATAGTGTGAGACATAAATTCCGCATTCCATCCCTAGACGTGCAGAGAAATAAGACTCCAAACCGCTACTGACGAAAGTCAGAACCATCGCAATCACTATGAATCAAAATTACCGAAGACAACTGACCGAAAATTTGGGAGAAAAGAAAAGGCGAATGAGGGAGTAGGTGCTTCTAAGGGAATTTCGAGGGATTTTGGAGCTCCCCGCTCCTTCCCCAACCGCGCCCCACCGTAGCTCGTATTTGACCGAAGGCTCAATATGTCGAAATGGGAACATCGAACTCGAGACCTTAAATAATCGAAACCAAACAGAAGGCAAACTGAAATCGAAAAGATACTTATTATTGAAAGCGAGAACCACCGCAGGCACAATGAAGCAAAATTACCGAAGACAACTGACCTGGAATCTGGGAGAAAAGAAAACAGAAATGAGGGATGCAAATGATCCTGTAATGCCATTCAATACGAGATTTTCGGAGCAATCATCGTGTGAAACAGCCTCATTGCCAACAGGACACCTCATGGGTAAAACCAAACTCCTGCATCATCTTATAAAAAAATGAACATATGTACATTCCATGCTTATGTGGGTTCAGAAAAAAATATAAGTTGAGTTACTCAACCCTTTAGTACGTCTGGTTGTGGACTGTAAGATCTTCGCTTTTATATATTTCGTATAGTATTTATCTAAATGCTCTACTGCTTGAGGAACATCAGATGGTGACAATAGATCCCAAATCTTCAACACTTGGACGTAGTATAAGTCATCCTTAACAATGTCTACTGCCCAAATGAGACTAAGAACATCGTTGATCTTGTATTCTTTCAACATTTTGAAACAAAAAACCTCGATGTCTCTCTCAAACTGATATTGAAATCTATCGTGCGATAACTATACCAGCACACTCATAATTTTGGTGTATATTTCAGCATCCGTAATTGCTTCCAGAGATTTCGAGAAATTTGCACTGAAGCAGACCTGTTTCCGGTACAAATAAAGATTTTAAACAACAATAATATCGAAGGAGTGATGAAATGCTGTCAAGGGCAGAATTCGAATACCTTCCATTTGGAAGAGTTGGACAACAAAATTTGCTTGTTCTGAAGCTTATGAAACTGGTCAAACTCGATAGTCACTCTTGCCATAGTTTGAACCAAGGAATTACCATCTCCTGCATCATGGAAACAATTGCGCTTCTTGGCGTCATATATCAGCTTCGCCCACACAGACTTGCTATGCGCCAAAGTTTCTGCATTTCCAAGTATCCACACACAAAACCTACAACGGAATTAACGGCCTTAATGAAAATATATTTACAAAAACTAACACATAAAGTTTCGTATAAATACTTGGCTCGGGTAAGTGCTACATTTATTCTCTGTCGGTCAGACAGGAAACCTACTGTTCCATGTATGTTAGACGAACAGTTGAAATCATAACAATGACCTTTTCACCGCCTTGAAACCCATCAACGGACCAAATCTCCAGAGAGAATACCAGGTGTTCTTGCAACAACTGTAGAGGCATGAGTTTAACCCTACACGGGGAAAGATGTGGAGAGCCCGAAATCTGCCACTTTTGCCACTTTTGCTTGAGCCTTTCACATCTCTATGCACCATTGGAGGCTTACAAAGGTAGATTAATCCAAATCCAAATACAATAACAGCAAACAAATATAACCTAAAAACTGGCAAATTTTTACAACAAAATATTTTTTAATTCTGGGTCTCTTTTCATATGAATCAAGAATAAATAATATGGAACTTCAAACGAAAAAAATATGAAAGGGTTGGGTGGATACAAAACTGAAGTTGTTGGAGCTGCTCCGAAGGGGTCTACGCCAACCCCCCACAAAACCACTATAGAAGGCGGGGGAACGATGGTGGCAACCAACGAAGGTGGATGGTGACGATACCCTATTTCTCGACGAAATTCAGAAGCGATTACATCTTAGATCGTTGGCCAAGCTCCCCAGCCCTCCTACACGCTAATCATAGAACTATTGAATTAAGATGAACATACACTAAGATGAACATACACAGATATTTAGAATAAGCAACAACATAACTGAAAATAAGAAGCCAATGACTCAACCGTAGCTGTACATTACCTATTAGCTGGCAAGTTATTTTTATGCATAAACGTTGAAGATCTTTCCATGGAAAGCTCCAACAGGAATCTACAGCCTCTTTCCTAACCATCGCCTACCACTACATCATTCTAAATGATGTATATGTTTAGAAAATTGATGAAAGAAGATTATTCAAATAAGCAACATAGTGAATGCATATGTTGCAGAGGAATACCTTTAGTTTATCGTCGAGTCTACAAGGCTCCACGTTTTACTTTTATTGACATAAGAGATACATAGAATCAAAGGGTGAGATAGGTCTGAAACATAATAGCACCAGTTGGGTTGGAAAAGAATGATTGATGAGACGTTTCCTCATGTCGTTCGGTGCTATCACGAACATGTAGAATGCGAAGATCATTAGATATCTAGACGACAATGTCGATCCTAGAAACCCGTGCCACATCATGCTTTTAAATTAACATTCACCAAAGACAAACAAAAGCTTTTAGTGCCTTTTGATATGATATTTGTGAATATAAATGCTTACAGATTGTATGAACGCAGCTTGAGACGTTAGCTGAATAGCCCACCAATTAGGGAGGAAGAAGAAAGTGTGGAAGAACTTTCTGATACTGTTGAGATCGAGATCCAATATGAGGGCTAACCCGAAAAGAAAGAAGGATCTTTGCCGCTTCCGTTCTTGCGGCCATAGAGAATTCCAAGCTGCATATATGTTTTCGAAGGTGAGATTAGGTAAGAAAATATGGATTGATTCAGCAATGTCTAAAAGCATTCACCTTGAATAGAGATATTATTGTTACTTCTGTCTTTCATGTGTTTAACAATGGAAGTGTCGTATTTGAGTATACTCTTGCTGTGAGAACCCATTCTAGACTACCCCTATAATAATAATCCAATTGTATGCATTACTCATAAGATAACCAACATAACCTTGCTTGCCACTTTGCAGGTTTTTCCCATTTCTAATCAAATTAAACAGTATAATCCTCTCCGTGGAATACCCTATTGCAGAACTTACACCAGTAAAGAAACACCATAACCAACACTATTTGCACAATATGTATTAGAACATACAATTACCTATCATTCCTAAATTACAAACTGCCAGTGAATCACTTACTTCTCATTGATATTTGAATCCCCAAATGGGTTTGAGTCATTTGAATAACTCGACACTGAATGTGCCTTTAGCTTCTTCGCAGCTCGCAATGCCTACAACGAATTCAACAAACACCAAAAGTTAGCAAAGAGCTTCATCACATACAAGAAGATATGGGAACTCGAAAATAAACCTTCTTCTGAGCTTTCTTAGCCAAATACTCTTTGATTTCCGATTATGTAATCTTTCGGGAGGAACTCATCTTCCTACCCTTGGGTCCATCACTGCTAGCATCTGAATCCTCATCCTCACTCCAACTCTGGTGCTTGCTCCGACGACTACTCCTGCTCTTAGTCCTGCTTCTCCCCTTCCTCGATCTCCTCTCCAGCGAGGAATTGTCTGAGTCGGAGTAGGATGATTCAGACATAGATAACGACTCGGATTCCGATTCCTACTCTTTGATTTCCGATTCTGTAATCTTTCGAAACGAGTTCTTCTTCCTACCCTTGGGTCCATCACTGCTATCATCTGAATCCTCATCCTCACTCCAACTCTAGTGCCTGCTCTGATGACTACTCTTGCTCTTACTCCTACTTCTCCCCTTCCTCGACCTCCTCTCCGGCGAGGAATTATCTGAGTTAGAGTAGGATGACTCAGACTCAGACACAGACAATGGACGATTTACAAGAATCGGTAGAATGCGGTGGCGATCGTGGGCATCGTAAACCAAAAGGAAAAGGCATATATGGCATAATGATATAAACGTAGTATCTTTTGGGAACTACCATATTGCAAAAATTGATATTACGTCATAATTTAGATGTTATGCATATCAAAAAGAACTTTTTCAAATATATTATCAATTCTGTTTTGTATGTGACGGGTAAAACTAAGGATAATATACAATTAAGAAAAGATTTAAGACAATATGCCGATGACCTGAGTTGGAATTAAGAGATGGAAGGTCACATGTCCCATTATTCAGAAATTGTGGTCCGGTGAAAACGGCTTATTAAAGTGGTTAAAAGAAGACGTTAAGTTTCAGATGGATATGCATCGAACATTGTTCGGTGTGTGGATATTGTTGGTTCGAGGCTGATGGGGTTGAAAAGTAGCGATTATCATGTTTTCATGCAGCGACTCATTCCAATTGCATTTGTTGATCTGTTACCACGAAATGTTCATGATGTCCTATGTAGAATCAGCATATGTTACAGAGATATATGTTCACGGAGTTTAAAAAGGGATGACTTGGAATTAATGAAAAACAATATCTCTAAAGTATTATGTGCATTGAAAAAAGTTTTTCCGCCTTCATTCTTCGATGTCATAGAGCATTTGCGAATACATATACCAGATGAAACAATACTCGGTGGGCCAGTTCAATTCAGATGGATGTATCCTTTCAAAAGGTTTTTATTTCATTTAAAGAAAAAAGCAAAAAACAAAGCAGCGGTTGGAGGATCTATTGTCAAACAATACTTACTGTAAGAAATCACATTTTTCAGCATATTTTATTTCGAGTCGCATATTCAGACGAAAGAACGACGTGGAACGCATGATCACACAAACTATATATATCAATGTAATCCGCAGCTTGGCACAATTCCTGAAATGTTTACACCAATTGGACGTACAGGAGGTAAATTCTAGGAATATTGGTTAACACCAGAGGAGTATAATCATGTCCACGATATATTGCTAAATTGTCAAGAGTTATTACCATTTGAAAGGTACAAAACAATATTATTCAATCTTTTAAATAATATATATATATATAATATTAACGTATTTTCATTATACAGGTGTATAATCACGTCTACACATATATATTGCTAAATTGTCAAGAGTTATTACCATTCGAAAGGTACAAAAAAATGCTATTCCATCTTTTAAATATATATGTATATATATATAATATTAACGTATTTTCATTATACAAAATATTTGATGATGAAGTAATTGGTACATATCCTCATCTAAACACAGATGAACTCACAAACATGAAAGTTCAACATTATGGCTCGTGGTTGAGAGATTACATAAGTACTCGTCTACACATCTATTAAAATTAATTGCATTTATTATAAATTATTCATTCGTTTTTATGTTCCATACAGGTGAAATGTTCGGTGAAAGATTTCTAACGTGGTTAAAAGATTTGGCTAATGGTCCTGCACGAAATGTTATGTGTTGGCCAATCTTGTTTACTCGCGGCTACACGATCCACACGTAGGAACACGGAAAACATAGAAACACATATAATTATGATGTTTGGGTTAATAGTGAAATAGAGGGTGATAACGTCTACGACATTTTGTACCAAATCCTACAAGTTGAACATCTCGGTCTCGTTGGGTTGAAGGTAATGCTTTTTAAATATCAGTGGTTCGACCCAACCGTAGGACGTGGAATATGAAAAAACCGATGGAGAGGAATTGACATCAATCTGGCACGACAATATGGTAAGTATGATCCATTCATCACAATAGATCAAACATATCAAGTATGTTACGGATGGTCGTTGGAAATTTCTGCATATAAACCGTTGAACAGTTTCATTTTCAACACAAATCAAAACTTCAAAATCCTCTCAAACACTCCCTTTCACACACAAAATCACATTTACAAACACTAAACACGGAAATGAGGGCTAGACGATTCAAGGGTTCGAGAGGTATGTTGGCTGGTTCAACGGGAGCTCCTCCCCCGCCTCCACCGCCACCATATCGCCCTCCTCCACCAATATCGGCACCGTCGATATTTGATGAAGAGGACGATATGGTGGATATTGATTCCTTAATCGATAATTTTGATGGGCGTCACACCCTTCAAATTATCGATCCTGATCGTCCTGCCGGGACGCTATGGTAAAATTTTTATTATTTGCATTTATATTGTTGTAATTTATAAATATTATCTTACTTTTTAATTTTTATATGCAGGTTTGACTTGAATGATGTTCTAAAACATACGAAAAACAGCACAATCCAAGGGTCCTTACAGGACCAACTCTATTATTCCTGGCAAGTTATGCCAGAAGTCATACGCCGCCGATGGTGGTGCACTTTTATCGTAAGTGTATTTCAAAATACATTTTTATTTAAAATGATTATTTATATATGTTATAAACTAACTCATCACAAATTATTTTTTAGCGTGCATACAGATGGCGGAGGAAGGATACGACGGGCATCTACACGGCATGGATGCGTGACATGCAGCCTCGAATGCGCTTGATGATGAACAACGCCAAGCGCAACTACTAAACCAAGAATCGCAAACTGACATGGGCAACGAACGAGGTCTTCAATGAACTTTTTCAATATTGGGAGTCTGAAGACTTCAAGGCCAAGAGCGAGAAGGCCAAAAAATGTCGGTACGGCGAGAAGGTTCCTAGAGATGGTCTGCATCGTCATACTTCGGAATCAAAATCATTCATGAAGAGGAAGCAAGAATTGGTAAATTTTTTATCATTTAAATTTTTTATTTTTTACAATATTTATCTAATTAAATTTATTTTATATCACAGATGCAATGGATAGGAAGAGAACCGACTCTTCTTGAGCTGGTATTGGAAACCCACGCCAAGAAGAAGTCGGTCGTCGGCGAAGAGATCGACGAACCTAAACTCATCAATCTTCGAGCAGAAAGAACCGTGAAAACTGTGACGAAGAAGGTCACACAGCAATCACAAAGCTTGCAGTTCAACTTCCGGCGAGCTCAATCATTTACAAAAGAACATAATTTATTTAGATGTAAAAATTTATTATTTTATCTTTCGATTATTAATAAAATATTTTGTAAAAATTTAGCTCTAATTTTGTTGTCTTGTAGTCGGTTAGATCGTATAAAGGACGTCTATATGGTCTCGGGGCACTTCAAAAAGATATCGTCGAGGACGCCACGATGGTACCTCTCGCGGTCCAAGAGAGCTACATGCAACAACGGCGTATCGAGGATCTCGAAGCACAACTTCGAGAAAATCGAGCCCAAGTGCAGGTAGAGAACTCCCAAATACAGCACTTGGAGAGCGTCATAGAGTTGCTATCCGGTCAGGTGAGAGAATCAATGCCGCGACAAGAAGCGTGGTATCGATTCGAATGCAACGCCTTCTAGAGGTGCTAATGACCGGGGAGATGATATCGGTCCAACCGATTTAAATGAAATGTAATAGAATTAGGCTTAATGTTTTTGTAAACAATTTTATTATTTTAATTAAAAAAATTTTATTTTTTAAAATTATTTTTATGATTTTTATTTTTTATTATTTTAACAATTTTCCAACGGATGCCCGTTGAAATTTTTAACGGATATCTATTGGACACGATTTTCCCGCCAAATGGCAACGAACGCCTGTTTCCATTTCCCGCTAATTTGTAAGGGACGCTTTTTGTCCTTTCCTGTCAGTTTCCAACGGATACCCGTTGAAAATTTTAAAATCCTGCTCTTTTTTTCCCGCTTGGATGGCAACAGACGTCGGTTAAAACTTTGTAACAAATGTCTGTTACAATATTTTAATGGTCGTCCGTTGAAATTTTGTAACGGGCATTCGTTACAAATTGTTTCAATGGGCGTCCGTTATAAAATGCCAACGGCGTCATCCGTTGGTCGTCCGTTACGAATTTACAACGAATATTATCCGTTGTAACTCCGTTGGAAATCGCAATGGATCCCGATTTGTAACAAACGCTTTCCAACGATTGCAGATCCATTGCTGTCCGTTGGGAATTGCTCTTTCCAACGGATTTCAGGCGTTTTCCAACGGATTTGTGCGTCGAAAAATGCCTGTTTTTTCGTAGTGTATTAATAATGATTTAGTATAATTTTTTAAAAAATTCAGAGAGAAAGAGAACAAATAACATATGATATGATAAATAAATATTAAAATTGCAATAAGAATTTATCTTCTAAAAATATCATATTAAAACTTTAATGAAAACCGAAATTTAAATAAATAAATGGTTATAATATTTATATGTGAATAAAAATATATGAATTAAAATTAAAATGAATATTAAACTCGTCATGTATATTCAAATTTGCATAAATTAATTAAATTATATATTTAAAAAGCATTCATATATATATATATATATATATATCTAATTAATTCAAATTTAATATATTTATATATTTAGTTAATTCAAATTAAATATATTTATATAATAGTTAAAAAGTTTTATATTATTGTATATTTTAATTAATATATATAATAAAAAACATAATCTTTCCATTTTAGAAAATAATTAAAATTTAGCACATTTAATTTAAATAAATATAAAGATGTTGAATTTGGTATTTATATATTTGTTTTCATGGAAGAAAGATTTCATGTTATTTTCTAATCTAAAATGTAACTTTTCAATTTTTATTTTAATATTTATATAAATAAAATAATTGTAAAGATATCACGTCACAACCATAACCCTAAAATTCAATCTTTTTTTCTTTTGTTTTTTTTCCATGTTTATAGGTCATTTACCAAATCTAGTAAGTGATGCTTCTCTAATCTAGACATTTGTCTCCATTTACTTCCATATTGATTGCTCGTATCCTCGAATTCATATCTTTTTCACTCTCTATCTCTCTTCTACCGCTCTTTACATCTCCTCCACTCAAACTCCTTCACCAGCAAATTATGTCGTGTTTGGTATTTTCCATTCTCTCTCTCAACCTCTAAATCAATCTTTGTAAAACAAATATGACATTAAAACAGAGAATTATGTGTTTGAGTATCATGATTTCTGTGGTAGAAGGGAAGAAAAAAAATAATGGGATATTTACTTCGATGTATTTCTCTATGACAATCTCGGAAAAATCTAATGTTAAGTGTTTTTACCTTTCTCTATCTCGATTGATTCTGCCAATTTTATTTTACTTTTTGAATATTTATATTTGAGGTTGAAGAATTCATAGTTGTGGAGTTTGTCTGGTGGTTTTGTTGTTTATTTTTGTAGGATGTGAGAGGAAGACGGATTGTTTGATTCCAAGAAATTCTTTGGCTTTTTAAATATCATTTACTAACCGAAAGCCCTCATTCACTTTTAATGGGCGGAATATCAGATATACCCTCGTAGGGCTAAAACGCTTCAAAAATACCCTTCCCTAAAATAATTATTTAATCGGAAAAAAAACTAGAGAAAAGACAAATTTACCCTTAACGAACGTGAAAAAACCCGCATTCTGGGAGAGTAAAAGCCAAAT
>CM071866.1:42603494-42628142 GCA_036759665.1 Gynandropsis gynandra
TTTTCAGCCAAGGGTATTTTTGAAGCACTTTAGCCCTACAGGGGTATTTTTGATAATTCCCCCTTTTAATGGTAAACCATAACATAAAAAAATAAATATTATAACTCTCAGTATTTCCTTTCAAATATAAGATGAATAACGTAAAAGAAATTCAAGAAAAAGGTTGAAATGACGGTCAAAATTTTATTTTGATGTGTTCATTATTATATAATTTCTTTTAATAAAACTAAAACATAAATGAATGGAGAAATGTAATACCCCCATCCCGGAACTATCTCGGGACTAGGAGTGTTCACCATCACCCCTAAGAGGTGGCCACATAGATCATCACTCAAACACATCTATAAAACAAAATAAATATTTTATTCGGAAATAAAAGTAAATAAAATAAGTACGAAATACAAAATAAATCTTTTTGAGACCTCTTGCATGCCTCTCCCATCAGTCCATTATGAGTTTTGATGTTCCTGCTCAATCTCATTGTTTTTTCCTCTCCATATCATGTCCATCCACGATAGCCCACAAATAGAGTACGTACGAAATACGCACTCAATGAGAACAATACGTGCACGTATGTTGTGCCACATATTATCTCACTCTTAACTAAACAACATAAAATAACGATCTATCATCACATTAAAGACATCCAAACAACTCTATCAAACCCGACCAACAGAAACCTCTAGCATGCATCTATCATCATGAAGTGTTTGAGACTTCTCAAGATGTAGAAATGAACCCTTATGTAGAAATGGTGCATAATGTATTCAGTGAAAGAAACGAAGAAAATATTGAAGAAGATCAAAATTAAGAAGTAATTTTTTTAAAATGTTAGAAACTGTTAGGCATCCACTTTATGATGGTTGTAGAATGGGTCGTTCACGATTGTCTCTATCTGCACGTTTGATGAATTTGAAGACTAAAAATAATCTTTCTAAGAATTTCATGGATTTTATATCACAATTAGTAAGAGATTATTTGCTTGAAGATAATAATGCAGTAGAGTCATATTATAAAATAAAAAAGATGGTGATATCATTGGGGTTATTGCCATATCAAAAGATTGATATTTTTCAAGACAACTGCATGATTTTTTTGGAAAAGACATCGAATTTGAGTAATCGTCGATTTGTAGAAAAAATCGGTTTTATCTGACAAGGAATGGAAAATCGGTTTCGTATAGTCGTATGTGGTACTTACCAATTACAGACAGAATAAAAAGATTGTATCAATCTGAGAAGACACAAATGACATGAGAATGTATCAATCTCAGAAGACCGCAAGCGACATGAGATGATATGAGATCTCGCAAGGTCACAACATACCTCTATAAGAAGATGTTAGGGTATTTATGTAATTTCTCATAATATTAGGACCTCTGTCCGATCGGGCACAATGAAGACGCCGATCGGGTGTTCCACTTCTTGTATCTACATATACAATTGTATTTGGTTTTCAGTATTGAATAACCTCTGCCCGATCGGGCACACTGAAGACGCCCGATCGGGTGTTCCACTTCTTGTATCTACATATACAATTGTATTTGGTTTTCAGTATTGAATAAGAAAAATAATATCTATTCACAACCTCAGCCATCAATAGAATATAATGCTCCGTCGCTCTAAAGGTTACCACAACCCCAACATAGTACGATTATGGTAGATCCATTGATATAACTAACTACAACGCTCCGTCACTCAAAAGGTTACCACAATCCTAGCATGGTATGACGTCGACCCTAATCCTTGTGTTGCAATACTAACGTCGTCGACCAAATACTTCTCACATGGAAACTCTCACTGACACGCTTGCACACGCCTTCTTTTGAAGGTTCGAGTGTGAAATCACTCGATCAAGCACCTAGACAAAATATTCACATAACTTTAACACCGAATCCAAAATATCAACGTTCTTTGACCCCAACGCTTGCTCAAACGTCAATTCTCTAGATTATCTCTAATAACTTTTATAACTCATATACTTGTCTTCAATTTTCATATGAAAATTTTAGGGTTTACCAATCCTTACTTGTAACATCTCACTATTTCCATTATGATCCTAGAAATCCTCTCGTGATCATGTCTCGTTTTAAACATCATCACCTTAGCTTTTCATATGACTTCACGATGCTTGGTAATATCGCTAACTACACCAATCAATTTTTTCCTATTACAGATCTATTCAATTAATCAATTTTCATAATATAAATATTTTAATTAAGGAAATAATCACAACAAATTCTCTAGATATTTACAAAAATCTCGATTACAATTCACCCATGAAGAAAACAAGGCGAAAAATTGATGGTTCTTTCTTCAAATGTTTTTCTTTTTTTCTTCTTCCTCGGCCGAACGTACGGTTGCTTCCTTTTCCTTTTTTCTCTCTTTTTATTAACCTAATCCACGTTGTATGAATATATATATATATATATTATAAATATACTAATCATTAGGCCTTATTGGATTCATAATTCTCCCCCACTACAACGGAATTCGTCCTCTAATTATATATCACTGATTCTTACGACAACTATTCAAATAATAGAAGAACCATAATACTCATTTTCAAAAAAAATCGGGATACTCATGCCTTATATTCTCCTCTAATTCTCATATCGCTCCTTCCACGCAATGATGTTCCCACATGACCTTTATCATCGGAATCTGCTTATGCCTCAACTGTTTCACTTGGTGGTCCACAATGCGCACCGGATGTTTTGTATACGTTAAAGTATTTATTTAAAGTTCTTAGATTGTTCACTCGGCTCCCATCTTATCTCCTCGCTTGAACTCGCAAATATACCATATCTCCTATGTTACACCTAACATCTTCATTAGATCAACATAATTGTTTTGACGATCTTGAGCCACATTCATTTTCATCTTAACAATTCTCAACTTTTTCATACTCTCCTTTACAATCTCCGCTCCAAAGATAGATGTCTCTCCACTTCAGTCCAGCACAAGGGTGTACGACATGGTCACCCATATAATGCTTTATATGGTGGCATCCCAGTGCTAGCATGATAGCTATTATTGTAAGCGAACTCAACAAGCGGTAAATGATTCTCCCAACTATCAGGCCACTCCAATGCACATGCTCGTAATAGATCCTCAAGCGTCTTTATAGTTCTCTCTCATTGTTGGTATGACTGTGTATGATATGCGGAGCTCAAACATAATTTGGTTCCTAATTCTTTTTTAAATGCCTGCAAAAAACGTGAGGTGAATATCCCATCTCTATTTGATATAATGCTTGATAGAACCCCATGCAAATTCACAATTTGTGCAATATATATCCTTGCTATTTGATTCACATCAAAAGTCTTCTTTATCAAAATGAAATGAGCCGATTTAGTTAGCCGATCCACGGCCATCCAAATGGCATCCTTGCCACTTTACATTCTTGGAAGACTAATCACAAAATCAATGGTAATATGTTTCCACTTTCATTTGGGAATTGGTAGACTCTGCCATTTCTCGCCTGTTACTTGTTGCTCCTCTTTGATTAATTGACACGTTGGACATTTCGCTACCCAACGAGCGATGTCCTTCTTTATCCCTGACCATTGATAAAGGTGGCAATCATCCTTATACATCTTCATCGATCCCAACGAAATTGAAAACTTATGTTGGTGAGCTTGACTTAGAATCTCTTCTCTGATCCGTAGATCCTTCGATACACAAACTCAACCACTGATCATCATCAAACCGTCTTTCCTGATCTGATACAACTTGTACCTCGGGTCTTGCTGATTACTATGAATCTTCTGCAATCTTTCATTGGATAATTATGATGTACAAATTTTACTCAATAGTCCAGCCTAATTTATTACTTGCAACCGACACTCTCGAACTCAGTCTGCACACTTATCTGACAAATCGAATCACGAAATTCTTGCATAGTCAAAACCTCAACTCTCTTGCAGCTCAAGGCACACATTTGCTTTCCCCGGATGGTACGCGATCTTAACCTCGTAGTCTGTGACAAACTCCATCCACCTTCTCTGATGCTAGTTCAACTCTGGCTGCGTGAATATATACTTTAGACTTTTGTATTCTTTAAAAATTTGCACCTTCTCCCTATAAAGATATGCCCTCCAAATCATTAACGCATAGACCATAGCTTCCATCTCTAAATCATGAGTAGGATAATTCTCTACATGCTTATGTAACTCCCTTGATGCATAAGCAATCACGTTATCTCCTTTCATAAGTACACATCCTAATCCCGTCTTTGATGCATCCATATAAACTATGTATGGAACCCATGGTAGTGGTAATGCTAACACTAGGGATTCCGTTAGCTTCTCTTTTACCTTTTTGAATGACTTCTCACAATCTTCATTCCAAACAAAAGGTACATCTTTTCCTGTAGGTCTCATCATTAACTTCGCTAGGCTAAAAGAGTTCATAACGAAACATTGATAGTACCCAGCTAACTCTAGAAAACCCCTTATCTCTGATACATTTTTCAGCTGTTTCCAATTTACAATCCTGACACCTTATTTGGATCGACAAAAACTCCTTCCATCGCAGTCTTCTTAGTTTCAAACATTTTCGGAAAACACCGAATAAGTTTCTTCACAAGCTAATTTTCTTTGTAAGTTTTTCCTAGATTTTTTGCTTCATTAGCTAGTGCATTTAATTTTAACTGAATTCAGTAATCTTCTCGTCGTCATTCATTCTCATGTTTGCGAATTATGAGACAATAATAACTAGACAAGTTCTTCTAACACTGGTTGTTCATTTGTGTTGAATCTGCAGTTTCTCCAAAGCCTCTTTTGTTGATTCACAAGATTAAATATGTTTGAATTGAGTCATGTCAACAAAAGTGAAAATGACTGACAACATCTTTGCATTGTAAGTTGAAAGATGTTTATCTTCCAGTGTTGACCACGATTTTGGTTTAGGAGCTACTTTTCTTTTCGTGTCAGGTTGCAGTGGGGGACTCCAACCCGATTCAACCGTTGTCCATGCATCTTCATCAATGCCTCTAATCATTGGCTTCAGCTTGACATTTTAGTAGACATAACTTTTTGAAATCTAATACAAAGGATTTTGAAATGAAAACAAGTTATTGGTAAGAACCCATACATTTTACCTAGATTATGCACGAAATAATGGTTTTCGTGAGATGATGTGATACAATTAAAAAATTTGTATGAATCTCAATTGAACAACAAGTATAAATCGCGATAATCTTCCACCATCGCACAAATTAAACTGATTTATTTACGTTTGCAATATGTTTAGCTACAAGTACTTATCATCATCACCTTAGAGTATAAACAATTTCGTCCATTAACCACAATGAATATCGATTCATGTCAGCTTTTACTACACTTTTCGTAATTAAACCTTCTATGGTTACTAAATCCAAAATGACTAAATGACATAAATCTTGTTATAAACATGTAGCATGAAAAACACATGAATGTGATCTACACGTGTCGATTTTCATTAGGTCCTACTTAAGCGATATCATTGAATAATTTCATTATACAGAGTGAAATAAACTCAAGATTACTTTATTTCTGATCAGTAAATGTATATATATTCCAATATAGGACATGGAACACAAATAAAAATAGATATAAAACTCCCACTGGACGATAGAATCTTCAAACCTTAAAACACCAATTCCAGCAGTAAGCTCATGAAAGACCTTGGGTGGAATACCCTTAGTAAGAGGATCCGCTATCATGGAATTCATCCTAATGTGCTCTATAGAAATCTGTCCACTCTGAACCCTTTCTTTTACAACTAGGGACTTAATATCGATATGTTTCAATTTTTTGAGCTTCTGTTGTTGTTAGAATACAATACATTCGATTTATTGCCACAATATATCTTTAATGGTCGTTCTATGCCATTTACAATTCGCAGTCCCGTGACAAA
Organism: Gynandropsis gynandra; assembly: GCA_036759665.1. Taxonomy (NCBI): domain Eukaryota; kingdom Viridiplantae; phylum Streptophyta; class Magnoliopsida; order Brassicales; family Cleomaceae; genus Gynandropsis; species Gynandropsis gynandra. Next base: position 42,609,395 of record CM071866.1, read on the forward strand.
GTTTCTCATCCAAATTCCTTGGTTTGATGCCTCAAAACAAGCTATGAATTCGACAGCCATTGTTGATGATGCTATAAGTGTCTGTTTGGCACTTTGCCAAGAAATAGCTCCACCAGCCAATAAATAAATGTAGCCCAAAGTAGATCTCATACTTTCTTGACTTCCAGCAAAATCAGAGTCAGAATACCCAATGATCTCCGAATGATCTGATCTCTGATAAGTGAGCATGTAATCATTTATTCTCTTCCAATATTGCATGACTCTTTTGGTTGCTTTCCAATGTTGCATGCCTGGGTAGCGTAGGTATTTTATCTAACACACCAACAATGTATGCAATATCCGGACATGTACACACTTGATGCATAAAGAACCTTTTGCATCTCCTGAATTTCAAGATTATTTTTAGGACACTGATTGATACTAAATTTATCCCCTTTAGCGACTGGAGTGTTTCCTAGTTTATTATCTTGCATGCCAAATATTTTAAGTATTTTATCGATATAGCTCCTTTGTGATAAACCGAGAGTAGCATGGGTACGATCCCGATGGATTTGAATTCCTAAGAAAAAGGAAGTGTCACCAAGATCTTTCATTTCAAAATTTTCTGAAAGAATTCTCTTGGTTACGTGCAATATGCCTATATCATTAGTGACAAGTAATATCACATCTACATACAAAACCAGGAAAATGAACTAAGCTTGTGATACACACAATCATTAACAAGATTCACCTCAAAACCAAATGAGATAATCACTTGATGAAATTTGTAGTACCACTGACAAGATGCTTGTTTGAGCCCATATATGGATTTGTCAATTTACATACGAAGTTTTCTGGTTGTTTCATGAAATCGTTTCTTCAATGTCTCCATTGAGAAACAATGTTTTGAAATCCATTTGATGAAGGTCTAAATCATAATGTACAACAAGAGCCATGATTGTTCTAAAGATGTCTTTTTGATGAAACTGGAGAAAAAGTCTCTTTATAGTCAATCCCTTCCTTTTGAGTATATCCTTTAGCTACAAGATGAGCTTTATACTTATCCACATTACCTTTAGAATCCCATTTGGTTTTAAATATCCATTTGCAACCAATGGGTTTCTTACCTTCTGCTAAAGGGACTAATTTCCAAACTTTATCGTCTTGCATAGATTTATACTCTTCATTCGTTGCCTCAATCCATTTTTTTTAGTTAGAACTACTAATAGCTTTATGGACATTGATTGGATCATCATCCACCGTACTATTATTTTTCACATGTTCTTGAAGAAACACTATTTAATCATCCGAAATACTGCCCATTCTCTCTCAAGTAGATCGCCTTAAAGGAAATTGATCTTGTTGCTCAGGTTTGTGAGGTTGTTGAGTTTGATGTTACATCTGAAACCGCTATATGAATAGGTTTAGGAACTGAAACCAACTCTTCCTCAAAGAAAGTGTTCTAAACTTTGTTTCTCCCACCAAACTCAATATCCTCAAAGAACGTAGCAGCTCCCGTCTCAAAAATTGACCTTAATTTGGTATCATAAAATTTGTAATCTCTCGATCACTCAGAGTAACCAATAAAGTAAGTTTTAATTGCTCAGGGTTTCAGTTTCTTTTCATGTGTCCTGTATGGTATTGCCTCAGCTAGACATCCCCAAATATTACGATGCTTCAAACTTGGGTTTCTACCAGTCCAAAGCTCATAAGGTGTTTTCGCAGTTACCAATGTTGGAACTCGATTAAGAATATAAGTTGTAGTCTTTGGTGCCTCGCCTTACCATATCCTTAAGTGTTTGATTTTGTCTTTCACCTACACCATTCATGTTATGTGACCCCGACATGTTGTACTGTGGTACAATTCAACACTCTTCTAAGAACTTAGCAAAAGATCGTGGACGTTGTTCACCCGAACCATCATATCGACCATAGTATTCACCACCACGATCAAATCTGATAGATTTAATTCTTTTGTTGGGTTGATTTTCAACTTTAGCTTTAAAAGCTTTGAACACATCTAACGACCGAGACTTTTCATGAATGAGATATAAGTATTCATATCTAGAGTAATCGTCTATGTTTCAACAGTGTCAAGAAAATAAAGATTATCATAACCCGAAAGAGAACCGGTTCCAACAATATTTAAATTCAATGACAAAGTAAATTGATTGTTTCCAAATGGACAAGAATAATCAAATTTGTCCAAATAAGAAACATAAATCAAATTTCGCCTAAAAGACGGTACAACAAAAGTATCTTTTAAATCCAAATAGTATCCAATACGCATTAATAATCTAAAATGTGCAACTGCCTCAACTCCCACTGATTTTCCATTTCTCACATAAATGCATCTTTCAGCATCACTTAGCTTACGGAAGCTGAGGCAAACTTTCATAGAAACACTGATGTTAGTAGTAGCACCAGAATCTAACCACCTAGTGTTTCTTGATAGTGAAACTAAATTAACTTCAAAACAGACCAAAAGTAAGGAACATACCTTTTTTCACACGTGAAGCATGATAAGCGGTACAATCCTTCTTGACATGTTCAGATTTCTTATAGAAGAAACAATTGTTTTCAACTATTTTCTACTTCTTTTTCTCTGGACCCTTTGCAGCTTTATTCTTAGAACTTTCAAAGTTCTTTCTTTTGACATTTCCTTTAGAGGTATGAAGCATATGAGCACTTTTTGTCTTTTTTTGTTTCGTCCTCTCTTCCTCTTGTACACAATAAGAGATGGGCTCATTAAGAGACCATGACTCTTTTTGACAGTTATAACATATTTTGAATTGATTAAATTGTAGAGGGAGAGAGTTCAAGACAAAATGCACAAGAACGTCTTCCGAGAAGATGATCTTAAGAGTCTTGAGCTTCGAAACAATATTATCCATCTCCAAAGTGTTTTCCCTTATGTTTCCTTTATACCTCATGGTGCTAAAGCGGTACAATAACGTACTTATTTCATCATTATCGCTTTGTACAAAACGCTTTTCAAGCTCTGTAAGAAAATCTTTGAGATTGACCTCTTCAGTGCCTCTAAAGGTTTTTGGAATGGTGTTCATAATGATCTGAAGATCAAAGCGGTTTGAGCGTTCCCATTTTTCATAAATTTTCTGCTCTTTAGAAGAACTTGAATCTAAAGGGGAAATTGGTGGCTCGATCCTTAATGAAAGGTCCAAATCCATGCACCCCAGAACTATCTTGACCATATCCTTCCATTCCTTAAAATTGGGACCATTAAAGACTGTCATCATACCTATGTTGGTAGATACCGAGCAAGATTAACTGAAAAGAGAATATATGATAACATGATCAATGAAATCAATCAACTATTATAATCAAACAATCGTACAAATAATAAATCAAGATACCAAGTGCAACATCAATATCAAGTCTTTGGACAATAATATCAACAGGTAGTGGTATTCTTGATGTGATGATCAAACAATGATAATTAGACATGAATAATAAACCTATCTTTGGACCGATTTACTTTTACATGTAAAACCATATTATTATCATATATTTACCAACACAAATATATATGAAATTTGACCAAATATGAATCTACCTTTGAATCGATTAATATTCGCATGAATATTCACATATATAGCATTGAATCTTTTCACATGAAATATTCACAATAGAGAACACTTTGGTGTCATATTGCTTCAATTAAACATTTAAAATATTTAATGTGTACAACATTGAAATTATGATGGACGCAAATGTTGATTGAAACTAAAATACAGTCGGGAATATAATAACGCAATATGTATATATATATATATATGTGTGTGTGTATGTATGTGTGTGATAATAATAGAAGCATGCACTATCTTCAACGAAAATTGTGCTTGCCCTAGTGGTTATGTATCTAGTGACATATGGTCTTTATTAAATTTTCTTTTTTTAATATTAAAACTCACCGTTTCATTAGAAAAATTGAAAAAAATAATAAAACAAAATTATATATATACATATGTATATAGCTCTTTCTTCATCAATTAAAACATCAAACGTAAATACCAGAAATTTAAGAATCACAAAATGGTGTAATATTTAAAACCACCACCGACGAAACATCACCATACACGAAATGTCACCATACACGAAACGTCATCATAGATGAAACTTCGTGACTTTCTCCGGCACCGTTTCGTCGAAACTTCCATTGACCCTCTTTCATTTTCGTCATGATTTCGACAATAAAACCATCAACAACGTTCAATACACAGTCAAACTACCCAAATCTCACTGTCCAACCATAATGACAGTGGAAAAATTATGTTCGAGTGACGGTGAAAAAATTTTTTTTTTTTGCACATTTCCAACAAAAAAAACACCAAACCAAATGCGGTGTTGCTCCGTCGAGACACGTCTCATCATGATGAAGATGTTTAGGTCTCGTCAAAACCAAAATTGGGGTATAGGGTACATCACAAGAATGAGATTCGGCCGTTTGGTTTTGGAGAGAGAGATACATACACAATATGTATCTATATATTTTAAGTTTAATAAAATATAAAACTGTACATCGTTTGGTTGAAAAATGTGCTTGGCCTAGTGGCCAGCACTCCCATATGACCATCATCACACTGGTTCGAATCTCTCTAGTGCCAATTAGGCCCTGATTTTATAATTTCAAAAATTACATATTCAACAACTGAAGTTACGCAAATCAGATGATAAAAAACCAAATTACATAATCCTTAACAAATAACAAATAAAAAAATTGATCCACAATTATTTTATTTGTTATATACAAGAGTATATGTTCATTCAAATTAACAATGATACGTTAAATAAAAATTATGATTTCTTTCAATTCTACATGCTCTGATACAACTTGTAGAATTAGAAAGTATATGAAATTTGTAGAAACGTACCTTGATCCATCGAGGATATCGAAAAACTTTGGAATGATCTTCCAACGCACAATTATCCGACAATGAGAGACCTTTTGTTTCTTCTCTCTTATGAAACAAAATATTTTTATCTTTTTGTCTATATGTTCATTGGGGACCACAACCCATGTATTTATAGAAATACAAATTTAATTATTTCTAATTTAGTCCCTCATCACATTAGAAATTATGAAATGGTTTCATCACTTTTATTTCATAACTCTTAGACTCTTTAGCCATAAATTAATATCTAAGATCACTTTAGTTTTGGTTAATAGTATAATGACACCATACATTTAAATTATACATATATGGTCCCAAAATTTTTTACAGGGATCAACTCCTTCATTGTCGTCAATGATGACTTGGGCAAACATATGATGATCTCTTCAAGATGATCGAAGAGTCGAGAATAGCTCTTGCTATCTTCTCGGCAGGTACACAAAATCCAAATTGTGTTTGAATGAGCTCATCAAGATCAAGGATCGTGAGGACCAAGCAAACTCATTGTCTCCCAATCTTCTACAAGTTGGAGCCTTCCACCGTAAAATGTTTCAAGGGACAATTCGGGCGATGGGTTCTGGGATCTGGCCAAACATCATGCCGATTAGGTCAAACGTTGGAATGAAACTTTGGAATTTGTTGCAATGAAACGGTTTTTGACCTACGACGAAAACAAGTACTATTGCTGACCCTTTGCTAACAAGATTATATGATTATAGTTTTACATATGGCTCAATGCAAATCAGTGTGTCTATATATATATATATATATATGTATGTATATATGTATAGGTAATTATTCTCACTTTATTTTGCAGCAACGAGCGACAACTTCATAGATATAGTCATGGAGAAAGTAAAGGAAATGCTTATCAATATTTAAGCAGACGTGGAATGAAACAACCTTTGCGTGAATCGCTCCCAAGAAATATGATACAAATCAAAGGATTTCAATCTTTATTCCCTTTAACTTCTTTGGTCATACATCAATACATTAATCATATTTATATAAAAAAATGACATTGTGATTGATCAAAATTTCGGTGGATTGAAATGGATGAAAAGAGGAAACTTCAGTGACTAAATATTTAGAAATGATCCCAGAAATCTTGGTTTAGTGGCTGAGAATTTGGAAGGATTATAGGAAAACACCCATTAGACTGGTCTGTGTCAAAACATCCCTCTGTATGACTAAATTATATATATGATTTGTATGTGGTCTACAAGTTCTAAAATTCTGAATTAGTCCGATAGAACATATGAATTGATGACATATTTTATACCTCAAATCAATCCCATCAAAATATTTCAAGTCTCTTTAAAGAACTCCCATGGCGTCCTTCCTGCATCCTCCATTTCCATGTTGCAACATAAGTGTTCATATAGTTTCAGGGGAATAGATCGCAGACCGGCTTTGTGATTGCATGTTGGTCTTTATAGTTTAAATATATAAATATATCTAATTAATAATTGATTGCAAGATAATCCATTAAACAAAAAATCAAATTTCAGAAATCACAAAAACAGGAAATTAAAAGGAGAATCAATTTTTTCATCGGATTTCAATTAGGTCAAAGGTTAACGGTAAACCCGATCTGGCTGTAGACTATTCGTGGAGGTTCCATATCATCAGTGTTATATCCTACACGTCTCATTACTAAAATGTTAGTGATTCGATCTCTTGAATGTGTAGTTTTAGGAAAAACACCAATTTCACACCAAAATTCGTGAAAAATGGACTAGATCAATAATTGGATTGTAATAAAATATTTTTCGTTTCCCGACACTACAAGCCCACAGTGGTATTAGAGTGTCCAGTCATCAATAGACTATAACAATGTCCATTGCGACAGATGGGTGCGACGCTCGACCGAGTCATATGACTGCTCAAGTCGAGTGAATTCTCTAGACGAAATTAAGGTTGTGGTTGAGCGATGCTAGACTGAGCATTTTGTTAGAGATTATGCATTCGATTGAGCGTCACATCACATCACGATTACATTACGTGAAGGTACCAATAAAGCAAAATGTTTCTAAAGTCAAGCGAATTATTTAAACAAAACTTGGATTTCGATTGAGCGATGCTCGACCGAGCATTTTGTTAAAGATGGTGCATTCGAATTTATGCTAGAGGTACCAAACGAGGACATAGTTGTTCGCGTAGAACAAAGATATGGGTTCGAAAATGATCAATCAAACAATGAATTGCTTCAGCCAAGCCATCTCTGTGATAAACCACTCGACCAAGCTGTATGACTGCTCGAAATGAGTGAAATTACGAGACTAATTCGCATAATGGTAGATTAGACCGAGCAAAAGTTGCTCGGGTTGGGAAATTTCTCTGATTTTCAGCTTTACTGATAAATTGAAATTCTTTGATTTGGACGAACAATGGGTTACTCAACCCGAGCATTTTCTCTAGTAATGGTACTCGGACCGAGCGTTTCTATTGTAAGTCATGAAGCGGTCGAGCAGTATGTGTGCTCGATCGAGCAATCTATCAGAGAAGCGTACCATTATTTAATAATTGAGTTCTAAAGGGTCAAAAAGTTTTTTGACTAGTGAATTTTCTATCAAAAGAAATTATACTTGTAAAAATGACCTGACTACCCGAAGACATATAAATTGAGATTCGACGAGTATGATCTACTACATATGATGCATAGTGGAAGTTATGAATTAGATCGTACATACATCTAGACTACCTGAAGGATAATATCTTAATTGTTGACAACCATGGATGTTAATTAACTTAATTGCGTCTATGGAGTGACCTGACTAAAAAGTTGGACTATGTGATATAGAGCCACTAAGAGATTGCATGTTTAACCAAAAAAAATGTGTTTGAGATACGACATGACTACCAGGGGGTTCGTTCATACAAAAAGGGGTTAAAGTAATTGATAATAAGAAATAACATTTTTAATGTTATAGTATTTTTTTTAGTTACATTATTTAGATGAATTTGAGATCTGAATAATGTATGCATGTAAAAATATTCTTACATATTACATTTTTTGCCTGTTTTAAAACTTTTCTCAATAAGTGAGGAAGAATGTATTCCATTTCACTGAGATCGAAACTCGAATCCCTAAGTTTATAGGGACTAACTTCAAAGAGTGGTACTAAAACATTCGGTTTTTTCTCATGCATGAGAAATTTATTGATACAAACGATAAACCAACTATGTCGGCACCCGTTGTTGATGACGTTAATTCCATAACAGCTTATGTGATGCAAGAGGATGATATGATCCCCACAAAACATTATCTTGGAATCTATGAGTCTTGAATTCCAACATTAGCATCAAGATATGGAAACACTGTAGATCATATACATCTTAAGAAGTTGTATGATAACAAAATAGGATGGCTAATATTCAGTTGACCAAATATCTATTTTTAAGTCCACGATGACTCTTAAAACTCTAGTTGGACCCTATGTTCTCAAGATTATAGATTTTGTAGAATAATTTGAGAAGCTTAGGTTCACTCTTTGCAAGGAGTTGAAATAAGATTTGATCCTACAATCACTCCCCAACACCTTTTCTCAGTTCAATATTAATTTTAACATGAACAAGATGGATATTAAGTTGTATGATATGGTCGATCTCCTAGTTGATTATGATAATAAAAAACTACAAGGTGCGCCAAAAATATTGAGTGTGTGATATTTGTTGGCTCATTTACTAAGAAAAGGAAAATTAGTAGTTGGCCTAAGACAAAATATTCAACGGTTAAGAGTGGTTTGATCAAACCCAAGGTCAAAGAGGTTAACGCTAATCATGTCGATGCATAGTGCTTCTTCTATAAGAAGAGAAGTCACTGGAAGAGAAACTGGAAGGAATATCTTGTGTCTTTGAAAGGGGGAAATAAGGGATAACTCTTATGAAATTTCTTTCATGATTTCACTTGTTGTTATTGATTTGATTATGTGTGTATTAGATATTAATACATGATTGGGGTGTTGGATCTTAGAGCGCATACGTATAAGGAATCTATTAATCTCGATCACTTAAATAGAATTCGTCAGGTCATGGATGATCTCTTTACTTGCCCAAGATCACTCTTCAAAAGTTTATCCATTGACAGTGGATGATGGTGGTTAGCAGTGGAGGGATCTCTTGACTTACCTAAGGGCACTCTTCAAGAGTTTGTCCTCTGATGGTGGATGTTGGTGGTTGATTGTGGAGGTTGTGATCTCACGAGACTAGAGTAGTTTTATTTGTGTAAAGTAGAGAAATATTGTTTTGGATGGAATGAAAGACATCACAAGAAGTGCAAAAGCCTTTTGATAGAGTTAGAAATAACCTAAATTATTTCAAGAATAAGTTGAAGACATGGTGTTTTTAACGAATGATCAAGAAACAAAAAGAATTTATTTCTTAGAAAATTCAGTATGTCGTTACAAATGGGGTGAAGTCCTTTATATAGGCGAGAATAACATATTGATCTACTAGTCATTGAAAATATTTCCTAGCCATTGAAGATCTTCAGAATATGACAGTAAATGATCTGGTGGGATAAGATTGGCTTGGATGAAATCTTAGCATACTTGTCATCTAAACCCGTCGGTTTTAGGTGTGTGGCTTGAGGCTTGATTCAATGTAAAAGAAAAATGATGTTGTTAATCTCAAGTAATAAATACCTAGACTAACACTTCCGCAAGAATACGGATCGTGTAGTACCAAGATCGAACACTAGGGAATTGATGCAACTATGGAGCTAATAGACAAATGAATAGGACGTTTGAAAATCAATCGATTGAATTACAAAGTAAAGACCAAACTACTCTAAACGGTGATAAATTCAATAAACTGACCACCACAGTTTTCGAGAGAGGCACGATGATGCAATAAAGTGTTAACAAGATCGTTGTTATAGATATCATTACGTATTCGGGGAATTCAAGCTCGTTCCTAGGGAGTGACTCTCCCAATGCCTAACCCACTATATAGCATGCGTACTACCGATCTCCCAATTGCGGAATTTATAAAGTCTATTTTTTATAGTATTTTCGTCCATTTTCATAGTTAGTTTAATCATTCATTAGACTTTATCGAGCATTAAGCATCATTTACCCCTCTTCTAGCGTTTTCTCATGCATTTGTAGGAAATGAAGATATCAGACACTAACCAAGAAAATTTCATAAAACTAAGCAAAACCATTCTCCTATCCGCTATGCACGGTCATCATCCAAGAATCATAAACCAAAGAAGAGAAATGGAAGCTAGCCGGCTTGAACATACATGGACATACGGCTGGAGTAAAATGGAAATCTTCAGCTGGGGCAAAACGGAAACACCAGCCGCTAGCCTTCAAAGAAATGGAAACTCATGGCCTACACAAAATGGAAACATGACTGAAAAAAGAATGAAAATGGCCACTACCTAAACAAAAATAGAAACAATCACCGCCGCTCACAAAAATGAAAATAGCGGATGTTGCCTACAAGAATTGAAAACCAACCGTTGGCCTAAAAGAAATGAAAATTGGTTACTGCCTCCAAAAAATAGAAAGAGGACACGGTTTGCTGCACAAGATGAAAAGGAAACGTTGCTGCATAAGAACAAATTGGAAACACAAAGTTGTTGCACAAGAATGGAAATCGGTTGGAGCAACAAAGTGGAAATCGAGTGGAGCAAGAAAAGGCAATTCGGTTGGAGCAAGAAAAAGGAAATCAAAGAGCGCATGACTGAAGAGAATAAAGGAAACAGCCTCTGCACAAGAAGAAAAGAAACAGCCGCTGCACAAGAAGAAAGGAAACCAAAAAAAATGGAAACCGGAAAAAAGGAAACGAGTAAAGAAGAGGAAATCAACACGAAAAGGAAAGGAGGAGAGCTTAGATTCGGCCAAAAGGAGTTTGGATAGGAGGCAGGAGGAGGACAATTTGGGGATGAAGAAGAGAAGGGAAGATATGTTTTTGTTTTGTTTTTATGTTTAGCGAGTAGTTCGGTCGCTACGGATTAGATATTTCTCAATATATAATGAAATCTTGTGCTTAATGCTTGGTGGTTCTTAATGATTTTATAGTTGTATGCAATTTGAATAAATGATTATGGTATTTGATCGTTTTCAGAATGATTGGTTGTTCTTAATGCTTTTGTTCCTGTACGCAACCTGAATGAAAGATTGTAGAAGTCTAATGAATATACCCTAGGGGATTAGACTTTGCAACTTAGCTATCATTTAGAATCTCAATTGATTTAGAATCTACGCCAGGTCGGTCAATTTGATCTAGGGATTAGGATAGTGGTCTTAATACATCTAGTGGGGGAGATTATGCAGTCGAAAGATTGGTAATATGCACACTAGGTAATGGGCAAGTCTACGCCAGCCAGTTCCTACATTAGAGCTTGAATTCCCTGAATTCGTGATAATATCTAAGGCCAATGATCTTGTTAACACTTTATTGCATCATTGTGCATCTCTCGAAACCTGTGGGGTTTAGTCTTGTTAATTAGTTAGTTTATCTTCTACTTTTCATTCCAACCACTTATTGATTTTGCATGTCCTACTCATTAGTTAACTAGCTTTATTGTTGCATCGATTCGCTAGTGTTCGAACTTAGTACTACACGATCTGTATTCTTGCGGAAATGTTAGACTAGGTATTTATTAATTGATATTAACCACATCGAGTTTTTGGCACCGTTACCGGAGAATTGATCGCGGCTTTAGTGTTAGGATACTTTTGAATTAGGATACAGTCCTTTCCGGAGTCTTTAGTTGTTTTTCATATTTTTTTCTTTTTAAGTCAATTGTTTTACCTCTCGGAGCTTAATCGATTCTTTTTTTTACTTTGTGAGGTAACATGAATGAGGTGCATTTTTTGTATGCCTGTATAGCTGAAGTAAAAGATCAAGTTGCGGGAATTTATCATATGTTGTTTAAATCACATCGCCCGTATTACTCGGAGCAATCATGGGAACAAGAAGTTCGAGGTATAAGGAAGTGAACTACGTGAGTTACAATAAGTCTTTAGGGAACACATACAACCCTAGGTGGAGAGATCACCCAAACTTCCCGTATAGGAACTCCAACAGTATGTTGAATATGCAACATCTATCGGGAAATTTTCAGCGAGGGTGATGCAACGAAATCAGAACTTCCAATCGAGAATGCAGCCTCAAAATCAAGGGTATCAACCATGTGCACCACCGCCGAACCAATCTGAATCAGCCCTCAACATCAACACCATGTTCGCTTGTTTCCTCCAAGTCCAACAAAATCAAAGCAACTTGTTAATGGAAGTGCAATAAAATCAAAATAATCTGTTGAGTGAAGTGAAAGCGGATCAAGAGAGCACCAAGAAGTAGATCGTGGGCTTTCAAGCTCACCTTAGACACTTGGAGACACAAATTGCACAACTAGCACAAGGGGCAGCACGTCCACTAGGAGTTCTACCGGGGAGACCCGAATCGGATCCTCGTGACCCAATCAACGCCATCCATTTAAGGAGCGGTAGGACACTGGATCAGCCCATCCCCACAACATTCGAATAAGGTGAATCATCCATCACAACAGTGGAAAAAGCTATTAATGAGCTTAAGGAGAAACCTGAGGAGGAAGAGGAGCCAAAGTACTGAAAACCAGGCTGAGGCCGCCTCCATTGCCATTCCCACAATGTCAACGCAAGAAAACGGTGGATCAGCCAACTTTTTCAATATTTGAAAAGGGGAAAGTATCTAACACAGCAGCGGATAAGGCTATGGATATTGGTGAGTATAACAAGAAACCCGAGGAAGAAGTGGAGTTCAACTTGAATGACACACATAAGCAAACGTGAATGATCAATTTGGTGTTCCACATCGACATCTTGAAGAAATTAGCCGAGGAAGTACTTGAAGAATTTTGGAGTATGGATTCCCTAGAAACGACTCTCTTAGCAGCTGGAGAAGGATTATATAAGGACCCAAACGAGCTGGTAGATAACGGAAAGAAGAAGGACCCCCGACCGAGACTTTCGCACGACCCGAGCTAAATGCGACGCAAATTAGTACATAAACAATCTCGAAACGCCGAGAAGCTACACCAAACGCCCAGTACATAATTGGAGCATCGACAAGGCACCCAATTTGAAGATGAAGCCTTCACCACAAGGGCTCACGCACCAAAAAAAGTCTGGAAATTTTGAAAGAAACGAGAAAGGAACGCCCAACTGGTTTCATGGAGTGCACAACCGGACTTATGGACAGCATGACCAAGCTATTTGGATTGCACGACCGGGCCCCAACCTTAGGGAACAACACGATCGAGCTTAGAGAAGATATGACTGATTGTGCAAGGAGCCCAAACGATCTGTGTGCTACACTTGAACGGACATCCTATGCATGCGAGTCGCTATGCACACAATGACGACGAGGACATCTACCTGATGAGTAGCGCATCTTGGTCAGACTCGTGACCTTAAACAAGAGCTTCTTGGGAGGCAACCCGAGCCTCGTAAACTTTTATTTTTCAGAACTCAACTCTCCCTCTTTTCTCACGCATGCAATCTAGTAGCAGCCCCGATGTATCGTACTCTCTATTTCGAATTGTGTGACTTTTTCTTACAAGTTTTCACTTTTGACATCATCCACAAAAAAGGATAGACAGATATATCCATATGCATCAACTTAGGACAGCAAGATTACACCAAGTGCACACGTTCTTACCCTCTTTATGTTTCCCCGAGTTTTGGCATGCGAGTTCCTTTCATAGATTTTGAACACCGGGACTGTGTTCCGTTCAAGTGTAGGGGGTACTCTTTGAGTGTTATGATTGTGATTACGATAAGATGTTGAGTTATTTATTTTATGTTAGCATTTACTTTATTTACATTGGGATTAGACGGACGGGTATCTAGTACGAAATTTTGAACTTTAGCCATATTTTTGCAACTTTGTCGAATCGGAAGCAAAAGTCTCGGCTTGCTGAAAAATACCTTTAGATCCCAAGCACTTATATCTCTTATTATATCGTTCATTCTTTGATTTGCTTCGATCATTATATTTCCACGCGCTTACACTCTGTTGTATATAGAATAAGCTCTTTAACAATTTTAGCCTTACATTGACATGAGTGCATCGATCTTGATGGTTAGGGTCTAAGTGGTGGGTTGAGGCTGTTTTTCTACGTCTTAAGGGTTAGAGTCGATGCGTAATCATAACAGTTTAATCAAAAGAAAAAAATCTGCAATGACGCAACATCTTCACTCCGTTAAGGTTACAAGACCTTATGAGTATACCAATCGGCAACCTAGGTTTAAGTAGAAGGCTGTCATCTTCAACTCCGACGTCTTAGAAACCGAGCACGAATTTTTAAAGAAAAAAAATGTGTGTAAACCGAAAAGAAGAAAATGAGAACCGAAAAAAAAATATTTATCTTAAGAATGGTATCTCATGAGACCATATTAGAATAGGTATGTAGATCACTTAGATGTCATCTAGGGGTTAGTGAAACGAACTTAGGATATGTGTAGGATTGCATGGCTAGTGGCTTTCGGTAGATAGAGGCCTGAACAAGGCGCACTTAGGTCTATGTTTGTGTGACACGTTGTTGTGTATAATGACTGATTCTTTGAGGTATTTGTGCTAGCGTCTGGTTGTTGTCTAACTCTCATTATGCTTAACTCTAGTTTTGCTCAAGGATGAGCAAAGGTTCAAGGCTAGAGGAGTTTGACTTCTATTTTTTACAGCATTTTTGTCCATTTTTATAGTTAGTTTCATCACTTATTTAGACTTTACCGAGCATTACGTATCATTTAGTCCTCTTCTACCATTTTCTCGTGTTATTTCAGGAAATGAAATATCGGGATACAAACATGAGTAAATAAAGCAAAAACTACTCTCCTATCAGCCATGCATGAATCGAAGAAGAAAAATAGAAGCAAGAACGACTGGATGACAAAGGAGGCACACGACTGAAAAGAAAAGAAAATAGCCGCTAGACACGAGAATGGAAACGTGCTGGCCGCTGGAGTAAAATGGAAACCTTCGACTGGAGCAATACTTGGAAGAACATGGCTCACCTAAAATGGAAACTTGCTGGAGCACAAGAGGAAGCACGTGAGCAAGCAAAATGGAAACACCGGTCACCTACAACAAAAATTGTAAACCTTCAACCGCAGCAACCAAAATGGAAACAAGGCTGCTAGAGCGAAAAGGAAACGGGTGGCTAAACAGAAAAGGGAACGAAAGCCAAATAAAAGGAAGGGAGCCAAAGAAAAGGAAAAGGGAAGAAGAGGAAAGAAGGACGAAGGGGTCAAGAAGAGAAGGCAGAATTAAGAAAGAAGAGAGACACACACAGACGACAATATGCAGAGAGAGAGATATGGAGAGCGAAATTCATATGAGGATAGAGACGGGGCGACGAACTCGAAACGTAGGAGCTGTTGAAGACTACGATATTAGAATGGGGAGGGAACTCGAAACGCGGAGGATTTATTGAAGACTACGTATTATTAGACTGCGTCATTAAGCACAAGACTTCATTATATATCGACAAAGCTCTCTAACCCGTAGCTATGGATCTACTTGGACATGGACTTAGAAAACAAAACAAAAAAGAAGTCTATCTTAAACATAGATTTAAGAATGTCTTTGTCAATAACATTTGATCAATATTACATAATGATGGGTTATTTGCATATGGTTATTTACACCACATCGTTTATGTTTTTTCTGATGCAAATATTGAATTAATTAATATGCATGTTTCTGGTCACAAGTGAGAAAGAGATGATCGTATGAATCAGACGTTATTTTGGTATTGTAAGCTCGATCATATCACGGAGAAACGAATTAACTCTTCGGATATCTCGTATAATATTATTATGAATCATATATAATTTTTGAATTTGTCTCCAAAGAAAATGACCAGGTTTCATTTAATGAAAAAATGAGAAAGATCTACACAAACTCTTAGAATTCGTATACACTGGTATTTGTATACCAATGAAAAATCAAATTAAACATGATTTTCATACTTCATCATCTTTATGGATAGTGTATCGCGGTACGTATTTGTATACTTATGTTCTTTTAGAAATGCATTATCATATCGAATAAAGTCTAAACTAGTGAAATAAGATAGAAACTGAATGTTTTAAATTAGATATAACTTTGAAAGATTACAAGATATTTATTTACAAAATGAAATAAAAGAATTTTATTAGTGTATAACGATTATCAAAATATAAAAAAAAATAAAATGATTTCATTACAACGACCAGATCGCCACTATTGACAAATCATTACAACACAACAAGAAAAGAGCAAGAGAAAACAATAAACAATAGAAAAGGATCAAAGTTTTAAAATTAGGGTGGAGAAAATCATCACCTTAGCTTCTTCGTTGATTTGACGATTCTAGATAATATTGTTAGCAACAACACCAATCAATTTTTCCCTATTATAGATCCATTCAATTAATCAATTTTTAAAATATAAATCTTCGAATTAAGGAAATAATCACAACAAATTATTTAGAGATTTACCACAATCTCGATTAGAATCCACCCACGAAGAACGTGATGAAAAATTGAAGATTCTTTTTCAATATTTTCTTCCTCTCATTTTTCTCTTCTTCTCTCTTCTCTCTTCCTCCCTTTTTTTCTTTTCTCTTTTTTTTCCTTATTTTCTTCTCTCGACCAACGTATGACTGCCTTTTACCTTTTTTTCTTTTCTTCTTTTAACCCTAATATATGAATAATTATATATATATATATACATACATACATGTGGGTGCATCCACCGACTCATTTTACTGAGTGGTACGAGCCTCACGGTTAAGATCAAGGAACGTGTGGAACAAGACAAACTCACTGTCGTCCCAATCTTTTACAATATTTTGTGTTTTGTTTTCTAAGTCCCATGTCCGAGTAGATCCATAGCAAGCCAAAGAAAAGGAAAATAAGAGAAGAGGAAAGAAGGACGAATGAGTCAAGAAGACAAGGCAGAATTTGGACAGAGGAGACAACACACACGCACGAAGCAAGAGAGATAGAACAGAACGCCAAGAGGTAGGAGACGGGGCGACGAACTCGGAATACGGTGGAACTATTGAAGACTACGGTATTACACTACATCATTAAGCATAAGACCTCATTACAAATCGATAAAACTCTCTAACTCGTGGCTATGGATCTACTCAGACATGGATTTAAAAAAATACAACAGAAATCTATCTTAAATATAGATAAAGAAACGAGATTCCTCCCTATTATAATTCGTAGTCTTCAACAGCTCCTCCGCGTTCCGAGTTCGTCGCCCCGTCTCTATCCTCGTATGCATTTTGCTCTCAAATTCTCTCTCTCTCTCTCTCTCTCTCTGCGTATTGTCGTCTGTGTGTGTGTCTCTATCTTCTGTCTGAATTCTTCCTTGTCTTCTTGGCCCTTTCGCCTGTCTTTCCTCTTCTCTTCTTTTCCTTTTCTTTGCCTTGTCCTTTTCTCCTTCGTTCCATTTTCTGATCAGCCACCCCTTTCCTTTTTGCTTCAGCAGCTTTGTTTCCATTTTGGTTGTTGCGGTTGAAGGTTTAGATTTTTGTATTCATGCGGTTGGTGTTTCCATTTTGTTTGATCACGTGCTGCCTCTTATGCTCCAGCAAGTTTCCATTTTACCATGTTCTTCCAAGTGTTGCTCCAGCCGAAGGTTTCCATTTTACTCCAGCGGCCAGCAAGTTTCCATTTTTGTGTCTAGCGGCTTTCCTTTTCTTTTCAGCTGTGTGCCTCCTTTGTCATCCAGTCGTTCTTGCTTCCATTTTTCTTCTTCGATTCATGATCCTTAGATGTTGACCGTGCATGGTTGATAGGAGAGTTGTTTTTGCTTCATTTACTCATGTATGTATCCCGATATTCCAATGTTAGACGCATAGCCATCGGGAAATTTCACATCTTCTTTCAACCATTTCAACAATTTATATTTCTTATCATTTGACAATTTGAATATCGGGACTAGCGCTTTACCGCCATCACTTATATTTAACTCCATTCGTAAGCAATACTCTTCTAGATCCTTGCGTGATTTAATATTGTCTTTCGTCTTCCCTGTGACATTCAGTACTGTATTGATGATGTTATCGAAAAAATTCTTCTCTATGTGCATCACATCAAGATTATGTCGAAGTTTCAAATTTTTTCAATACGGCAAATCCCAAAATATGCTCTTCTTGTATCAGTTATGAGTAATTCCATAACCACCAATTCTCGGATGATTGTTCCCTCCGCAATCTATACTCCTCGGAATACCCAAAGCAAGAAGTCGTTCACACAAAATCTCTTCGCCGGTCAAAACTAGAGGAGATTTCCGCACAACTACATTCCTTTTGAAATTTCTCTTGTTGCGCCGTAATGCATCAATCAACAGGAAGAAAACGACAATGACAATCAAACCAACTCGTCTTTCTCCCATTTTTCAACTAAAAAGCATCTGTTTCCTCCAGGCAATATGGACAAGCCAATCGACCATGCGTTGTCCATCCAGATAACATACTATAAGCTGGAAAATCACTTATTGTCCACATGAGAGCACCTCGTAACATAAAATTTTGTCGCCTCGAGACATCGTACGCT
This sequence comes from Gynandropsis gynandra, assembly GCA_036759665.1. NCBI lineage: Eukaryota > Viridiplantae > Streptophyta > Magnoliopsida > Brassicales > Cleomaceae > Gynandropsis > Gynandropsis gynandra. The sequence goes on from CM071866.1 coordinate 42,627,837, forward strand.
TGAACTCCATTCCATAATTCTTTCAATTCTTCAATAAGTGGTTGAAGAAATATATACAAACTTTTTTCGGATGATTAGGTCCAGGAATCATTATTGTTAAGAACAAAAATTCCCTTTTCATGCACATATCCGGTGGTAAGTTGTAAGGTGTCACTATAACTAGCCACAGTGAATAATTCCTCCCAGACATCCCAAATTGATTAAAACCATCGGTACAAAGGCCTAAATAGACATTTCGACTCTCAGCCGCAAAATCAGGATATACCTTGTTAAAGTGTTTCCACGCCTCACCATCTAAGGGATGAC
>CM071866.1:42628693-42647503 GCA_036759665.1 Gynandropsis gynandra
GAATTCATGCAATTCTCAGACAAATTATTTTCAGTCTTCAAATTCATCAAACGTGTAGACAGAGATAACTGTGATAAACCACTCCTACAACCATCATAAAGTGGATTCCTAGCACTTTCTAGCATTTCAAAAAAACTTTTTGCTTCTTCATTCGGATCTTCTTCAATATTTTCGTTTCTTTCACGGAATACATTTTGCACCATTTCCACATAGGGGTTCATTTCTACATCTTGAGAAGACTCAAATTCATCATGATGTATAGTGCCCCTACTAAAGTTTTCCACAACATTACTAGGTCGTGGTGCAAATTTTTCTCCATGACATAACCGCATGAAATAATTCGGGGTAAATCCTCTTAAATAAATATGCTTCCAAACAGTTCTCTCATTAACAAATTTTTCATTCTTGCATTTGACGCATGGACAAACCAACGTACCAGTTTCTTTGTAAACTTGTTGATTCGTCGCCATTGTCATAAACTGTGTGACGCCTTCTATAAACTCTTTCGATACGCTTTGAGATTCTGGATCAATTCTTCTGTACATCCATTGTCTAGAATCGAAAATGTTCGATCTTGATGAAGATGCCATTATATCGCAAACACTATAGAAGATATGCGGTGAAAAATATGAGAGTTGCTTATGAAAAATGGATCAATGATTGAGGGGTTAAATAGATTATTTATACATGAATTAGGGACGGATTAGGGACTACGAGATTAATTTTCCAAAAAATCGTCCCGAAACCGTCCCTAAAACGGTTTCTAAAGTCCTAAATTTAGGGACGGTCCCAAATCCGTCTCCAAATTTGGGGACGGAGGTTTCTGCCGTCCCTAAATTTGGAGACGAAAGTTTCTCCCGTCCCTAAATTTGGGGACGGATGACCAGCCCGTCCCCAAATTTAGGGACGGCAGAAAATCCGTCCCCAATTTAGGGACAGGAGAAACTTTCATCTCCAAGTTAGGGATGACTTACTCATCTGTCCCTAATTGGTCCGCAATTAGGGACGGATTAGGCACGACTCTTATGTACCCAAATTTGGGGACGGATTAGGGACGGATTTCATTTTCCGTCCCTAATCCGTGTATAATCCGTCCCTAAATTTAGGGACGGAAATATCGGTCCCCAAATTCCGTCCTTAATCTTGAATTTTCTAGTAGTGTTAGTAGACGTGTACTATGTTGCGATTCTTGTTTAACATCATTTCTATTTCTATGCTTGATATACATGGATTTAAAAATGTCTTAGTCAATAACATTTTGATCAATATTACAAAATGATGAGTTATTTGCAAATGGTTATTTACACCACCTCGTTTATGTTTTTTTATGCAAATATTGAATTAATTAACATGCATGTTTCTGGTCACAAGTGAGAAAGAGATGATCGTATGAACCAGACGTTATTTTGGCATTGTAAGCTCGATCATATCACGGTGAAACGGATTAATTTCGTCGGATATCTCGGATAATATTATTATGAATTATATGTAATTTTTGAATATGTCCCCGAAGAAAATGATCAGGTTTCATTTAATGAAAAAATGAGAAAGATCTACACAAACTCTTAGAATTCGTATACACTGATATTTGTATACCAATAAAAAATTCAAATTAAAATTGATTTTCATACTTCATCATCTTTACGGACAATATATCACGGTACGTATTTGTATACTTATATTCTTTTTGAAATGTATTATCATATCGAATAAAGTCTAAACTAGTGAAATAAGATAGAAACTGAATGTTTTAAATTAGGCATAACTTTGAAAGATTACAAGATATTTATTTGCAAAATAAAATAGAAGAATTTTATTAGTATATAACGATTATCAAAATATAAAAAGAAAAGATGTAATGAATTCATTACAACGACCAGATCGCCACTATTGACAAATCATTACAACACAACAAGAAAAGAGCAAAAGAAAACAATAAACAATAGAAAAGGATCAAAGCTTTAAGATTATTTATACATTAATGTAAAGGTTCACCACTCACGCTCGGCGAGTGTCTTTCCTTGCAATGTCCTAATGTTTCCATATAGTTATTATAAACAAAGACTAGTTGACCGTAAGACTTAATGCATCATCTCTCACTGTGTTGCATCCATCGAAATCGAACCTTGCAAAGATCTCCAATGGCGGACTCACACTCCTCCTCTCTGCCGCAACACAAAGTGTTCATCAATTTCCGTGGAGAAGAATTACGTAACAACTTCATCTCCCATCTGGATAGTATCATGAGAAGTGAAGGGATCAACTCCTTCATTGACGTCAATGATGACTTGGGCAAAGATATCGATGATCTCTTCAAAACCATCGAAGAGTCTAGGATCGCTCTTGCTGTATTCTCGAGCAAGTACACGGAATCCAAATGGTGTTTGAATGAGCTCGTCAAGATCAAGGAACGTGTGGACCAAGGCAAACTCATTGTCGTCCCCATCTTCTACAAGTTGGAGCCTTCCACCGTGAAAGACCTCGAGGGAGAGTTCGGGAATCGGTTTTGGGAGCTGGTGAAAAGTCATGTCAAACAGGCTAGTCCATGGAAGGAAGTTTTGGAATCTGTTGCTAGGAAGCGTGGTTTAACCTACCACGGGAACAGGTAATACTTCTTGTGACATATGTGTGGCGGTAAAAGATTTGAGTTCATTACCTATGGCATCTAACACCTTCTCGATAAACTCGACTCCACGGTTAAACGTGTTTGAGATAAAATAATCTCAATTTGGTTTTAACCGTGTTTAAGGTAAAATAGTCTTAATTTGGGTCACAAACCTATAGAGAAATAGCTCCTATGCGTATGTGAGTGAGTACAACACATACGGCAGAGAACTGGTGGTGTGTGCAAGTTCAGCGGTCAAGTCATCAGATTATATGATTGTGACCCGTGAGGAGGATCGGGGCCTTACACTGCTACTGTCACTTCTCTAAACAGATTATATGATTGTGGTTATACATCACAAGAATGGCAACAATGGGTCAATGCAAATCAGTCTCTCTCTCTCTCTCTCTCTATATATATATATATATATATGTAATCACTCTCACTGTTTTGCAGCATCGAGCGCAACTTCATCGATACAATCGTGGAAAATGTAAAAGAACTGCTTATCAAAATTTCACAAGAGGAGGAAAGAAACAACCCTAGCGTGAATATCTCTGCAGAAAGAAGAGACAAGCCCAAAATGCCTTCTATTATGAACATCTCTGCAGAAACAAGGGACATGCATGAAAAAGTGGTCTCTGACAAAACAGAGGAGCTTGAGACGCCTGCAATGAACATCCCTATAGGGGCTGTAGAAAACCGTAGAAGCCATTGCAACAATGTATTACCAGTAAAGATAGAGGAGACTGAAATGGTGGGAATGAATATTCTCAGTGGAACAGAGGAAAACGTAGAACGTCCTCCAGACAATGAAGTTCAAGGAGAAAGAGAAATGCCTGATACGGCTCCTCTCTTTGGAATGGATCAACGCCTCAAGCAATTGGAAGATAAGCTTGAATTTGACCGCAACAACACTCGGATTGTTGGAGTTATTGGCATGCCCGCCATTGGTAAATCCACTCTTGTAGAGATGTTGTTCTCCAAGTGGGAACACAAATTCTCACGTCGCATGTTCTTTGGAGACATCCGCAGAATGTCAAAGAAAAAGGGGTTGCATTGGTTGCAGAAGACCCTCCTGCAAGAGATGTTGAAAGACGGAGATTGCAAAGTAGAATACGTCGAGAACGCACATGAATGTTGGAAGGATGACTTACTCAAGAAAAGGGTTTTTGTTGTTCTTGATGAGGTTGATAGCAAGCTGCAGATTGAATTTCTTCTGGGGAAACTCGACTGGTTTAGGAGAGGAAGCAAGATCATTATCACAACAATGGACGAGTCGCTTATAAGGGAACTTGTCGACTGTACTTACATAGTCCCCAGATTGAACGACAGAGACAGCTTTCAATGCTTTAGCTATCATGCATTTGGTGATCCCTTCTCTGTTCCACAGGGAAGCAATATGATGAGGCTGTCAAGAGAATTCGTTGAGTATGCAGAAGGAAACCCATTAGCTCTCAAGGTATTGGGTGAGGAACTTTGTGGGAAAGACGAGATTCTATGGGAACAGAGACTAGGCTCATTGGCAAAGACTCTAAATCAGAAGATACATAATGTTCTGAGAACAAGATATGATCAATTGAATCCATTGCAAAAAGATGCCTTTCTCGACATTGCAAGTTTCTTCAGATCCGAGGATGAGACGTTTGTAAGAAGTCTTGCAGATTCGTGGATTCCCGACTCTACTAACTTTAGAAGTGCAATAACAGATCTTGCAGACAAGTTCCTCATCGATATGTCCAGCGGCCGAGTGGAGATGCATAATATACTGATTACATTCGGACAGGAACTTGGTTCACAAAACGGAAGTAGGTTGTGTAATCCTAAAGAAGTTATCGGTGTGCTGAGGAGCATAGAGGTAAGATTAATTAAAACTTTCAAAAGATTGAAAATACTTACTGTCTCTAACTGGTTATATGTGTCAGGGAAAGGACAGAGTACGAGGTATCTTCCTTGACATGTCTGAAGTAGAAGAAGAAACATCCCTAATGAGAGATGCCTTTGTCAAGATGCAGTCACTCCGATACCTCAAATTCTACGATTCTCGTTGTCCTCAGGAATGGGAAGACAAGTGCAAAATAGACTTTGGTGCTACTGAACTGAAGTTCCCGTTGCTTAAGATCCGATATCTTCATTGGATGAGGTTTCCGTTTGAGGAACTTCCACAGGACTTCAACCCGAAGAATCTTATAGACCTCAAGCTGCCTTACAGTGAGATCAAAAGAGTTTGGAGAGATGTTAAGGTGTGACTTTGTGTTGTCATTTTGACCTGCATAGTTTTCCCATCTGACAATCGGTTTTTCTTCGCTGGAACAGGACACATCAAAACTAAAGTGGGTTGATCTTAGTCACTCATCTAAGCTGCGGGACATTTCAGGGTTATTCGGTGCTCAACATATTGAATGGTTGAATCTTGAAGGCTGCATAAGTTTGGATAAGATTCCCAAAGAGATGCAGAACATGACAAGCCTTGCTTTCCTGAATCTGAAAGGATGCAAAAGCCTTCGATCTCTCGAAGAAATGAATCTCGTCTCTCTAAAAACACTTATCCTTAGCGACTGCTCAACTTTTACTCAATTTCGGGTGATTTCAGAAAATCTAGAAGCTCTATACTTGGATGGCACTATAATAAGGGGACTTCCTCAAACCATTNTCAGAAAATCTAGAAGCTCTATACTTGGATGGCACTATAATAAGGGGACTTCCTCAAACCATTAAGAAGCTCCAAAGACTTATCTTACTGAATCTACGATGCTGCGAGATGCTTGTGAGTCTTCCTGATTGCCTCGGCAATCTGACATCTCTTAAAGAACTAATTATCTCAGGTTGTTCAAAGCTCGAGATATTTCCAGAGTTCACGGAGAAGATGACGAATTTAAAGACTTTACTGCTCGATGGGACAGCAATCAAACAGATGACAAACAAATCTTCTTCTGGTGGCAATGGCAATGACGGAAAAGGCGTATCTGCAGGGCCACGCCTTGTTAACCGTCTATCCTTCTTGAGACATTTGCGCCTAAGCGGGAACAATAAAATCTGTTTTCTACCAGAAAACATTTGTCAACTTCATCATCTGCAGTGGCTTGAATTGAAGTTTTGCAATAATCTAACATCTATTCCAACTCTTCCATCAAATCTCGAGCGCTTAGACGCACATGGCTGTGTCAAACTGAGAACGGTTGCGAGTCCCCTGGCCCTTCTTACGCTGTCAGAGCCGATCAACTCCACATTCATTTTCACCAACTGTAATGATCTGGAGGAATTTGCAAAGCATGATATCACTTCCTATTCTCAAAGGAAATGCCAACTATATGCACTTAGATGCTACAATAGGGTCTCTCTCCNTCTCTCTCTGCTCGCATTTTCTGATTCACATTCTGCATTATATTCGCAGGGCTTTGTTTCGGAGGCTATATACAGAACTTGCTTTCCTGGATGTGAAGTACCTTCTTGGTTCCATCATAAAGCAGCCGGATCAGTCTTAGAGACAAAGCAGCGTCCACAGTGGGGCAACAATAGACTCAGTGGGATAGCTCTATGTGCTGTTGTCTCATTTGGGGACAACCCATGTCCAAACGACCGTTTCTCAGTGAAATGCTCTTGGACTTTTAAAATGGAAGATGGGTCCTGCGTTGGCTTTAGTAGCAATGTTGGGGGTTGGACGGAACCAGGCAAGATAGACTCGGATCATGTGTTCATTGGGTACGCCAATTGCCCACAAATCATGAAACATCTTGGTAAATGTATTGATTCTTCCCTGAAATTCGAAGTGACGAATGGTTCAAATGAGGTGGTGCGTTGCGGCTTCAGTTTTGTGTATGCTGAACCAAACGACGTTCCAGACAAACCAATCCGTCGTGAAACTGCAAGAAGCANTTGTGTATGCTGAACCAAACGACGTTCCAGACAAACCAATCCGTCGTGAAACTGCAAGAAGCAGCTCCTCGAGCCGAGACAAGTTTGTTATATGTTGCATCATGTTATATGTCTTGTTTTTCGCTTCTCAATGGACTTCTGCCTGGCTTTTCAGAGTTCTTGCTGCTCTCACACTGTTGGGTTTGTTCTTGGAAAGTTGAAACCTTGGTCAGTCTACGTACTGCTGTAAATCAAGTTCATCAATCATACACATTTTTTTCCAAAAGATATCACTTTCTTCAAATGTATTGAAGGTAATGGAACTTGAGGAATCACTTCAAGCTCAAGATGAAATGACAGTAGAGACAAAGGAGTAATCCTTGGAGATAAGATAGCACAAAGGAAACTAGACAAATATGGCCGAAAACAGAACAGTTTAATCGAACAAATAACAAAAAGAAATGAATCTAACTGTGGCGTTGTATGAACATGTGCAGACTATAGTCTTCAGGAGAGGCTTACCTACCAACCCAGTGGATGATCCTTGTGTGATTTGAGCATAGGCAAGAGCAGTTAGGTTGGGTTGATTCTCTTTTGATGATGCGTTTTTCACGATTGGTCATCAGTTTGATGAGTGGTAGCTTCTGGGTAACTTGCTTCCAGATTTCGTTCACCGCTCCATCTGGATGCTTATAGTCAAAATATCGCCTGACCTAAAACATATATTATATATGGTATTGAACAATACTAAACTAGCTTTTGAGATTAGTTAGACTCAAACCCATATTTGACGGGTTTTATGCAATATTTTAAGGCTTACCTCTTTCATCTCCTTCTGGTACTGCAAAATCTTTTCGGGTTTCAATCTTCTCAGCCTCTTTACCAGAAAACCAGGCTTCAAAGCAGCATTGCTCCCCACAAAAATAGAAAACTTTCTATAGTCTATAACATCTTCAAAGGGTAGCTCAATGCTTTCGCTAATGATCACGGGGATACACAAGCTGACTATGGAATCGAACAATCTGCAGGCCGATGGAGTATCACCAGCTGGATGCAGACAGAACTTAGACGTGTGCATTCCTGTTTTAGCAGCACGCCTGTTCTCTCTTGACTGCGTTCCATGTTTAACTATAACGTCCTCCTCCTTCTCGAGCACCTTGAAAAGTAAATCTCGGATTTTGCCTCCCTATAGCCACAACAAAAGATCGACAGAGATTACCTTACAGCAACAAGTTGTCCAGTTGAACAATGATATCCTCATGACCTAAGTAAATCTCGGGTCATCACGACCTAAGGTTCAATTACTTCCGTCCTATCAAAAGATCATAAACAATAGAGACATTTATCAACAAACAAAATAAAGCAGAGGATTTGGAACACTTTTGTCTTACATCTTTGCGATAGCGATTTCCCATGAAGAACAGTAAGGTGTTCCTGTTCTTCACCCCAAGCTCACCTTCGTAAGCATCAATCCTATGAGAATAAGGTATGATTACGTCCTTCACAAGCGAACCCTGGTCGGGCCTTAACCGGCCAAGATCCGTCACAAGCAGAACCGCGTTCTTCACCCGGTCGATGACCCGGTTCAGAGCATTCGGGTCGCCGGCGACGATCACGTGGTCCCTCCCCTCGTTCCTCCGCCACCATACCTGACCCTCCAACCACTCCACCAAGCTCTCCTGCATCTCCTCGTCGCTGTAACCCGACCCGTTAAATGACCCGGCGGGTCGACCCGAGTTCACAATCAGGCTTAGGGAGGAGAAAGCCGGGACGTAGAAGAGTTCCGCCTCCGACGGATCCGAGACCCTGACGACCGGAGACCCGACCCGCTCATTTTCGGGTCGGCTCAGGTCCGAGTAGAGGAACCATTCGTGCATGTGTTGATGACCCGGATAGTTCAGCGAAGCGACATCACCGTCTCCGACGGGTTCGCCGCCGCGAGCTATGCCGTGTTGCTCGATTACTCCGTATGTGAACTTTGTGGGAAGGGCGTACATGTACACCTTCACTCTTCCCGGAAAAACGTTCTTTCCGGGTGAACAATTGTTTCCAGGAAAATCGACGAGACTCCGGCGAACAAGACTCGACTCAATGGCGTCAGAGTTGAAACTGGGGAAGAAGAAGGTATTAAGAAACGCGAAAACGACGAACACAGAGAGAGTAACCAAAACGAACTTCTCTGCGGTGGAAAATTTTCTCGGCATGGATGAGAACAAAGGCAGATTATGCGATTTCAACGCCTCCTCCGAACAGGGTTTCCTGATTTTGGGTTTAATTCTTTCACTCATTCTGCACAAAATCACGGCAAAACTGCCACCTCGCGGAGCCCGAAAGAAGACGCTCGTACCCAGAAGAAACAGAAGAAGGATAACAGGATTCTTCTTCTGGTTGGAATTCACGTTGTCAGTTTTCGATGTGTCTTAAAAGTTTCAACCTTTTCGTTGTTTTCCATTAAAGTTTCGATCTTGAAGAACAAAAAACTGAGGTGTTAAAGGGGGAAGTCAAATTTCATACTCACGAGACGCTATTTCGAAACAATTAAGATGTCGTTGTCACTCCTGATGCTTGTGAGACTGGGAAATCGACGTCCGAGCTTTGAACAGATTAATTAATTAATTACTTTCTTAATTAGAGTCAATCACTTTAACCGTTACGTTTTTCTTGTGATTATTGGGCTAATCAACGGAATCTTAACTAATCTCGTAATATCATTATTCCCATAATCTTCACTTGCTAATTTAATTCCTAAATCTATTGACTTAAAATTTGAATTCTTTACAATGTATTTATCCCTTATTTGCATTTAAAAATGTAATATTCGCAATAATTAAAAAATCTCAAAGTAATAGGAAACTCTCATTTGGTTTCTTTACACAGCTGTTTCCAAAATTCCAAAGCTTATTCTTTTGGATTTTGAATGTAATTACTTGGAACAAATACTAAGTCTTAAATTATTCTGGAAAAAAATATATATATATATATAACAAAAAATTATAATTTTTAAAAATATTTTTGTTCTTGTTAGTAAACCTCTGTAACTATTAAATAACAAATTATCAATTACAATATATATCTAAGTAAAAACACAAACTTTAAAATTTATCCAAAAAAACTCTCCTTGTTTTTTCACGTGCAAATGCTTCAAATGTTTTTGTTCTATCGTAAAAATCTTAAATTATTGAGAAAAAAAATATAGGTTAATATTTATCAGTCAACAAAATTATAAATTCTCAAAATCGTGTTAAATCATTAAAAGTACAGACGTTGATTATTACATGTTAACTAGATGATATCCGCGTGTTACGCGGTTTTGTGATAATTACATTGTATGTTTTTTAAACGTTAAACATAATTCATTAATTCAAATTAATTTGATATATGTATTGTTATGACATTTGATATATGTATCGTTCAATACAAATGCATAAATTTTAATTTTCAATTTAAAAGTTTAAACAATAGATTTTTAAGATGTAATGTAAACTAACAATGACATTTATTCATAATATCATTGAAATTTTAAAACGTAATCTATTGGAGATAGTGATTGCAGTGGAGTTTTTTGCATGATTGTTTTTCCTATTCGTATCTGCATAATTTTTTAGGACTAAATCTTATTTATAACATGGTTTAAAAATAATTATTGAGGTATGAACATAATTTGAGGATCTTTAAAACTAATTTATGTTTGAATTTCTTGATTGCCTTTAGATTTTGATTGGTGTAGATATTTGTAGAGCATGAAGGTCGAAGTGTTAACAAACATGATTGATACATTTACAAACGATAATGACGCAACGACATGAACAATGAACATATATCGATTAATATAAGTATTAATTTTTTCAATATCGGTTATCAAAAGCTAGATGATACTCGCGCATTATTCGGTTTAGTGATAATTAAACTGTGTTTTATTAAGTATTGTATATAATTCATTAATTCAAACATTGTTATGACATTTGATATATGTATAGCCAATACATGAATTTTAATTTTCAATATAAAAGTTTAAACAATAGATTTATAAGATATAATATACAATATATCGCTATTTATCCATAATATCTTTGAAATTTTAATACATAATTTATTGAAAATCTATTTCATATTTTGGATATTAGTTTTACGCATGATTGTTTTTTCAACCCTATATAATTTTTAGGACTATTTAATCTATTACATAATTAAAAAACAATTAATGAGGTATAGACATAATTTCGGATTCTTTAAATATACTTTTATTTGATTTTTTATTATCTTTAGTATTTGATAAATCAAAACCAAGATTTTTATTCATATCAATTAAATCAAACCAATCCAATTATATCAAATCAAATCTAAACCAAAGTTAATATATCTGTTTTTCCTGTTTTACTTGTCCTTCCTTAGCATTTCCTAATCAGATTTGACTCCCTAGAAAAAGAGTTCTCCCTAAAAATCTTTAAAATAACTAAAAAAATCTAATTAATATATATTTTTCATATAATTTAGATCCAATCTATCTCTTAATTATTATTTATTTTTTCTACAGTTAAAATAAATAAATAATTTCTTATATATTAAAATGCTACAAAGAAAATGATTCATGAAAAATTAAAATATATAAATAAACAAAGATAATATCATAATTTATTTTTAATTTACATATATTTTTTTCAACTCTATCGTTACAAAATAAAAATTTATCCACACAATATTGAAATACAAATATTAAACTGTGACAAAATAATTATTAAAAAAAAAATATTTTTGTTATATATATTTTTTAAATTTAATTATCTTGAAAAAAATAAAATTTAACATATTTTAATAAATTTAAATTTTAAAACAACTATATTATAAGTAAAAAAATAGATATATTATTGAAAAATAAATGGAATGAAAAACAATTAATATTCATCATCTCATTTACCCTCTCTAATTAATGTATATTTTCTATACAATTTATATTCGATCTATCTCTTAACTAATTTCTATTTTTCTATAATTAAAATAAATAAATAATTTTTCACATATTAAATATCTACATAGAAAATAATCTATAAAAAATAGAATATATAAATGAACGAATATAATATAATATCATAATTTATTTTGAATTTATGTATATTTTTCAAATTTATAGTTAAAAAAATTACCGACGTAAGACATTATAAGAAAATAAAAATAACCTATTATAAAAAAAATAAAGTGTTTACGCTACTCACGCGCAACGACACCCCATGCATCATCCTATGTGCATATGATACGTACATCATCATCAACACATACATTAGTACATTTATATATAAAAATATATATACATACATGAAACATCATAACATGTTAATCCACTGTTATGTACATGTCCATACATAATCAATTCGAATTTGTTATCTGATTTAACAATTTTACCAAATCTAAACAAAGTAAACCAAATAACAATTGCACCAACATCTAAAACAAAACAAATCAAATATAATTTGAAAAAACAATTTCAAAAGATTCTACTACACAGTTTAACTTAATAACTTTATCAATTTTTTTTAGAATAAATCTGAAAAAAGATAACAAAGCCACCTGACGTTTCAGTTTTTGTCTTTTTCTATTCTTAATGTGTTTTCTTTTTTATTGTTGCGTTCTTGCTTGGCCTCTCTCTCTTTCTCTCTCATAAAAAAATATCGAGATTTGCGTCTCAGATAAAGACCCTTCATTTGTTTCTTTTCACCTTGCCTCTTATCTTCATGCTTCTTCCTTCCTCTTCATTGTGATTGTTGTGTTGTTTCTGTTAAGGGAAAAGCAAAAGAAACTGAAAAAACAACAAAAGATTACCATAATCGTTTTCCCTCTTTTACCGACCACATAAAAATTTCTATCTTTTAACCTCAATCAAAACCTACACCTACGATTTTTCTCTCTTCTGCCCATATGTATACCAGAAAAGAAAACTCTATAGTAAACCCAAAATTCAAAAGTGTGCCTAAGTTCTCGCGGGGAATGGTACAATACAAAATCCTACCCTTTCTAAAGCAAAGGTGGCTCTATCGGAAGAAGATGAGCGTAAGCCATAGCTAGCCAAATTTGAATCTGGCAACCAATCCTCAGAATGTCAGCAACTACGCTTAAATCTTTTTAAACCTAAACAGACATATTCCTAAATAGACATATTCCTAAAGGCGGTGACAGTGGCTATGAAGTAAAACCAACCTCACCGCGAAGAGAGGAGGCTTGGGGATAATCGTAAGGGCACCTTCGAGGAACTCAATTGAGCGTCCATACATGCCTTTACCATAAGCATTTTGACCCAATTCGACATCAACTCAGTTGTCTCTCTTCTCGTTGTCTGTTCCTGCGCCAACCTGCTCCCACCACATGAACAACCACACCATTCCCCCTAGCTCCCATTATATCCAAGAGAAAATAAAACCACACTTTCCTATGGACCTTTAATCAAAGCTTATGGTGCACCAATTGTTTTCCACACTTCCCATTACGATCATAATATGAATTCGCAATAAGTTCAATAGTAGAAAGGCAGCTTATACATCATCATCACCTATATTTGCCACTTATACCTTAAAAGAATATTGAGTTTTTTTTTCAATCCAAGGAAAATGACAGTGATATGAGCTTGAGAAAACCCTAGAAACTGACCTTTTCGAGCTCTCTTTTCAATCTCAGCCTCTTCTATTCCTCCGTTTCTTCTCCTTTCTCATCAATCTTGCTCTGCAGCTCCTATGCTTTCCTCTCCAGCTCTATCAGCAATTCTATCAAAGTTCAGTCAAATGCGATAATACAGTAGCAACCTTTGTCGGGCAAAAAACCGGTCGTTGATGTAGCGGTCAGACAAATTGTTGCTTCCACCAGGACACTGTTTGAGTTACGAACTCCGTGATGAAGTTTATACCTTTCAGGCAAACCACAGAGGATAGATATTATGTCCTCTAGTATCGGTTGATCAACATATACCTGCTGAAACCGACGCTCCAAGGCTGGATCGTTCTCTATGTACTTCCTATAGTCGCTCCAGCTATTAGTGCACCCATATCAAGTGATAGTAGCTGAAAACATGAAAGAAGATGCAACCGGAATCAAAATATGCAGATAATTATCCCACTGATTATACATCTGTATGATTTAAAATGAAGAACCTACATCTGGGCTAGCCTGTTTAGAAAGAATGTAGTATCTTAGGATACACATCTCAGATGATTTAAAATGAAGAACCTACATCTCCTTGTACTATCATCTGGGCAAGCCTGTTTAGAAAGAATGCAAAAATGGTAATGAAACAAAGTCGAGTTCACAAACAACACAACGGGATAAGGGAAAACTCCTTCACCGGGGCGGAGATTAAACAGTAAGAGAGAGAAAAAAAAACCCTTGGTCTGAGCGGAGAGAAGGAAGAGAGAGTGCATACCGAGCGGGCGTGAATTGGCCGATTTACGCTGCGTAGGGAGGAAGACGCCGGAGCGAATCTGTAGAACGGATTCGAGGGAGGTGTGAATTGGTCGATTCACGTTCGGTTCAGAGAGCACTTTTTTCGTTGAGGATTCCTCGTTCCCTTTAGTGTGAATTCCTTAGTGGGTCTATTCAATCTCGCGAGCCCCCATAGAAAACCCCCTCCCCATCGGACTCCATATCCCTTTTATCGGTCCAGTAGAAGCTTGGGTATGGCTTCAAATCCTCCTCTTCGCTTGCCCCGGAGAAGTCCATCTTTCTCTCTGAACAAACCATGGAGGATTGTCGTACCATAACAAAACTCACACGACTGATTGGTTGGAATCGAAATTGTAATGTCACCCAAGCATCGACGACATCATACAAACCGCCCAATGCGCCTGATCTCGCCATCTTTATCTTGGTAGAATGAAAAACAACGTTTCAGTATATCATGCCATTTAAACACTTATAAGCATTTCTCTGGTTCATATCCTCAAGAATTCCAGTAAGGCATGCCTCCTTGCATCTTAAGAACTGAGAACAACAAAAACCATCTTTTAGAAATGAATGTGTGGATCTATGAAATTAAAAATCCATATATACTCTCCTAGATTTTCAGAGAGTGATGTAAAATAACGGATTAACTCAACAATAATGATATATGAAAAGCTTACCTGCAATCAAGGGAATGGATTCAGGTGCGCACATAGGAGGATTCATCGCTAAAATCATCGGTCTTTTAGCAGAGCACACAGCTTTAGCGTTTGGATAAAAAATGACATAAATATAGCTTCATACTGATCATACCTTTGAAATCTGAATGAAAATCCAAATGCGGGAGACCAGAGTTGGGAATCACAGAAGAAGAAGAAGAAGAAGAAGAAGAAGAAGAAGCCTAGAAGCAAAAGCAACCAAAGAAGTCAGTGGCATAACTTCGTTTGTCAATACCAAACTCTTCAATCGGCGAAATAACTACGAATTTATATTGAAATAAGAAGCGAATTTATATCCTAAGCCTTCAATATGGATGACCACCTTAACCAAAAAAAACGTCCAAACACAGAATACGGAAAATAAAACAAAAATAGAGGGAATAAAACACAACCCAAATTCAAATTGTCAAAACAAACAAAAAATAAGAGAACATCAACGGACCTAAAGAAAGCCTAATTCTTCAATCAAATATCAGAAACGCAAACATCGAGAACTTCAATCCTCGATTACTTCGCCAACACGCTATTCGACTTCTTTACAAAGATCGATATCATCAAGCTCAAATTTAGGAAATAAATGGAAATTAACATCGTAACCGCACACTAACTTACACATACCTCTATCTTTCTCTCTGAACAATATCTCTACCTGTGGAAGAAGAGGACAGAAGAAACCATGGAGGCGTGTCGTACCATAACGAAACTCCCACGATTAATTGGTTGGAATCTGAAATTGTATTGTCACCCAAGCAACGAAGACATCATACAAAGCGCCCAACGCTCCTAATAGCTCCATCTTCATGGAAGAAGGAAAAACAACGCTTCAGTATGTTCAAGATCCAAATTAGACCGAAATCGAGACCTAAACCCTAAATCCAAAATTAGAACGAAATCGATTCAGATCAGTAAACAACGAACACAGAGACAATTGAGATTACAAATCCGACGATTCCGTCCAAAAGATCGTCCGAAGAAGAAGTTACAGATTGTTGCAGGGAGGCGTGAAGTGTGAATTCCCCAGTGGCGAAAACTTGTGGGTCTATTCAATCTCTCGAGCCCCCATAGAAAACCCCCTCCCCGACGGACTCCATACCCCTTTTGTCGGTCCCGTAGAAGCTTGGGTATGGCTTCAAATCCTCCTCTCCGCCAGCCTCGAAGAATTCCTTGTTCCCTTCGTGTAAATTCCCCAGTGGGACAAAATTAAAACCCCCTCCCCCTCGGACTCCATATCCCGTTTATCGGTCCCGTAGCCTTTTATCGGTCCTGTAGAATTTGGGTGTTGACGGGAAGGAGAAGATGAATTTGAGGAGACTGCTTTAATGGACAGTAATCAATGAATTATTTGTTGATGGGAAGGAGAAGATGAATCATCGGTCCTGTAGAATTTGGGTGTTCACGGGAAGGAGAAAATGAAGGGGTAGAGAGATAAAAAGGGAAACAAAGGCTAACGTTAAAGGAGTTTTTCCTCTCTGGCTGACGTGGCAGCGTGAGAAGAGAGGAAAAAACTCCTCTTTTATATATATATAGATTTAAATAATTGAGCTATTTTAGGAGAATATGGAAGACTAATTTATTTTAGTTTTTAATTTAAATGTACGTTTACGTCTTACCTGTATTTTCTGAATTTTAGATTAATTAAAATGGCTAAATATCAGAAATATCTTTATAGGACTAAATCATTTCAAAAATATCATTTCCTAAACTAATTATTAAATCCGAAAAAAAAACTGAAAAAAAAAGACAAAATTGTTTTTAATGTTCAGACGTGGAAAAATCCACGTTTGGCAGTTTTCCGACGTGAAAAACGAGAAAGCCGAACAGTTTTTCGACGTGAAACATGTTTAAAAGTTTATAGCAAGAAAGAAATGAGAGTTTTTCGACGTCAAAACTGTTTAAAAATTTATAGCAAGAAAGAAATAAGTGATGTCGAACTTGAGAGGGATCGATTTGAAGTTGGCGAGAAGAAAACTGACTACAATCAGCAACAATATCGTGAGTGATGTTGATGCTGATGCTGCAATCCCTCTGACACTAGAGCAGAAATTAATAGGGAAAATAAGGAAGTCGGAGAAGAGAATCATCAAGAGACCTTCTAAGGGATGTCGGGATTCATATGCCTAATCCAAAATCAAAGGTTGCCGAGAAAGTTGCACCAAGTAAGTAATATTTAGTGAAAAGGTAATTTGAGTGTCAATTTCCATCGAGACATATAAGTCGTAGGATCGCATAAGCGGCGGGTCGTTAGAGTCGCATGGGTCGCATAGGTTTCATATGTCGCATGTGTCACTGGGTTGCTAAATTCGAATGGGTCGCATGGGTCGCTTGTGTTACATAATCAATGTAACGAACCAAGTAAGTACGGTCATTTGAGGCCGCATAGGTCGCATGGGTCTCATAGGTCGCATTGGTCGCATGGGTCGCATAGATCGCATTGGTCGCATGGGTCGTATAGGTCGCATTGGTCGCCATATGTTTAATGAGGTAAATTTTGTGTAGGTGTTGGACCTTTATCGAAGGAATCTGTGCCATATGTTGAACCTTCGCCGGCGAAAAGAGCAAGAACAGTGGTTCAAGAACCTGAAGGGGAAGAGGATTTTTTGTGGAATCCCAAGGGATTAGTAAAGGGCTTGATAAACCGATTTCTTTCCTTCATTGACGCTAGCGATGACAAATTAACTAATCTATATTGGTTCCTGAAGGCACCTCGACATGAGCGGTGGTGGAAATCTGAGCTAGATATTCCTCGGGGGCCAAAGTTTTGGGAGATTATATTAAAGGCCAACGTATGGCTTGAAGATGATGTAAGTTTTTTTAAATCCTTAGTCTCACAGAGTTTTGTATCATATGTATTCCTGTGTGTTAATTTTTTTTTCAGCAATTGGACGAGGCGTTGATGGAGTTGTCTTCTCGCTCAGCATTGGATCCCAGCGCGAATCAGAATTATTACGTTTGTCCTGTTGCTTTCATGCAGACGCTCTCGATGTGGATGTACGAGGATATGGAAACTTTACCGGAAATTCTTAGTTTTTTTTTTAATGCCAAGTATCCATTCAGAAGTACGAAGACACCAATTAGTGATTATGAAGGTTTTGTCTCGGTTCTAAACATTCAACCGGAAAAAAATCGATGGGTAGGATGTCATTGGGTAGCCATTAAAGCGGATTTCAAAGCCCGATGCATCACAATATACGACTGCAAGATGAGCCTTAAGGAAACGCATATCGATCCGATGATTGAGAAGATAAGAAAAGTTATCCCCAAGATGCTCATTCTCGGAGGGTTTCCTTTTTTGGCTTCTGGAGAAGATGAATAGAGGTATGTGTATTATGAAGGTCTATCACAGAAACAAAGCGGGAATGACAGTGGTGTTTTCTCCTACAAATTCGTAGAAGCCTCATTAATAGGGATGAATGTGTTTCGCTTAATTTGCGACGACAATGTTACTTCCATGCGTGAGAAGATGGCGGTTGATATATATAGTAATGGAGAAAGTATCTATGAACCCGAAGAAGACTAACTTGATATTTGGTACATTGTTTTTTTGGACTGGTAGATGTTTTTTTGGTACATTGGCTTTTTTTAAACAGTTGGTACATTGTTTTTTTTAACATTTGGTACATTGTTTTTTTTAATATTTGGTACAGTGTCGCAGGGGTCAAACGGTCGTAGAGGTACAAGGGTCACATAGGGACCCTTGCGACCCTTCCGGCCATTGCGACCCATTTGTCCATTTCGACACTTTCGAAGAGGTAAAAGGGTCACAGAGGGACCTCTTCGACCCTAGGACCCTTGCGACCCTTGTCCCTCTACGACCCTTGAACCCCTGCAACCCATTTGTCCATTTCGACCCTTCCGACCATGGCGATCCTTCTAACCCTTACGACCCATTTGTCCATTTCGACCCTTTCGACTAGTCTTTTCAATGTCAGACTACTGCTTTTTCCAGGTGCTAGCTATGCTTTTTATTTTACCAATACCATATTCAAGACCTATATTAAATGGTTCTTTAATATGGTCAATACATGCACCTTGGTCATTCTTTGTATTTAGTGTCTTTCTGGAATTTTAGGAGTCCATTTATTTTTCGTTAAATATGAGTTTATAAATAGAGGAGTCCATCCGACGCATGCGACCCTATATGACCACATATGACCCATGGACGACTCATGCGACCTTTGCGACTCATGCGACTTGTCGTTTTGCTGTCAGACT
>CM071866.1:42648886-42690326 GCA_036759665.1 Gynandropsis gynandra
ATTAATTAGTTTGACGTTGTAAATGTATTGTTTGATTGGTTTTTGTCATTTTATCATCCTAAACCCGTAAATTCGTCGAGTTCGCCTCTATTCATCAATATATGTGACCATGCGACCCATGCAACCCTCATTTGGCATTAATTAGTTTGACGTTGTAAATGTATTGTTTGATTGGTTTTTGTCATTTTATCATCCTAAGCCCGTAAATTCGTCGAGTTCGCATCCATTCATCAATATATGCAACCATGCGACCCTCATTTGGCATTAATTTGTTTGACGTTTTACATGTATTGTTTTGATTGGTTTTTGGCATTTTATCATCATAAACCCGTAAATTCGTCGAGTTCGCATATATGCGACCCATGCCACCCTCAAATTTGATTGGTTTTTGACATTTTTTTCATTTTCACAAGAATTCTCGCCGAACTTTTTACCAAAATTTGAAAAAACTTTTTCGAATTCCATCTGACATTGATTCGATATCAGGGTCATGTCTTTTCGTATTCTAGCCGTTTCCTTTTTTCTAATAACGACACACTCTCTCTCGCTCTCACTCTCATCATCATCATCTTGCCGAAAATGCAAACGACTGGTGACGGCGATTCGATGTCAGGGTCATCTTCTTCTGGTGAGAGGATTTTCACGGTACTAGTCACGCGCTCAAATCTAGCCGTAGATGCAGTGGTAAGTGAACTCAAACCGATTTATTCGATTCATCAAAATCAAGTCGTATATGCATTAGTTTCGTGTTGTTGTAAATTTATTCGGTTATCGTAGACACTTCCGATGTAGTTTGTGAGGTTGAATGGTCTTTGCGGTAGACGATGTAAGGTTGAGCTGATAACCAATTACACAGACATTTGGGAGGCAGATCTAAGGCCCGTGAAACGCGGTGGCGCTAGCATCACCAGGGGTTGGACAAAGTTTTGTCACGATAATGGCTTTAACGTGGGTTGTACCCTCAAAGTCGAGCTGGACACCGTTCTTGATGATGTACCTTGTCTACTGCTTGCCCCTATAATCTTCATAGATTGAATTCCGTTGTATTTTGATTGCTTTGAACTTCATTTGAACAACAAAATTCATGTTTGTATTTGATTGGTTTTCTTTACTATTGTTCAATAAAATGTATTATTGTTAGTATCGATGTTTTGTGGATTTACTATTATTGTAATAAGGGTCGCAGGGGACAAAGGGTCGTAGAGGTACAAGGGTCAAAGGGAGACAAGGGTTGAAGGGAGACAAGGGTCAAAGGGAGACAAGGGTCGAAGGGAGATAAGGGTGGCAGAGGGTCCAAGGGTCGCAGAGGGTACAAGGGTCGCACGGTCCAAAGGTCTAAAAAATGTTTACTCGTTGATTCAACTTGTTCTTTTTTTAACAGTTTATTTGTAACATAATCTTGGGAATGGATAATTCAACTTTGTACATTCAAGGGTCGCAGATGGTAGAAAGGGGGTCGCACGGTCCAAGGGTCTAAAAAATGTTTACTCATTGATTCAACTTGTTCTTTTTTTAACAGTTTATTTGTAACATAATCTTGGGAATGGATAATTCAACTTTGTACATTATAATTTTTTAAAAAATTATTCATATTATTTGTAAATAATAAAGCATAAAGGGTCACAAGGGTTGCACCTTTGTCCCTTGCGAACCTTTTCCCATTCGACCCTTGACCCTGCGACCCTTGACCCTGCGAGGGAGACAAGGGCGTAGGGTCCAAGGGTCGTAGAGGGACAAAGGGTCGCAGAGGTACAAGGGTCGCAGAGGGTACAAGAGTCGAAGGGAGATAAGGGTCGCAGTGGTCCAAGTGGTCGCAGAGATACAAGGGTCAAAAGGAGACAATGGTCGGAGGGGGAAAAGGGTCGTACGGGTCTAAAAAATGTTTATTCGTTGATTATGGAAGATGTAATTTCGTACATTATTTTTTTTAACAGTTTATTTGTAACATAATTTTGGGAATGGATAATTCAACTTTGTACATTGTAATTTTTTAAAATTATTCATATTATTTGTAAATAATTTGTAAATAATAAATTATTTTGACTATATTGTTAGTATCGCTATTTTTGTGGATTTAGTATTATTGTAACAAGAATCGTACAGGGACAAGGGTCGTAGGGGTTCAAGGATCGCAGAGGAACAAAGGTCGTAGGGGTCCAAAGGTAGTAGAGAGACAAAGATCGCAGGGGTCCAAAAGTCAAAGAGGGACAAGGGTCGTAGGGGTCCAATATTCGCAGAAGGATAAAGGTCACAAATTCGAAATGGATCGCTAGATCGAATTGGATCGTAGGGTTGTAAGGATATTTTAAAAATATCAACATTTACAAAGATATTTTTGAAGTTAAAATTTTTTTCTTTTCTAGAAAAAGTATTTTGAAATATTTTAGCCCTACAAAAATATTTTCGAAGTTAGCCAATTAAAATACCAACTTCATATTGATCTTTACATGAATAGGTTAAGCGTGTAATATTTTTTTATTAATATTATATTAATATTGTTGCGCGATATTTAATTAATTTAATATTATCTAATATTGTTGTAAAATATTAAATTTTTGTGTATAACATATAAGAGTTATATAAATATACTCTTTATTATTTTAATACATCAAAATTTTTATTTAATTAAATATAATTATTTTGCTTTTGTTATTTTCTAATTCATAATTTATTAGTTAAATGTTACTTTTAACTAGTTTTGATATGTAACATTTTATATTATGATTGAATTTTGTATATCTATGTAAGAAAAAATAATATTGTTATTATAATATAAATATTTTACTAACAAATATTTTTTAATAGTGTTAAAAAACATATTTGTTATAAAATTTTCTAATTACATTATAAATTTTTAGTACGTATAAATTTTTTTAAAGGATGAAATATAAAATGATAAAGCATCTGAATTATAAATAGATAAAAACAAGTAACAGTTATACTTTTTGTACGATATATTATGATTATCAAATAAGATGTGGAATTTTATAATTTATATTAAAATATATTTTTATTATTTATAAAAATAATTATTAAGTAACATTGGTAGATAATTATAAATACCTTATTATAATATTGAATAATTTTAAAAGATAATTATTCATAAATAAATAAAATTTTATATTTTTATATTTAAAAAAACTATTCGTACAGTGATATCATTCACTATAACAAATAAAATTATTATTTGTTTTGTTGTTAATTTGAAAGAAATAATGATTTTCTTCTAACATATCATGATTTTTGTTCCTAATTATTTTTTGACTTTATATTCAATTGAAATTTAATAATTTAGATTAAATTATTCAAAAAATATTAATAATGTTTTAGTGAATAAATTTTAAAGTATAATTTAAAAAATAGAGAGAAAAGGAGAATATTTGACATATGATATGATAAAGAAATATTAAAATTGCAATTAGAATATCTTCTAAAAATATGATATTAAAACTCAAATGAAAATTGAAATTTAATATAATTATTTTAAATAAATAAATCAATAGTTATAATATTTGTCTGTGAATAAAAATATATGAATTAAAATTAAAATGAATGTTAAACTCACTAACCCACGTATATTCAAATTTGCATAAATTTATAATATATTTATAAAGCATTCATATATATATATATAATTAATTCAAATTTACTATATGTATATATTTAGTTAATTCAAATTCAATATATTTATATAGTTAAAAAAATTATATTATTGTATATTTTTATTAATATGTATAAATAAAAGCATAATCTTTCCAATTTTAGAAAAGAATTAAGTATACAACATTTAATTTAAATATAAAGATGTTGAAATTCGTATTTGTATATTTATTTTTATGGAACAAAGATTTCATGTTTATTTTCTTATATAAAAATGAATTTTTCAATTTTTATTTTAATATTTTATGGAAAGAAAATAATTATAAAAATATCATTTCTTAACCATAATTCTAAATGGAATTTTTTTTCTTTTTTCCATGTTTATAGGTCATTTACCAAATCTAGTATGTGATGCTTCTCTAATCTAGTCGTTCTTATTTTATTTGCTTTTGTCCTCTGATTCGTATCTTTTTCGTCTCTCCTCTACCAGATACATCTATCTTATTTTCTTTCGCGTCACCTACCAAAGGAAATGTTTTGTTTGCTTTTCGGAACCTCCCATATCGTCACCTCTCCCCGCTCTCTACATTTTCTCTGCTCCAACTCCTTCATCAGCAAATTATGTTGTGTTTGGTATTTCTCATTCTCTCTCAACCTATAAGTCAATCTCTATTAAACAAATCTGACATTAAAATAGAGCATGTGTTTGAGAATCATAATTTATGTGGGAGAAGGGAAGAAAAAAAATAATGAGATATTTATTTTCTTTGATGGATTCTCTGTGACTATCTCGGAGAAATCTAATGTTAAGTGTTTTTACCTTTCTTTACATCAATCGATTTTGTCGATTTTTTTTTATTTTGTGAACATTTGTAAGTTGAGGTTGAAGAATTGATAGTTGCAGAGTTTTTCTGGTGGTTTTGTTGTTTATTTTTGTATGATGTGAGAGGAAGACGAATTGGTTGATTCCATGGAATCCTTTGGCTTTTTAAATATCATTAACTAACCGAAAGTCATGATTCATTTTTAATGAAAAACCATAACGTAAAACAAATAAATATTATAACTTCCAACTTTTCTTTTCAAATATAAGATTAATAATGTAAAATAAATTAAAGAAAAAGGTCTAAATGACGGTCAAAATTCTATTTTTAATGTGTTTATTATTATATAATTTCTTTTAATAAAACTAAAGCATAAATGAATGGAGAAATGTAACACCCCCATGTGGATTTTGTAAAACAAAGATAATTCAGCTGAAGCAAGATTAGAAAGATTGAGAAAAGATCAAGAGATTGAGAGAGATTGAGAGCGAGCGAAAGATCGAGAGATTTAGAGAGAATAAGATTAATTATTCTCTTATTTTAAACTTCAGATACATACATATTTATACAACAATTCTAATTAACTAGAAAGGAGAAAACAAGGAAAATAAAAATACAAATGAAAAGCACAAGTTTAAATGTGACATGCATGAGCCGGAGCGGTCAACGAGGCAAAGGAGACCGCGAAGCTCATAAATTGGCTTGACTGGCTTACAATGGGACGTAGAACGAAGAGAGCGGGATGTGGCCAAGAGAGCGGGACGCAGCCGAACGCGAAGAAGACACATATTTTCTTCATATACTTAACATTCCCCCTCAAGCTTAGGTGTTCAAGAGCAACATAAGTGGAGCCTCATTAAAACCTCTTCTGAAAAAACGAAATTGAGACAAAAACTTGACAAAGGAAAAAGAGTGCAACCACTTATGAGCTCGAGGGACGACTAAGGTTGAATTCGATGCTTTGGGACTGAAGATATCTACGAGGTCGATCCGATTATGGAGATCTTTGCATACCTTTTCACTTGTGGCTTTAGTGAAGACATCGGCCAACTGATCTGAGCTGCTTGTGTATGTGAATTCAATGACGCTATCTTCGAGCTTCTCTCAAACAAAATGACAGTCAACTTCAATATGTTTGGTTCTTTCGTAGAACACCGAGTTTGTTATCGCAATGAAGCACCGTGGCCTGCGAGGGTTCGAGGCCAAGATCTTTGAGGAAAGCCTGGATCCAAACGAGCTTACATGTTGTATTTTCCATAGCTCGGTTCTCGGCTTCAACGTTGGAACAAGAGACCACCTATTGATTTTTGCTTCTCCAAGTGATAAGGTTCCCCAAAAAAAAATTTCTTTACCTCGTTGTTGATTTTCACTCTTTGCAGTCAACGACCCAATCTTTGTCACAGTATCCAATTAGAGTAGTATCGTTGTTTTTACTCATTAGTATACCTTTTCCAGAAGTGTTTTTGATGTATCAGAGGATTTAATCCACCATTTTCCAATGTTGTTCCTTCGGAGTATGCATATGTTGGCTGACCTGATTCACAACATAACACAAGTCAGGTCTTGTTATCGTGAGGTATATTAACTTATCGACAAGTCGTCTGTATTGTTCTATGTCATGAAATGGTCCCCCTCACGTAAGTCTTTGAATTTATCTTCGATGGGGGTCTTGGCCGGTTTAGATCTGAGTTTACCTGTTTCATTCGAAAGATCTAAAGCATATTTTCGTTGAGAAAGAAATAGATTAATTAGATCTATTACTTCAATTCCAAGAAAGTACTTACGTTCACCTAGATCCTTTATATCAAAAGTTTCTTTTGGAAAACGTTCAACACTTTCTATTCCTTTCTTATCTTCATCTATTATGATTATATCATCAACATAAATTAAGAGAACGATGATACCGGATTTGTTTCGAACGGTGAACATGGAATGATCAGCCTCACTCCTCTTAAAATCATACTTTCGAACAACATCATAGAGCCTAGTGTACCAAGCTTGTGGGGACTTTTTAAGTCCATAGAGAGCTTCCTTTAGTTTGCATATGATTTCTTTTTCGGTTTGGAGGCTCGGGGGAGGTTTCATATAGATCTCTTCCTTTATTTCCCCTTAAAAGAAAGCGTTTTTAACATCCATCTACCACAAATTCCAATTAAGGTTAATAGCAACATAAAAGATAATGCGAATAGAATGGTGTTTAGCAACAGGGGCAAAAATCTCAGTATAATCTTCCTCATACTTCTGATTATACCCATGTGCTACAAGGCGAGCCTTATAACGTTCTACCTCACAATACTCTTATATTTGATTTTGTATACCCATTTGCTTCCTATGGGCTTCTTTTCTTTAGGAAGAGGGACAAGGTCCCATGTTTTATTCTTTTCTAAGGCTACTAGCTCCTCGGCCATGGCTTCCTCCCATTCTGGCTTCCCTTCGGCTTCTCTATAGGTTTATGGCTCGATATCCCTGTCAATTTTACTAAGAAAAGATTTGTGATTAGTAGAGATAAATGCTAAAGAGCAAAAGTTTTGAATAGGGTATTTGGTTGTCATGCCATTGAAATAGGGTGTTTGGTTGTCATACCATTGAGATAGGGTGTTTGGCTGCCACTCCATTGAATAGGATTGTGAATCCAATCGGAGATTAGTCGCCTTATTCCAGTGATTATCCAAGGCACTATCTCATTTAGAATCCTTCCTTCGACTTCATCAATGTCATGATCCTCATTTTGGTTAATCATGGCTTTGTTCTTCGTTCTCATGATTTGAGGCCCTAGTTTCCTCCTCATGATTTTTCTCAGAAGGTATGATCTCATCATGGCTTTCTTGTTCTTCATTTTCTGAGATTTCTTGATCATTTTCGTCTTCATGACGCTCAGGTACACTTGGTAGGGGACCTGTTTCATTGTTAGTTTTTGAAATTGTATTTATTTATTTTTTATAAGGCACAAACCTATGTCATTTGGTTTCGAGATTCCTTTAATCTCTTCCCATGTGATTTTATCATGAAAGCTCTTGTCTTCGAGGAACATAACATCTCGAGACACCATTACACTTGTAGCCTTTTTTATTTACTGAGTATCCGATGAACATGGCTTTAGTGCATCTTGGTTCCAACTTGTTTCGCTGTGAGTCAGGAACAAGAACAAAACACACACAACTGAAAGTTCTAATGTACTCAAGATCAGGTTTTGTAGAGTTTAATACCTCATAAGGTGATTTTTCCTTTAGAACCTTTGTTGGAATTCTATTAATGATGTGACATGCGGTCATGACCGCATCGGACCAAAACCTTTTAGGAACATCTCGATCGAACATGATAGTTCTTGAGACTTACATTAGGTGCTTGTTCTTCCTCTCACCACTCTTTTTTGTTGCGGAGTATAGAGACACGTGGTTTAGTGTGTAATGCCTTGTTCTTCTAGATACCTACAAACTGAAGACTAGTATACTCTCCACCATTGTCAGTCCTTAGACATTTATTTTAGCATCATATTGAGTTAAAACATGCTTATGAAACTTCACAAACACATCATAAACACAAATTGAGAGAGTATAAAGCCATGTAAACTTTGATTTTTTATCGATGAAGGTTACTAATATTTATTTTGATCACGAGAAACACATCGAGCTGTCCAAACATCTAAATGGATTAGCTCAAAACAGTTTTTGTAACCCGAAGCAGAGTTTAGAAAAACTTGTTTTACGTGCTTTTCTATGATGCCAGCTTCACAAGCTTCAAGTTTATCTTTAAGATCAGGAAAAATGATACTTGGAACTTTGCTATGAGGGTGTCCAAGTCTCGCACGCCACATAATGACTTTATTAATATTTGAATTTGATAGGGCCACGGACTCAGAATCACAATACATAGACTCGAGAACATAAAGACCATTGAGGAGCTTTCCTTTGCCGATTACTTGTTTGCTTTCAATACCTACATCCAAAATGAGTTAGAATCGAAGCAAACATAGAAATTAAGGTCTTTTGCAAGCTTTTGGAAAAACATAAGATTATTAGAACATTTTGGAACAAAGAGAGCCCTTGTATCATGACTGAGAAGCTTAAGCTTCCATGTTCCTTTAATTAGAACACTCTCCCCATTTGCAGTAGAAACAGAGCCACTATAAGTTTTTATATCTTTAAGCAAGTCATGATTTTTGATCATATGATTTGTAGCTCTAGAATCTATTATAACATGGTTTCGAAAAATAGAGAAAGCAAAGATAACATTACCTCGCTCTTTATCAGCTTTGTTTGTTTGTTTTCCTACCATAATCATTTGGAAAAACCCCTCGAGGTCTGCCTTGGTGACAAACTCAGACTCAGAGGCAATATAAACCTTACCTTGGTCGTCACGACTTTTGTTCTTTTAATGGGGGTGAAGGATCCAACAATGATCCTTTGTATGACCTTTCTTTTTGCAATACTCACAAGAGAACTGCTTTTTGAAAGGCTTAATAGTAGTGGCTTGCCCAGAGGTGCTTTTGGAGACATTAGCTTCCTCGATCATACCTTTAAAGATATGGTTTCCCCTTTCCTCCCTTTTAATCATCATACAAACTTCGTTAAACAAAGGAAACTCGTTTTGGAAAAATATGTGATGAATAAGGTTGTTGTATTTATCGTCGAGGGAGAATAAAAGGCAAAAGACCTGATCCTGGTTTGCTCTCTGAGAAATTTCCATAATATCCGCAGTATGAGGCCTTAGAGTATCAAGTTCAGATTATAATTTCTTAAAATCACCCAAAGCATGGTTAAAAGGCTTTCCCTCTTGCCTTAGAATATTAAGGGCTTTCTTTACTTCATACATACGATTACGATTGGATTCATTGTCAAAAACTTGTTTCAGCTCGTCCCAAAGCTCCTTAGGAGACTGTATGTGCCCATATGTATGAAGAATATGAGATTCGAGAAAATTTTGTAAAACAACTAAAAACTTGTAGAATATGACAGTTAAATCAATAACCAAAGAGATCAGAAAATATCAAACAATATTTGTTTATTTACTTGTCAATCTTTAAGTACACTTGCCAGTTTATAAAATGTACTAAAGACCTCCACGGATAACTCCCCCTGAGTTAGACGTAAATACAACATCAACTGTTTACTCTCTCAGTACAGTATCCAATTAAGTACACCTAAACCTCAGAACTCTCTCTTTCTCTGTTTTGCGTACTTCAATGATACTCCTCAGATTCGTTGACCTTGTTTTTTGATTTCCAGGTCAATTTATCTGCCTTGCTCTCGGCTCAGCAACCACTCCCGGTTCTTCCGTCGCACCGTCATGCTGAACTCTCTTCAGCTTTGAATCCGCTCGATTCACTTTGACTCCTCCTTCTTCTCCTTAGTCTTCTCGTTGACTCACTCTAGTCCTCCTCAATTTGAATTCAAGCTTCCTTAATTGTCTCAACCTCCTGCTCCTCAATTGAATTCAAGCTTCCTTAATTGTCTCAACCTCCTGAAACAACAATTATAAATTCCGATCCTATTTTTACTGCATTCACAATCTCCCCCTTTGAATTCTTATCACAAAAACATATATTAGTCAAACACACAGAATTCAAAATAATGCAATAAAAATCATTCAAGCACACAACAGTCACAATACGAAATTTAACAACCTAAGTCCAGACCATTTTGAGTTCAAGCATAGGAAAGTAAACATTAAGTCACTTAAGCGATTGTCTTTAAATGCACTTAAAATAAAAGGAAGAACATGTGAGAACACATCAGTTCCTCTTCCTTTTTCCCTTGCTCCTTTTTGAAGAAGATTCCTCCCGAATCTCTTCATTCTCTACATCCACCTCTTCTTCTTCATCACTCTGCATTTCTCCCCCTGTTTATGTGATAAGATTTCAAACCAGATTAGTCACAATATAAGCAAAATCAAATCACATACTAATATAAGTGCACTTGATTACTCTGAGAGCGCAAGATCAGGCCATCAATCGTGCGGAGCACTGCACTTAGCGTTGCGCTCACAGTCCGCCGCAGTTTAGTGAGCTCCTAAACTACACTGTTCTTGGAAGTCCCAGCTGTCGAAGCAGATGGCATCTTCACCATATAACGCTTTTCTAAGATAATCCAGGGCGGAGTATTCTCACGAACCTCGGTTTTTCCAATTATATCAGACGCTTGTTGAACCAGAATGTTCTGAATCAGACTGAGAAATGGAAGAATGAACTTTGTGGAGTTAGATAACCCCAATCCAACAATTGCGTCCAAAAATACTTTCCCAAAATTTATGGGAACTTCATTCTTCAAGCAGTAAAGAAAAACTGTTGTATCTTGTCTTATAGCATCTGATTTTTTGTTCGGTACCCAATTCGTGCGTGAAATTTTGTTCAACAGCGCGTACTCCCATTGAAGTTTTGTGTTCGGAATCTGCCCTGACCATGATGTTAACCGATCCTCTGTCAGTTCCTTAGTGACAGCATCCATGTCTAGGTCCAGTTGAAGTTCCTTGGTTCGAGTAACCAGAATATGTGGAATACCCAGAAATTCATTTATAACCTCTGCACTAAACTTGAAAACACGACCACGAACATACGTGGTACCAAAAAGAGCAGAGCCTGAATCTTCAATCTCAGGAGCTAGATTCGCATAAAACTCATAGATCAGTTCCTTACATATAGGAGTCACTGTGGTGACTGTGTTTTTCAACTTCATGTTGACCAGTAAGTCCCACACAGATAAATGCTGGAATTGGTGTACGCTAAGTCCTTTCTAAGAGAAAATCTCCCTTTCCTTAAGAGTCCTAAGCCTACTCAAAGAAGATTCCTTGTACAATTTTTGGGAGTAAGCTTTCAAGACAGAAATAGGATACCTTGTCGTGAGGACGTAGGAGATCATGCATCAGATACCGAAATAGGTCGCTCAGACTCCGGTGACGGTGGAATGGTGGACGGATTAACACTCGGTGAGGGACCCGAGGTAGGAAATGTATCTCGTTGTGGGATTGTTGTATCTCTTGGCTCTGTGGAGTGGGTCTGTGGGTCAGGCTGTGGAGTCGAAGCAGAGGGAACCCTGATGTCGCTATCAGGATAAGTACGAAGATGGACCATAGAGGATGCGTCTGGCCTCATATTCTCACGCTTGTTAGGTGCGAAGAATTTTGTAGCCATCACCTTGTATCGACGACCATTAACACGTGAAGGGTTTCGGGTGAAGACTAAATCTTCCATCCGGACCTCATAATCGTCAACCATTAGAGTGTCATCTGCACTTAGACCGAATTTGGTGCTTCGAGTCTGCATTTTCTGTTTGAACGAATGATCTGCAAAAGGAAAGACTACCACTCTTTTCTCGAGAGAGACGGGTTAGGGTTTCTGAGATGAGCGCACAATGTGAAATGAAACGGTTTAAAAGGAGTTAAGTGCAGTTACAGAGAAATTTCAGGGATTTTGAAAAATTATGAATTTACTGCACCACTCACATCAGCCCACAAAAACATCCCATCGCATTTAAAAAAAATTGTCGGTCAATTAGAAAGAGAAAAAACACTCAAGTGGAGTTACTACTTGTGAGATCAATGTAAACAACTTGACATAAAACATGATGAATGAATCAAAGCAGAATCAGATCGTTGAGAATTAGTCAAAGACTGTAAACGGCTGATTGTTTAAGTACACTTACTGAAATTTATTCTCCACTTAAAACAATATGTTCAATTGTATTTCTTTTTGTCATTATTTCTTTTTCTCTCTTCTTTTTCTTTTTTTATTTTTCAACAACTTATTTACATCTCCTAGGACGTTGTTTAGATATCCTTTTGTTCATATAACAAGCTCCTTGACTACCTTTATTTAGGTATACTCTTATGTACACATAGAGGAGTATTTAAGCACAATGTTTGGCTTTGTGCCATAGGACGTTATAACTGAAACTGAATATCTCCCAACTTAGACCCGAGCATATACTCATGACAAACACATTTTATTTTTGCATATAAACGCATATAAAAATTGTCAGAGGAGTAAGTAGAATTTTAAGTGCACTTAAAAAAAAATGAAGCATTCAGAAATAAAAACAGTGTTCAGACACAGAACAAGGATCATTTAAGTGTACTTAAATCAAGCAGACATGACAGTAATTTTCCTCTACTTTGTAAGATCATCAAACACTTCAAAAACACAATTTCACCAATGTAATATGCAAGAAACGATCAAAGCTCACAAACACCAAGTGATTTTCTCAGAGAAATAAACCGATTTAAATCCAGAGGTTTTGTAAAAATATCCGCGAGCTGACGTTCCGTAGGCACATATTCAACTTTCATTTGTTTCTGCTCAACTTTTTCTCTAAAAAAATGATGTCGTATTTCTATATGTTTCGTTCTAGAATGCTGGACAAGATTTTTAGAATTGTCTATCGCACTAGTATTGTCACACCATGCAGTAAAAGTTCTGGATTGCATACCATAGTCCATAAGCATTTGGTTCATCCATAACAGTTGAGTGCAGCAACTTCCCAATGCAATGTATTCGGCCTCAGCAGTAGAAAGAGATGTCGAGTTTTGCTTTTTGCTGTGCCATGAAACTAAATTGTTTCCGAGAAAGAAACATCCTCCAGATGTACTTTTTCGATCGTCCGCATTTCCTCCCCAATCAGCATCACTGAAACATGCGAGTTCACAATTAGTGTCTTTGGAATATAATATCCCATACTCTGCAGTACCTTTGACATATTTGATAATTCGCTTAACAGCAAGCAAGTGGGATTTCTTTGGTTTAGCTTGATATCTGGCACAAACCCCTACACTCAAACACAAATCAGGTCTACTTGCAGTAAGACAAAAAAGACTACCAATCATGCTTCTGTATAATTTAACCTCAACATCTTCACCATCTGCATTTCTTGTCAACTTTGTTGTTGTCGACATGGGGGTACTTGCCGATTTACTGTGATCTAGTTCAAATCTTTTTACCAGATTTCTGACGTATTTTCTTTGAGAAATGAATAATCCGTCGTCGAGTTGTTTGACTTGTAGCCTAAGAAAATAGCTTAGTTCTCCGAACATGCTCATTTCAAACTCTCTCTTCATGGTTTCCACAAACCAGTTCACTTTTTCCTGCTATTTCGAACCAAAAACAATGTCATCAACGTATATCTGAACAACCAATAAAATACCATCTGAATCATGAATGAACAAGGTTTTATCAACTCCCCCTCTTTTGTAGCCGTTCTGCACAAGAAAGCTTGTGAGTCCTTCATACCAAGCACGAGGTGCTTGTTTTAGTCCGTACAGGGCTTTCTTAAGCTTGTAAACATGTTTTGCATTATGTGGATCTTCAAATCCTTTTGAATGTTCTACATATACTTCTTCTTGAAGTATTCCATTGAGAAATGCGCTCTTCACATCCATCTGAAACAATTTGAAGCCAAAGAAACACGCAACACCAAGCAATAGACGAATTGATTCTAGTCTAGCCACTGGAACAAAAGTTTCATCGAAGTCTACTCCTTCTACTTGGGTGTAACCTTGTGCAACTAACCTTGCTTTATTCTGGACAATCTCACCTTGCTCATTTGTTTTGTTTTTAAACACCCATTTCATACCTATTACATTCAGATGTAGTGGTCTAGGAACTAAAATCCAAACATCATTTCGAACAAATTGCTCTAATTCCTCATGCATAGCTTTGATCCAGGATTCATCGTCTAACGCATCACGAACACACTTTGGTTCTATTTGTGAGGTAAAACATGCAAATTTTACTATGTCATGATAGTTTATTCTTGGTTTATTACGTGTGCGTATTCCATCCTCAAGATTACCAATAATATCCTCTATAGAATGATTTTCGTGTACTGTTATTTGCTCAATATTGGTTCGAGGACTCTCATGTTCCGAAACATCTCCATCTATCTCACTTTCAATCGTATAATGTTCAGTAGGTGCACTTAAACGTTCATGAGTTGGATCTGTCTGTTCTTGTACAGTTCCTGTCGAGAAAGGAAAAATAACGCTATCAGTTGAATGATCTTCATCAAACACAACATTTACTGATTCAATAACTTTTCTTGTTCGTAAGTTAAAAATTCGAAAAGCAGTTGTGTTATTTCCATAACCGAGAAAAATTCCCTCATCACTCTTTGCGTCAAACTTACCAAGGCATTCTCTACCGTTCAGTACAAAGCAAGTGCACCCAAATATATGAAAGTAACTCAAATTTGGACTCTTACCTTTCCACAGCTCATATGGAGTTTTCGACATACCAGGACGAAGATATACACGATTGATGATATAACATGTTGTGTTTACCGCTTCTGCCCAGAACTTGATTGATATGGACTTTTCATGTAGCATTGCTCGAGCCATTTCTTGCAATGTCCTATTCTTCCTTTCGACAACTCCGTTTTACTGTGGTGTCTTAGGTGCTGAGAATTCGTGAATGATATCATGTTTTTGACAAAATTTGTTAAATATGTCATTCTTGAATTCTTTTCCATGATCGCTCCTGATACGCTTAATGCAACCTTTAGTATTTTTCAATTGAAGGAATAGAAAATGAAACAACTCAAACGTTTCAGATTTTTCTCTCAGAAATTTTACCCAAGTGTAACGAGAAAAATCATCTACGATGACAAAGATATATCTTTTTCTTCCGAAACTCTCTGTTCTCATTGGACCCATCAAGTCCATGTGTACCAGTTCCAAGATTTTTTCTGTCTTTACTTCAGGCATTCGCTTGTGATGAACTTTGATTTGTTTACCTAGCTGACAAGATTTACATGTTTCTGATTTATCTAACTTTAGTTTAGGTATACCTCTTACTACTGTAGAATCGGACAGTTTCACCAAGGATCTGTAGTTTACGTGTCCTAGACGTTGATGCCACAGTGATGGCACATCGTCGGTTGTTTTAAAGCACACTTTTTCTTCAGCCCATACGTAACAGTTGTTTGAAGACCGTGAGCCTGTAAGCACACATTTATTTTCAGAATCCATCACTAAACATTCTTTGTTAGTAAACTTAACCTGGTGATAACTGTCACAAAGTTGACTGATGCTAATAAAATTTGCCGTTAGACCCGCAACAAATTGGACATTTGTCAATGCTGGTTGTCCAGGTGAAATAAGATCTCCTCTGCCCAGAATTTTTCCTTTGTTTTCGTCTCCGAACACTACACTCCCTGCACTCTTTATTTCAACAAAATTTGAAAGTAGTTCTTTATTACCTGTCATGTGTTTTGAGCATCCACTCTCAAAGTACCAGGTATTTGTCTTTTCTTTATGGGCAGAAATGTATGCAACATTGCAATTTAATTCACTTTTCCTTACCCAGATTTGTTTTACTTTTGAGGACTTACTAGCATCATACATGTTTTTCTTGTAGCACGTACGTTGCTTATGGTCTTTAATTCCACAGAAGTAACAAGTAACAGACTTCATCCTTCTGTACTTACCATAATGTGTTTTCCAATCGTGATGTCCTTGGTTCGGTGTTGACATATTTCTTCTCTGATTGTAGTGATGAAAGGATCTCTGATGGTTTTCTCTACGTCTATAGTCAACAACGTGACTATGCTAATTTCTTTTTCTGTCAACACTTTGCTGGTTCTGGCCATGCTTTGGAGTGCTATAAGTCGGTTTGGCTGTCTTTCTTTTAAATCTCCTCCAGAAACAAACTTGTTTTCTGTGTTGCTTGTATTCCCAACATAACCTATTCCATGATTGTCACCTTTCATTTTTCCAATCGAAAGCAGGTGATCTAATTTGTCAGTTCCATTCGATAGCATCTTCAGTTGTTTGTTTGTCTCCTCTAGCTGTCTTTTAACAAAGTGCACTTCCTCGTCCTTAGCAAGTACTTCGTTCTTCATGCTCTGAATCTGAGTTTCCAAAATCTTATTTTCTTTCATCAGTTGAACATTTAACTTTCCCATCTTGATCCACTCATTGTAGATCATCTCAACATCAACTTCATCTTCTTCTTCAAGCTGATCTTTTTCACTTTCTTTATCATCCTCATCAATAATGCTGATGAAAGCAACAAAACTGGAATGTTCTTCTTCTTATTCTTCTCCAGATTCAGAACTGGATTCACTAAGTATGATTAGTGATTTTCCTTTCACTAGATTATTATCAGCACATTCGTTCCTTGTGTGACCAAATCCCTTGCATTTAAAACACTGTGTTTCTCTGAGATTCTTCAACACATTTTCCCTATTTGTGATGCTAGGGCAATCTGATTTAAAATGACCAAAACCTTTGCACTCATGACATTGAGAACCAGATTTGTCCTCCTTTCTGAATCCAGCATCTTCGGTTGATGATTTCTTCATTCCTGACCTTTTCTTCATGAATTTTCCAAATTTTCGGGTCAGTAATACGATGTTTTCTTCAATATTATCCAACCTGGTGTTTTCTGAAACAACTTGTAGTACAACTCCCTTGTTTCCATCTTTGGTAATATCCCCTTGTTCCAGCTGCATTTCCAGTTCCAACTATTTCTTTGAAACTAGTTGTATCCGTGTTTAACGACATATTCATAGCCACTTTCTGAGCATAAAACTTCTTCGGAAGACATCCCAATAACTTTTTGGCAAGCTTCTTGTCATCCAAGTTTTGTCCAAGTACACTTACCTCGTTTGCAATTGCATTCATTCGACCACTGAATTCTTTCACACTTTCGTATTCTCCCATCTCCAGCTTTTCAAATTGGTGTTCCAATATATCTAGGTGTGTTCTCTTAACACTCGTTGTGCCTTCATGGATAGTTTCTAGAGTATCCCACGCCTCCTTAGCAGATTCGCACCCTTGAATCTGTTTAAATTCATTTATATCTACTAATGAAAAGATAGCTGTCAGGGCCTTAGCGTTGAACGTTGAACTCCTTTTTTCACTAGGTGTCTACTGATCTGATGGCTTTTCCTTTTCTTTTCCATTTTCGTCGATAACAGTTGGTGGTGTCCATCCGTTTTTAACTACACTCCAAGCATCTTCGTCAATTCCTCGAATGCTTGCTCGCATCTTTACTTTCCAGTATCCGTAGTTAGATGAGTCTAACATGATAGGTTTGCCGAACGAATACATGTCTCTTGGTCCTTCCATTTTAGTCGTCTTCTTGGATCTCCAACCAGATTTTAGATTTTACTCTAAATAATGGTTACCAGCTCTGATACCAATTGAAAACTTGTGGAAGATGACAGTTAAATCAATAACCAAAGATATCAGAAAATATCAAACAATATTTGTTTATTTACTTGTCAATCTTTAAGTACACTTGCCAGTTTATAAAATGTACTAAAGACCTCCACGGATAACTCCCCCTGAGTTAGACGTAAATACAACCTCAACTGTTTACTCTCTCAGTACAGTATCCAATTAAGTATACCTAAACCTCAGAACTCTCTCTTTCTCTGTTTTGCGTACTTCAATGATACTCCGCAGATTCGTTGACCTTGTTTTTTTATTTCCAGGTCAATTTATCTGCCTTGCTCTCGGCTCAGCAACCACTCCCGGTTCTTCCGCCGCGCCGTCATGCTGAACTCTCTTCAGCTTTGAATCCGCTCGATTCACTTTGACTCCTCCTTCTTCTCCTTAGTCTTCTCGTTGACTCACTCTAGTCCTCCTCAATTTGAATTCAAGCTTCCTTAATTGTCTCAACCTCCTGAAACAACAATTATAAATTCCGATCCTATTTTTACTGCATTCACAACAACCAAGGTAGTAAGATTATTTTGTTCCCATTATTCTGACCGGGCACTTGAATCAACTGGGTTTAAGAAACCACGAAGACCTCGCATGCTAAGATTGGCCTTAGTGATGCGTTCTCAAAGTTAAACAAATAGCCTAAACTACCCGCAAGTGCACGGCACGTGTGTAGTACTTCAGGTATCGACCCTACAGGGACTACGCAACACAACCTAAACTCATAAACAAACTAGTTTTTAAGAATGTGACAAACGTTCCAGGAAATCGGTTTCACCACAAGACTACCAAAACCAACAATCAACCTATCTATCATGCAATCCCAGCCTTAGTTATCTAAGGCAAGCGATCCTAATATGATATCTACCCTCTCTCGAGGCATAGACACGTGATCTAGTCAAGTTATCCCCTACTTTCGTGGCTGACACTTTGAACTAAACCCATAAGACCTATGATTTCATCCGTTTTACCCTCAACCGCTGCTACCCTACTTTTGTGGCCTAACCTCGGTTGTTCTAAACCTGATCTTCTAGGACTAGAATTCTCCTTTTAGTCCTTCTCCTAATCCCTAACACATGCATCTACATGGCCATCGCAAACACAAGGAAATTAAGCACTCAGATAAAGAATAGATAAACAAAAATGGGAAGATGCATTCAAAGATAAATCAAAAGTGGTTCCGGGATAGCCATGGGCTAATCCCTTCTCCTAGAACAAATAAACTACTCGCTCATGCATCCGTAAATAAACATAAACGAAATAGAAGGTCTAAGGAACATGAAAACCAAACGAAACCGAAGTGTGGGTTTGATCTCCAATGCTCCTTGTAAGTCTCCTTCGCAAGAACCTCCTCATTCTCTCTACTCTTTCTCCTCGATCAAGAACTCCAAACTGAATGAATGAGCTCGACCTCTCACTACTCTCTTCTTCTTTCCTTCATCTTTTCTTTCCTTTTCTCCCTTTCTTTCCTTCTGGCCGTTCAGTTCTTCCTTATCTTGCAGCAGCCACCGATTGTTGTCTTATTATGAGTTTTCATTCTTGAATAAGTTGGGTGACGTTTCCATTAGTTTTTCAAGAGAAATATTCATCATCTCGTTTTCATACGTATTTCTTGTACGATTTTAAAGATGTTTATGATATATATGTGATGCTTTACGTATGATTCCGTATCCGTTTTACTTGTTTTTGTGTTTTCATGTTCTTACATGTTTTTATGTGTATTCGGTTCATTTCGGAGCTAGAGGACGTGCACAAGACAAAGTACCAACATCGAGGATCATCACGGGACAAACGGGACGAGAATCGGCATGGAATAGCCACTACCCACGCGGGTAACTCTCTAGCCCGAGCGGGCATTTGTTATGGTGATTTTGTCCAGCGAATTGAGCACGAGTCGGGCAAGAAATACCACGCCCAGGGCTTGAGCCCGAGCGGGCAGCACTTGAGCCCGAGCGGGCAGACCATGAGCCCGAGCGGGCAGCCCTTGAGCTCGAGCGGGCAGCCACTTTCCTCATTGCAATCCCGCGCGACCTTCCGCACCGTACCCGAGCGGGTCACTTACCCTGCCCACACGGGTCGCGTCCGTCACCTGCAACTCCCAATAATTTAATTTGACTTAAAACAAATGGGAGTTTGTTGGGGACTTATACAATAAGGAAAACGACTTTAGAGAAGAGGAATACGTGATATTTTGGTGGAGAAGGAGAGAAACAACAATCCGAACTTCGATAACGAGATAAGGAAGATCGAGGAATCGTATTTCTTACTCTTTATCATGTCTAGGTTAATTTCTCTTGTTTTACAATAGAAACCATGAGTGAGTAGATTTCCAGCTATGGGTTAGGGATATCGGATTTGTGATGGATGTTTGAAATTATGCGTTAATGCTTAGACCTTAGTTTTCTTGAATTTGGATTTTACAATCAATATCGTAAACGTTTTATACTTGTGCTGGCCGCTCAGTAACATAGGAATTCATATTTAACCAGAAGGTTAGATTATGAATCCAGAATCGTTGATTGTTGATTAAGTTCGATTAATAAGAATCTGGCCGGTTGGTTAATCGACTTAGCAATTAGGATTTTGCGCTTAACGCAACCGTAATCACGAGTTAATCGCTGCCGAGAGGTAAGATTGCACGTTGTTATGGTTAGGAGGTTTAAGTGTCGAGAGAACCATTCCTTATTTATGAGCATGAATTCCCCGTTATCAAGATAATTCGATAGGTTCATGATCCTTTGTTCGTTGCATCCTTGCAAATTCCCGTACCCTGAAACCCATAGTATTCTTAATATCAAGTTTTTTCACGTCTCCTCATCGCTGTCATAATTCATTTTAGTGTTCTAGAAATTCGTCCCACATCACCACCAATTCAACTCGTCTTAGTTTAGTCGTATTCTTAGCTTAGGTTGCATTAGTCCATAGAGTTCAACCCTTGTATTACACCGATCCATACTCTTGCGGTAAGTGGATATTAGACATTTTTATTGCTTGATAGTTCGCACATCAATACCCTTATTTCTAAGGATGATTAATTCAACATTAGACAATGCCCAAAGACTGAACATGAGATTGAGGAAGATTCCTCATGTATTAGTTGTACATAGTCTAATGTATGCACAAGTCTACACACAATCTGAGTTGGCATACAATGTTGGTGTTTTAGAAAGATATTTAAACAACCCGAAGATTGATCATTGAAAAACAGTCAAACTGGTGATGCAATATCTTCATAAAACAAATGATCATATGCTCGTGTACAGAGAATTAGACCAGTTCGAGATCGCTAATTTTTTAGATTCATATTATGTTGTTTGTCTCGATAGTCTTCGATCCACTTCAGGCTATGTATTCCTCATTGTTGGTGGAGCTATTTCTTGGTGCAGTGCCAAACAAAACCTCGTGGTATCATTCACTATGGAGGTGAAATATATAACATGTTATGGGGCATCCAATATTTATGGTTATTAAACCTTGTCACGAAGTTTTACATATTATAGCGAGGTGTCAATAGGACGTTAAAACTTTATTGTGGCAATCATTTTTTTAGTATTATACTATAACAACGACAAGAGTATAACGAAGTCAAAGCACATTGATATTAAGTATCTTGTTATTCGTGAGAGGATACAGAGTGAGATCATTTCGATAGAGTACATAGATTCAAAATCTATGGTTGCGAATCCGTTGACTAAGGTTGTTATACCTAGTCTTTCATGAGCATACTGTTCATATGGATATTATATTTTATGATGATATTTCGGTTTAGAGGGAGTTTTTGTACCTATTATAGTTTGCTTTTGGATTATAGCGATATACGTTCATTCAGTTTCAATATTATATTTCGAAACTATTCAGTATAAATTTAAGTTAATCACTCTGTATGATTCAGTTTAAGATGATTTCGATAAGTTAAAACTCGTTGGAGATAGACACATATCGATCACTTTACATGAAATCTTTATGTTATGCATCCATATTCAAATATATCATTCTTCTGTATTTGCATTAATAATCAAATCTGGATCTAACTACGTTGAAATGTGACTAAAGTCCTTTGATTCTATGTTGATATGGTCGATGGACGAGATTGGTGTCAATATCGGTTTAATGATAACAATATAATTAGCGTTCTTAAGGTTATTCCACAGATTATGGTAACATATAAGGGCATAGTGGGAGATTATAAGATTTTTTGTTAATCTTATATTTGTGGACCAATATGTGAATTATTGTAGAATAAGTGTTGTCATTCGGTTTAGTTCAAATTAAATGTGATCAGATTAAAGTTTAATTAATTGGAAATCAGTACTAAAATGAGTGTATAAGATTATATACATAGAAACCTTTGGTAGTGTTATTTATATTTGATGATGGACGAAAGTAAAATGAATGTGGAAGATTATATGCACAGAAGCATATATGATATTTGTTTTTTTTATATATTGAATCATTTTGGTTAACGGAACTTGAAAAAAAAACTTCAAAGAAATCTTATATTATTCATGCATACCATATATGTGAAGTTTTCGACAATTATACATAAAATCAAAATATCAATTCAGTTGCATCACGTATTCTATGGATTCAGGTATTTATTATAATTTTCTTCTGCTTAAGTTTTTGATGTAATTCACTATAGAATTTCGGATTGAAGATAAAAAAAGGATAACAAAATTCCTTTAGAGCCTACATAGAATTCTATCATCTACACGTTGAGCTTTATCCCAGCGAAGATGTTAGTACGCTTCGAACTGAAGAAGCCCGAGTTCGTATCTATGCCTTGTGTCGAGTTCAGAATCATCTGTTTATGGAGTCGATCATCTCAATCTGTCATGTTCTCGAATTCTGGACAGTTCTTCATGTGCGTTCTCAGACACTGATGACCTTCAGTCTGGTGTTTAACTTAAGATTGGATGAGATTACAGTCGTTTGGGGTTGGTATTGATGTTCCTTGGCTTGAGTATATGATTATACTAAAACCCATGAAAGATCCTCACGGAATTCCTTTCATTCACTGCATGCCTCGGATATTCCCAATCCTTCGTTCATACTTGGTTAGGCCTTGCCTGAAAAATGCGGTTAGGCTTATCATTTTCAAGACTTCTAATAATTGAATTGTAGTCTTTCCTATCAACTCTCTTTTGAGAAAGCCATTCAATTCACTCTCAGTTGCAGAAAAACTCTGAAACTGGAAACGTATCGTTGCTTTTACGTAAATCTTGGTTTCTCTTAATGGTTGAAGCCCAGTAAAGTTCATCTACGACCGAGAAAAGCACAGATTCAAGAACACTTACAAGTGAGAAAACTGAAATTCTTCAGTGCTTGGAATCTTTTTCTTGACAAAACATTGTATATTGATCTGAATCCATCAACTTGTTCAGCTCTCCTGGTTCACTCATCTCGACTTTTACCATCCACCCTTTCTCATACGGACTCCAGTTGACCTAAACCCGCAGATAACGCCACAAAGGGTCATCAGTAAGAATCAACCCATTGGAATTGAAAGGAACTTGAATCAGAAAATGACAGACTGGTTTAGGACTCACCAAAGCAGGAGAGCTGTTGAGTTCTTCATGGACTTCAATCACCTTCCCTGAAACAGGAGATTTAATATCATTCATCGTCTTCATGCTTTCCACGGCAGCAAAACTACAACCTTGTTTCACAACAAGTCCCACTTCTGGTAATTCAACGAATATAACATCGCCTAGATGATCCTGCGCGTGATCGGTTATCCCTATTGTTGCTGCATTACCCTCAACCTTCACCCACTCGTGCGTATCGGCATACTTCAGTTCTCTAAGAATCACTGAAACATGTGAAAGAACACAACTTGGGATCGAACAGATCCATGGTGTCATTGTTTTGCTAACAAGACGCTTATCTAGGTGTAGCCACAAACTGAAACCTAACTGAATCAGACACATTCAAACCCTATGCAGACTGTCTGTGTAAGAATCCAGGAAACAATTATCCGACCAGGGACAAGTAAATCACGCCCAATTCGTTCAAATTATTGAGAAAAATCGGGTCTTTCGTCATGAATATTAGTATCAGCCGCGAAATACCAAGTCACATCAGATAATCAGAGGGAAATCAAACCGGAAAACTAGTAAAAACGAAGAATAAGGAAAACAATCGACGGGATCGTACCAGAACCGAAGCTTCTTCGGTGGAGGAGAGAGAATTTGAGATGCGAAGCTGTTCTTGATGCCCAGAACAATGGTAACGCCATTTTCCGTAGAATCCGACAAATCTGTGTGAAACTTATGTTGTCGGATTTAAGAGAGAAATTGTTGGCGCCGTGGATTTGTCCGTCAACCAGAGAGACACTTGGATGGATTGACGTGTCGGCGACCGTAATATTTCTTTGAAAAATAATGTCTTTAATATCTGCAATTTAAAAGTTTTTCTTTTTTTTTTTACCTGGGGGAAATCCAAACATTAAAACATCAGTTTATGAACAATTTAAGATTTAAATTGTATTTTTTTCTCAAGGAAAGTTTAGGAATTATATAGCCAATACTATCCAAATATCAATGTAAATTTATATAATTATATATGCTTTTTCCAATAGATAAAATAATCATTGAAATTTGAAAGATTGTTAAAGAAAAACATATTATTCGAAGATGACGTGATTTGAAAAAGCTGAAGATCAGGCAAGTGGGATAATGTGTTGAATTTTCGTTGGCCAACGAGTGTTACAATAATTTTCTTTTGAAAAATAAATAATGGTGAAGTTACCTTTGATTTCAGTAATATTAAAAAAATATATTTTCTTATCTGAAACTGTGAAGCAAATTTAAAAAATAAAGCTTAATCTTGCATTTTCTAATAAATTTTAACACTTTGGAATATACAGAGAAACTAATTGGTTGTAGTAATTATAAAAGCATATCCCTGATGAGGTAAATGAAATATTGTCTGTATTAAATTATCAGTTGTTGGACGAATTATGAAAAACAAAGTTATAATAAAATGGAGAATAAAATAATCCAATTTTGCTTTGTTATTATCACACAAATTTGAAAGAAGAAAAATATTGGCATACAATTAGTCGCCTGAAATTTCTCTCTCCTCCCATTTGTGTCGGAAAAGTCTCCGTCCTTGCTGTTAATGTTGAGCTTCTCGTTTCTCCATTGCTGCGCTTCTGCTTCTGCTTCTGCTTCATACATATGATTCCGCTGAATTTGAACCTCTTTAAGGCGTGTTTTGCGACATGAGAAAGATCTGATACTGATTGGTGAGTTCTGTTTCATCGAATATTCTCCTTTTGTTCCTTCTTAAATCCCGTAATCTGTCTGGATTTCAGCTACTACATGGTTCTAGTTTGGTATCTCACTTGGGCTTCGTTTGATTATTCGAATTCGATTTTTCCTTTCTGGGTTTCTGATGTTTTTTCGTCTAGTACAGGTATTTCAGATAAAGCTCTGATTTTTAACTCACCCTTTTGGATTTAAGGGATTATCTGAAAATTCTCGATAGTTTTCAT
The DNA here is from genome assembly GCA_036759665.1 of Gynandropsis gynandra. NCBI lineage: Eukaryota > Viridiplantae > Streptophyta > Magnoliopsida > Brassicales > Cleomaceae > Gynandropsis > Gynandropsis gynandra. The sequence goes on from CM071866.1 coordinate 42,673,964, forward strand.
CGAAATGGGCCTCTGGTTCTGGTGAAACCTCTCTTTGAACTTTCTTTTTGGTTTAAGTCTTAGCGGTGTTAGAGCCCTTGGAGAGTGGCATTGTGAGTGTGAATTCCCTGTGGATGCTTGGTTTGGGAGGATTGATGAGCCGTGGTCTTTGTCTGTGCATATCCATTTAGTATATTAGCAGGACGAATCATTCACTTCATTCAAAGAAGAATTAACAAATCATTGATCATGTTTGTATTGTTCTTTTTCCATTTTAAGCCACTCTTATAATGCAACTATTATAGAGTCTGGTGGCAGAGGTGGAAAAATGGAGGTGAACAGATTGGATTGTAAATTTCACCACTCTAGATCGTCACAATCTGAGGAATCCGTGTTGGATTTGGAGAAAAATGGTTACAATCATGCTAATGTTCCTTCCTCATGTCCATCACCACTTCAACTGTTTCCATCTGGTGGTCAGCATTCTGATACCAACACAGCATACTTCTCTTGGCCTACTTCAAGTCGATTGACTGCTTCAGCAGAAGACAGAGCAAACTATTTTGTGAACCTTCAGAAGGGCGTGTTGCCTGAAACTTTTGCAGGTTTACCTTCAGGACAACAAGCTACAACCTTACTTGAACTGATGACCATCAGGGCTTTTCATAGTAAAAATTTGCGAAGATGTAGCCTTGGTACAGCTATTGGATTTCGTATTCGACGTGGTGTCTTGACAAATAGACCAGCTATTCTTGTATTTGTTGCACGGAAAGTGCATAAACAATGGCTCAATCATGTACAGTGTCTACCTACAGCCTTGGAGGTGCGAGATCCTCGTGTCTTTGACTCTTTCTACCCGTGATTCTCCCAATTGTTTGCCCTACATTTTCATTGGTGTTTTGGTAATCTTTTCAACTAAAAAGAACTTTGGCAGGGTCCTGGTGGTGTGTGGTGTGATGTAGATGTTGTTGAGTTTCAATATTACGGCGCCCCAGCGCAAACTCCTAAGGAGGAGGTGTATACTGAGCTTGTGGATAGTTTAAGAGGCAATGGTCCATGCATTGGCTCTGGCTCACAGGTACCTTTCTCGAGCCTTCTTATCGTTGAGTTTATATCAGTGATACCAAAATCATTCAGCCCTTCATCTCTTTTAGGTGGCTAGCCAAGAAACATATGGAACGTTGGGTGCTATCGTGAAGAGTAAAACAGGTAATCGACAGGTTGGCTTCCTTACAAACCGACATGTTGCGGTTGACCTGGATTACCCGAGCCAGAAGATGTTTCATCCTTTGCCACCTAGCCTTGGCCCTGGGGTCTATTTAGGTGCAGTTGAAAGAGCAACATCATTCATCACAGATGATCTTTGGTATGGAATTTTCGCTGGAACCAACCCAGGTACCAATGTTTCAAAAATGTAATTACTTTGATGACAACATTCCGCATGATTTATTACGTTTTCCAGGTTTTTTTCTTCTTCCAACATATACGTCTTTGCTTCGTATATGTAGTCATGAAAGGGTTTGTATATTCTGCAGAGACATTTGTTCGAGCTGATGGAGTGTTCATTCCTTTTGCTGCTGATTTCAACATGAAAAATGTAACCACTTCCGTGAAAGGCATTGGTGAGATCAGTGATATCCATGTGATAGATCTACAATCTTCAATTAGCAGTCTCATAGGGAAAAAAGTCGTTAAAGTTGGAAGAAGCTCTGGTTTGACCACCGGAACCATTATGGCTTACGCGTTGGAGTACAATGACGAGAAAGGGATTTGTTTCCTCACTGATTTTCTCGTTGTCGGTGAAGACCAACAGACTTTTGATCTCGAGGGTGATAGTGGAAGCCTCATCCTGTTGGCGGCTGAAAATAACGAGAAACCACGACCTGTTGGAATTATTTGGGGTGGAACAGCGAATCGAGGACGGTTGAAACTAAAGGTGGGACAGCAACCTGAGAATTGGACTAGTGGAGTTGATCTTGGCAGGCTTCTTGAATTTCTTGAACTTGATCTCATTACCACTAATGAAGGGCTTCAAGGTTTGTTCAGTATTTTCGAGCATTGATGTCACTTTTCCCCGAAAATATCGGAATTCGAATGAGTTGATTTGATTTTCCGTTGACCCTCAAACGCAGGTGCAGTGCAAGAACAAAGAAAAACTATGAGTGCTGCAATTGATTCCACTGTGGCCGAGTCATCTCCCCATGAATGCAAAACATCAAGAGGTAAAACAAATGATAACTTTGAGCCCATTAATTTGAATGTCGAGCAAGTTTTGGTCAAAGACGACTCATCCCATAGTCCGAAGTTCCAAATAGAAGACAGAACGGATCCAGCGTTTCTTGTCGAAGAACATCAATTCATACCGAGTTCAAGCAATCATCAATCACCCGTTCATCAGAAAGCCAACGGGAAAGGAAATCTTGAATCAGAAAACTTATCAATACTGAAGGCTAATGGATCAGATGATGAGATTAAAGTTTCATTGCAGTTAGGCGAACCCGAGACAAAAAAGATAAAGCTCACTGATTTACGTTCAGATAATCCGAGTCCCCAACCACGTCTTTGAGGCCAACTCATCAAATTTTCACATCTAAGTACCTGATGAGTTTGAAGCACGACGCCGAATTCAGCCTTAAATATTCTTGTAATCCTCCATTTTTCTTCCAAGGATATTTCAGAGGAAAGGTATACGAAGTAGAGCATTTTGTGTATTGACTAATGGTAGGTACGGCCAAATATGTATTGGTGTATTTGATGACTCGATTTTCAGTGTACTTCAAACATCCAGTGGATCATATGCACTTGCAGTGCAGATCTTTAAATGCTGTTCTTGTGAGCCTTTAACTCTGATTAGATCATGAATCTAACGATATTCATATCGAAAAATGCTAATCTGTTTCAAAGACTGATGCTTCAGATGACTATTACATCTATCTTCTAAGGCCCTACATTTTCTGGTGACTTTTGACGATATTAAAACCGACTGGTGGAGTCGCAAGTCGCCCAAAAACGTACCGAAACGTAGATTTTAAAAATTTGATATTATGTTGTATTAAATTTGCGTTTTGGTGCGTTTTGAATAAAATTACCTAAATAACTTCGCGTCTTTCCCTTATCTCTTCTATCTTTCTATTATAATTTATATTAATCGTAAATATATATATACATATATATGTATATACATTATATATTTAAATATTTTTATAATTTTTAAATTTATTTCAAATATTTGAAAATTATATAAAAAAATATAGACTAAACAAAAAAATTTAAATAAATTTTTTTCTTAATAATTGTCTATTTTGGTAATTTTATTCAAGACAAAATCGTAACAATTTTCTACCATTCGTTTCTAGTTACCGTTATCCGCAATCGTAACGATTCCACCATTCAAACAAAATAAAACAAAACGCCGTCAATCGCCAACAAAAACGCCACCAAACGCAAACATTATATTTCCACGAGTCAAACCCTAAATCGTACTAATCCTCGCCACTAGGAATGTTTGGCCAACCTTTGTCAGCCTGAAACTTAACAAACTCTGCCAGAAGCTTGATTTCCTCGTCCTGCAACCGTGCTCCAAACGTGCATTGTCCTCTGGGCGCACATTTTTCCCCAAATCCCTAAACAAAATCATCGAAACATATCTGTTTTCAACATTTACTATCTGCAAGAGGAAACCATAAACCAAGATCTCACCGGCATTCTTCCCTTGCCATTGTAAGTAATACGGAATATCTCTTCCTCAGTGTCAACTCCATTTCTGTCGTATAAACAATTGAACCTTCCATTTATACATATCAAGACACGAAGATTTAACGGTAATTATACCTTTGAAGGTCACTTGTGAAAAGCGTTGCGTCCTGGAAAAGGACATAACATTAGTGATCATAAAGGAAATGAGATAAGAGAAATAAAGAATGGTTGTCAAAGTGAAAATGTTCATTTACCGGTTGGATTATGTTTCCACCAGCGTCATGACAACCGATGCAAGCTTTACTAAACAATGTAGCTCCTCTTTGTATGTCCAAGCTTTGTCCAAACGACTCTACAGTCAAGAATCAATAAAGGGTACACAAAATCTGATGATTATACGTAGAACCCATCAACAAAACTCGTCCAAAATGTAGCTAATGAAGAGAAATTCAAGTGTTCAGATGTTCATTTTCAACATCAAGTGTCAAAGAGAGAAACTTTATTCCATGAAACTTACACGCTTAAACTTCAGATAAACAAAGTGATTTACTTTGCAGTTATTACTTGAACCATAGAAATTATTGAATACCTAAAGGTTGGGAGATGACTGAAACGGCAACAACAACCGCAGCGAGAGGCGGAGCTAACTTCTTGATTAGAAATTTTAAATCTTTACGCTTTAAGGCAACTGGGTGTTGCAATTCTCCTTCCCTTCCATTGCCCTTCAGATCTTATCCTCATGTCATGTCGTAACATCAACGCAGAGAGAGAGAGAGAGAGAGAGAGAGAGAGAGAGAGAGAGAGAGAACCTTCTTGGAGAGACAAACTATGTTGGAGACGCCAGGAGATGCAGAAGAGAGAAGCCTCATCTCTTGAATGTGCCGTTGAATGTGATTTGCATCTTTAGATTTTGTAGAGACGTGGCCGGTTAATGGATTGGTTTTGGTTAACCGGATTAAGGCAGACCTGATCGGTATGATGGAAAGTTATTATATGGTAATTACCAATCATAACCAAAGTATAAAAAAATAAAACTATATTACATAATAAATTTGTTTCAAGAATTTACAAACTTTCTTAGGTTATTTCCTTTTAATATTACTTAATGTAGGCACCACTAAAACGTAAAAGGGTTTTTCTTTCCCTCATGAAAAGTTTTTGCAAAACTTTCTCTTTATAATTTTGATCATACTCAAAGTTTTTGGATTAATCTACACTAAACATAATTAAGGTTTATTACGGAACAATAATTAATTAATTATTATTATTTGTTTTTGCTTTTATCCAAAATCGTTTATCCATTCACGAAACAAGAAGAACACGGAAGAAAACGAGATTAATCATTACGACTTCTTTTTCATCTGTCTTCTTCTTTCCTCCCCCGTAACTTGTACGGCTTCTGCCCCAATCAATTCTATATTCTCACCGCTTGAAATCCAATTAGGGTTCGGATTCTAAATTTCCGTGATTTACAGTCACCGATGTCTTTGTTATTGGAAGAGATCATTCGATCGGTGGAGCTTTTGCTGAGGCTCAGGAATCAGGAGAAGAAACCTTATGTTGACCCGACTCTCGACCCGGTTCTTTTGGTACCCGGAATCGCTGGTTCGATCCTGAACGCTGTTGATCATGAGAACGGGACTGAAGATAGGGTTTGGGTCCGGATCTTCGGTGCTGATCGCGAGTTCCGTACAAAGCTTTGGTCTAAGTTCGATCCTTCCACTGGTAAGTATAACCCTAATCTAATCCCCGTTTTCTTTGCTTTTTCTACGACGGATGAGTGCCGAACTGCAGAATCAATAAGAAAGAACAGTTATTTGTGCTTATTTCCTTGATGGGTCTCGAGAAAATAGAGAAAGACTGTAATTAGCTCGATCTTATCGGTTTTAGAGTTATATGAGTTATGTAATTAGCATTGAAATGTTGTGTTTTTTTTCTTGAATTCACCGGTTGTATTAAACAGAACTCTGCAAATCTCTTTTCCATCAATCAATCTTGTCATGTTGTAAACGATGTTCATCTGAAAACAGGGAAGACGATCACTCTCGACCCAAAAACAAGCATTGTGGTTCCTGAAGACAGAGCTGGTCTCTACGCCATTGATGTCTTAGACCCAGATATGGTATGATTAATCTTTAGATGTTTTTGTTGGCTGATGGTATTCATTAAGTAATGAACTATGTCCTCTGTAGATCATTGGGGCCGAGAGCGTATACTATTTCCATGAGATGATTGTTGAGATGATCAGTTGGGGATTCCAAGAGGGGAAAACCCTTTTCGGTTTTGGCTATGATTTCCGTCAGAGCAACAGGTATTATCGCTTTCGGATCCATCTAATACCAATCCATTTACCTACTTTCTGCTCACATTTTCTCTTGGGGATTCATATTTCTGTAATTCTAACTCATAACATTGTTAGATTTGAAACACCTTTCATATGGCGTCATTGACGCTTGAACTGACCTTTTAATGTCTGAAACGATCTAGACTGAAGGAAACAATGGATCTTTTTGCTAAAAAATTGGAGTCTGTCTACAAAGCATCAGGAGAAAAGAAGATCAATGTTATAAGTCATTCCATGGGAGGCCTCTTGGTGAAATGCTTCATGAGTCTCCAAAGTGATGTAAAGCACCCAGTTCCTCCCTGATTTACTAGTTCATATTTCCTGTACGTCTTCGTTTTTTTCTACTTTTGTTTAAACGAATTTGGAAATTCTTGTCTGTCACCAGATTTTTGAGAAGTATGTAAAGAATTGGATTGCTATTGCTGCGCCATTTCGTGGTAAGTGTCTCGAACTATTGCAGGGACTTGTTATGATGAGATTTGTTTCTTTCTTTGTGCTTTCTGGGCGATAACCATTGCTCTATTACTACGAACGCATTTCCGTTCGTACGACTCATCAACGGGAATGACTGATCCTCTATTGCTTCATTTGAACTTGAATCTATACGAAAACTGAAATTGGTTTCACATTGTTGTTGCAGGTGCTCCTGGATATATCACTTCAGCTTTACTAAATGGCATGTCATTTGTCAATGGTTGGGAACAGAATTTTTTCATTTCGAAATGGAGCATGCATCAACTGGTACGATGATTGATCTCTCTTTTGAAGATCGGCTCTCCTTTTCAATCTACGCAGACGTATTTTATGCTTCTTCCCCTTATGTTTCAGCTTATTGAATGCCCGTCCATATATGAGTTAATGTGCTGTCCGGGTTTCAAATGGAAACACCCTCCCGTTTTAGAACTGTGGAAGGAAAGACAAAGTGATGATGGAGCCTCTGATGTTGTTCTGGATTCATACTGCACTCTAGAAAGTGTTAATGTTTTCATGGAAGCTCTCTCGTGTAATACGGTAAAGTTCCATGCTTTTGTTTCGATCAATTTCACATTAATAGTCGGATAAATTTCGTTGAAGAATGTTTAGTTCTCTACATATATCAGTAATGATGTTACATTGAAGATGCTAAATTGCATACATCATTCAGGCCACATTTAATGGAGAGGCCATTCCACTTCCTTTCAACCATGAAATCATGAAATGGGCACATGAAACACACAGAATTCTATCTTCTGCCAAGCTTCCTCCTAAAGTTAAATTCTTTAACATTTATGGAACAAATTTAGACACCCCACACAGTGTTTGGTAATACTTCTTCATATGATCTCTCAGTCAAATCATATACTGCTTATGTTTTTACGCCTTTCTAATTTATTCTTTTTCTTCAGTTATGGAAATGAGAAGATGCCCGTCAAAGATCTGACGAAGATACGATACTTCCAGGTAACAATTGTACATTCTACGTTGCAATGAATGAATTGCCCCGTTGTCCATGTTGTTGGATATGCTAAATCGTCGAACAAATTCTCTATTTTGTTTATTCACACGCATTGATTTTTTCATCTTATATTGTCGGAAACTTCAGCCTACATATATATGTGTTGATGGCGACGGGACAGTCCCAGTGGAATCTGCTAAGGTATGTTCCAGGGATATTCTATTTTAAGCTCCAGATCTATTCAAACTAGGGGTGGGCAATCCGGATTTCGGGGCGGGTTTCTCGGGTTCGGTCCTGGGTTCCTCGAATTGAACCCATTTGGTTTTCGGTTTGGGTTCCTCGGGTTTCGGTCTGGGTTCGGGTTGTTCGGGTTTTGAAACATTGAACCCAAAAAACCCGAATTGTATTTGGGTTATTTAGATGTTTCGGGTTCTTCGGGTTTTTTGGGTATGGATAATTTGGGTTTTACAACGGGTTTTATGTGTTTTACGGGTTTTTTTTGTGAATTTTCGAGTAATTCCAAATTTAACATACAAAAAATTTTAAAAAATACAAAGTAAAAATTCATAAACAATAATAAGTTAAAAATTTTTAGGCGAATTTTTTAGGAGGCGCTGACGATGTGTGTAAGTGAGAGAGGATGTGAGTTAGGTTTAGGGTTTTTTTTAATTATTTTGTCGGGTTGTTTGGGTTCTTCGAGTTATCCCGAACCGATCTGAACCCAAATGGATTTTTAATATTGAACCTATATGGGTTTTCTATATAACCCATATATATCTCATGTATCTCATGGGTTGGGTTATTCGGTCCGGTTAATCCGAAATGCCCACCCCTGATTCAAACTCAGACCTCAAGTGTTGATAAGTTACTCATTAGAATATAATGACCATTCTCTTACAGGCAGATGGGCTCGAAGCAGAAGCAAGGGTTGGAATCCCTGGTGAACACCGAGGCATTCTTAACGATCATCGAGTCTTTCGGATGCTCAAACAATGGCTTAAAGTGGGGGAACTAGACCCGTTTTACAACCCAATAAACGATTACGTTATCATACCAACATCATTCGAAATGGAAAGACACCATGAAAAGGGCTTAGAAGTTGCTTCTGTTAAAGAAGAATGGGAAATCATATCTGATAAGAAGTCTACAGAGGAAGAAGATACAATCTGTGTTAGCTCCATAGCCATATCTGAAGCTGGAGACAGTCAAAAGCCACCTGCAGAGGCTCGAGCAATGGTCACAGTACTTCCCCAAGACAATGGTCGACAGCATGTGGAACTCAACGCTGTGAGCGTCTCTGTTGATGCCTGAACTGAATATTCTTTTTTTAATTCAAAAGAGTAATGTACGTTAATTTCAAACACAGTCTCTGTCTTGTCTGTATATAATTTAGCAACAAACCACTTCGTACACTTTACTAAGTCTCAATGCTGATGTAAATAGTCCTCATTTAATAAATTGCAAGTTATGTTCAATATTTGTATTTATATTCGATAATTATCTATATCTATATCAACATCAACATCAAGTATTTGTGTTTTTAGATGATCTTTTACATGTTTGATTTTTTGTTGGAGAATGGATCAAATATGAATATTTTAAATATTTTTTTGTATTAATGCAAATATATATATTTTTAGTATCAGATTTTAGCTTCCAATTGCAATGTTTTAAATAGGTCTCGTCAAATCAGTTTTCGGTTCGGGTTTCAAATCGGTTACGATGGATAAGAATTATTCGGATTTCTATAAATAATAATCAAATTATGACCAAATTTAAATCGGGTCTGTTCGGTTCGGTTTTATAACAATTTGGTTCGGTTATATGTATAAAAAAGGATAACCAAAATAAAATATAAGCCCTAATTAATTCGGTTTGGTTCAGTTATTAGTTCGATTCAAAATCTAAAATGAAATCACTTTTGTGTAAGAAAATATGTTAGATATAAAAATAAAAAATAAACATAATTGAATATCACAACGATAATATCTTGAAAAAAAAACATTAACTTATTTAAATCTAAAAATTTATTATTCACTAAAAAAATAACTCTAAAACTTCTCTACAATTAATTATATAAAAAAATATGAGCGAAAATGATACAAATCTGAAGAATAATTATGCTTGAAGAATTGATAGGTGAAATGGAGGAGAAAACCAACTGAAAAAAGAAAAATCACCCGAAGAGAAGAAGCAATTAGAGGTTAGGTTTTTTTACTAATATATTTCAATAATCGTTCGGTTAACCGATGTTTTTGACTATTACACGAGCAGAACTAAATCTAACGAGTTTTATATATTAACATCCGATCGTATATTTTAAATGCATCCAAACCAAACCGAAATACTATAATTCGGTTTGGTTCGGTTTTTAAAACTAAAACCATGATTTCCGGTCCTAATTTTAAGACCAAAATCTAAATATGTGTTATTTTGGGTTATTTTAAGTTATTTAAAAATGAATCAACAATTTTTTAATTGAATTAGAAATGTAAAAATATTATAAATCCAAAAAATGTAAATTTACAGTATTTTCTAAATTAATTTAAAAAATAAAAGATGTGAGAATATACTAAATTAAAATAACAAAAGTATATTTAATGGAGGAAAAGTTGGTAACTTAATAGGGTAATTTAATTATATAATATATGAGTCAATATAGTGATATTACTGTCTTTAACTATTGACCTTTCCCTTTGGAATTTGTTCCAATTTCCTTTATGTCTTATATTCCAACATTTTTATTCCTTTTGTCTTTTGCTTGATTCGCTCTATATAATACAAATATCGTCTTTGTTTAGATTTATTCGTCTTTCCTCCATTGAAATGAAGAGTAAGTTTCGAATAACCTTTAAAATATTTTTTTTATAAATACGAATATGGAATAAAGTAATTCAGATGCGTTAGTGGATTACATAGTGGACATCTAAAATATCTATCGATATCATATATTCTGATGTTCTGTCCGAAACAAATGAAACACAAAAGAATAAAATATATTAGGACAAAAGTCTACTCTGACATTGTTTTTAATATATACATCAATGAAAAAATATTCAGATAGACATTAATCCAATTAATTAGTGAATAGAAAATACAAAATGTTTTTTATCCTAAATTCCATCAGATAAGTATTTGTATTAGTTTGTCCAAACCAGAAAGAAGTTGAATTGATACTAAATCTTTAATGAAGAGACGTAATAAACTAATTACATACAGCGATTAACGAAAAATTTTTTACAACCATTTGATTTTTTTGTAGAAAAAAAATCAAATACATTTAGAGAAGGAAGAAGTATCGATATTAAGCATCGACTATCAAATACCATACAACAAGAATTCAAATATATATATATATATATATATATCATTACAGACCTCACTTCACTCACTTAAACTTTTATTCAAATATCACATAATTTATTAGGTTGAAGGTCGGATTATTTATTGCATTATAAAGTCAAATACTATCAGCCCATCAACCTATATACACTTATACAAACGTACATACATATATGTGTGTGTATGCATAGATATGTCTGAGAGGTGCAGTGTTGTGTATGAATGTTTAGTGCGATTTTGGGCGAATGGCAACACCTTTAACGAAGAGGCCTTTCTTCCAACTCCCTGATTCATGCTCATACATCGAGAATCTGATTTCTCCGGCGTGCTCCGGCGACGGAACAAACTCTCCGACTGGGATTTCCAACCACCGGTACCTCATTTGCTCTCTCAAGCTCACCTTTCGTTCGGGGATCTGCTGGCCTACGCTGGCCGAGGGAAGAGTGAGCTTCACGTTAACGGGCGCGTCCCATCCGTACGCCGGATCTTCCAACTTGACTACGAACACAACCTCGTACCTTGTCCCCGGTGTAAGATCCCTCGTGTGGAACTTGCCGCTTATGTCGAGCCAACACACGTTTTTGAGCTCCGCAGCATCAACGGGTGTGTCGCTGGTAATCAAGTACAGTCGTAGAGTGTGTAAAAAAAATTGCAATATAAGAATATAAGATAGTTTATAAGAAAGAGTACACAAAGTAATGAGATTAAGTGAGGTGTATATATATATATATATATAATCCTACTTTGGAGTTTCCTTGAGAGAGAACCAGGTCCAGTAGTTCATGTTGTCCGACCAAGTTATGGAGAGGTCTCTTGCGTAGAGCATGAAACAGTTGCTGTTCGTGCTTCTCTCCACCCAATATTTCTGCAATATCTCATATCTTAAGCATGAAACCTTTGTGTAGAGCATGAAATATCATATATATATATAAGATATAGAAAACCCTAAAAACATAAATTTCAGATTTAGTTAAATTTTAAATCATTTATCAGTTTTGAATCTTCTGATATATTGAATCTACGACAGATGTTTACCTTATAAGATCGAATTCATTTATCATAGAATCATAACATGTTTCGTTCTAAATCTTCTGAATATTGAATTAATAATTCAGTGACTGAAATATATATGTTTCAAAATTGAAATTGGTTTTGAAGAAATATTCATATATTATCTTATATCTATTACAACATTCGTTAAATTAAATCTAAAACTCGAATATAAAATAAATATTATATATATATAATATAATATTAGAAAACCCTAAAAACCTAAATTTAAGATTTATAAATTTTAATTCCTTAATAATGGTTTTGTTTTGGATCTATTGAATTTACAATTGATTGAGATGTTACTATATAAGATCAAATTCATTTATCATAGAATCATAATATCTTTGTATTAAATTTTCTGATATATTGAATTTTAATTTAAAAATCGAAATTGATCATGAAAAAAAATATTACGTAACTTTTGAGTGTAATTAAAACTAAAACTCTGGGTATGGATTAAATATAAAAAGACTCGAAATCTGGAGGTAATATGCGGTTTGCTTAATTTGGGAAAGAACTAACCTGTTTCTTGTTCTTCAAGAAAATACCATTGTAGAGGCGATCAAAGAGTTTGTCGGAGGAGAAGTCGAAAGGAGTGACTGCGTTTCTAAGAATAGTCTCGCAGTTATGAGGAAGCTTCGACGCTCGGCCCAAACTCCTATCGCTGGCCGCGGCAGACGGAGCATATGCGGCCGAGTTGTACTTTGAGACGCCTCTCTTCTCCATGGCTTCCGTTCCTTCGATCGGCACTTCTACCTCTTGGTTGCTTGACCCCATTTTTTTTCTTCTCTTTATTTTTTTTTTATATTGAATTGATTTGGTTTATTTGGATTTTTTCTCGTTATATATAGCCTTCGAAAAGGGCTTTTAAAGAACTTATTCTATATATATTAGTTTAAATTATTTGATTCTAGTTTAATTCGGAGGCTAGTTTAAATATTTAGAGGGTTACAATACTATATATGTATAATATATAAAAGTTTCATTTTTTTTCATTTGTTTGATACGTGGTAGATGTCATAATTTTTAAAACTAAGATTCGTTGAATGTAATTTTTTTTATTAAAGTTATTATTTAATCTTTCTATCTTTCTAATATTCAAATTAACTTCAACTATGTCAAAAGTTTGCTGAATTTTTTTATATAATTTATAATTTAATCGATTTAAAAAATATAACATAATACATTTAAATGTTGGGATCTATCCTTAATTGGAGAGTTATTTTCTAGAGATTTCTAAAGAAGTATAGAAGTCTCTAGAACGTTACGGAGAATTCTAGAGAATTGTAGAACTCTCTAGAAATGTATAAAAAATGTGGAATTCCTAGAGTGTGTGGAGTATTCTAGAGAATCAATCTCCACCATTGGATGCAAGAAATCTCCACCATCCATTTGGAGGTGGAGTAGTATAAATAGGAGTAGTGGCATCCATTTCCAATCATCCAAAAACTCAAGGATCAAGAGAAGCCACCTAGAGTGAGGAAACTTAAGAGAGCCTCTTTGTGAGAGAAGAGAAGAAGCTTGGGAAGAGTCAACCCTCAAGCTTGAGTGAGCCACCGAGTGTGAGACAATTTTGTAATCCTACTATTATTCTATATAGTAGAAGAATCTTCGCTTTGAGAATTGTACTCTTGTGCTCCCGTTTCTTGTTTCAATCCTAAGTGTCCATCTCAACTTCACGAAGCGGGAAAGTCGAGATTTTCCCAACAGTGGTATCAGAGCCCGGTTCTCTGTAGTCGTAATTAAGCTCCACTACAAAAAAACATTGAGTTTCCAACGGATGGGGCAACGGATCCGTCCGTTGGAAACAAATCGCAACGGATTTTAACGGAGCCAAGAATATTTCTAACAGAATATTTCCGTTGCCATCCGTTACAATTTACGACGGATTTGCAACGGAAATTGCCCGTTGCCCTATCCGTTGCAATCCGTCGCAATTTGTAACGGGTTTCTAACGGTAAGTTTCCGTTGGCAATCTCCGTTAATCTCCGTTAGAATCCGACGCAACGAATGCCAACGAACGTCCGTTGTAATTTGTAACGGACATCCGTTAGAAATGTTAACGGAGTACCGTTGCAATTGTGAATATCGAGGTTCACTGGTCGAAATAATTTCACGTGATCGTCCAACGGGCATCCGTTACACACTTTCCAACGGGGATCCGTTGGAAAGAACAATATTTAGATCTAAACTGAGGTTTGTAGCAAACCATCTACAACAAACATATTTTCAACACAATGTCGTCTTCTTCGAATCGAAATATATAAAGATCGAGAGAGTGGATGTATAGAAGAAAGGATCCTATAACCGAAGAGTTTACGCAAGAATTCTTACACGGATTAGAGCAATTCATAAGTTTTGCGTCAATGCAGCCTTTGTGTCAAGAACGCGGAACAATTTTATGTCCGTGCAAATGATGCAAAAATATGAAGTATCGAAGTCAAGAAATTGTTTGCAAACATCTTTATAAGGTGGGTTTCGTTGAAAATTACGAAATTTGATTTTTTCATGGCGAAGATTGCGGTGTAAGAGATAGCGTGCAAGATGCACAAGTAGAACGAAATGAAGATGTTATTTATGAAGCATCAACGACAAATCCATATGCGGAAATGGTGTCAGATGCTTTTCCTGGAGTCGTTAATGAACAAACGCATGAAGAAATGGAATCGAAGGGCTCAAAGTCCTTTATAAAGATAAAGAGAAAATAGACTTCTTGGACGAACAGATAGATAGACTAACGGACAGTTACGCCAGTGATCGACTAATCGCTAAGAAAAGGAGGGAAGTGAGCGCACTAATAGCAGACTTTAACAGCAAAGCCACTCCACTACAACTACAAAGAAGGAGAAAACTATTAGAACTGGTCCTTAAAGCACTAGCACAGGAAGAAGCCGAGGCTACACAGCTGGGTGTTCCTAAACCAGACGAATCAACTAGGACACATAGCGATCAATTCTCTCATCAAGAAAGGCGTCCCTGGACTAAGAAAAGTCAAGTAGATAGGCAGATATTATGGGATCTTGCTCCCGGCGAACTTACGGAAGTTCGATTTGATCGTCCTGTTTGGGCAGGTGTCGAAGCCAATACAGATAGCCACTCAATTGATAGATCTCTTTACGATGATCAAGAGCCCGCCCAACCTGATCTTCCTGTTGAAGTACGGTCGGACGAACCAGAGTTACCAGAGGATCCAGACTTTGATCGATCACCTTATCTTATATATGCATGTCCATTCGTTCCTTCACCAACTGGATCGGCCGTAGCCCGAATCCCCTCCAGAACGGGTTCCCAACGAGTGTCTTGGTGTTCTAAGACTTCCATGAATGCAATGCCCTTACTTTCAAATCTTCCTGACTTCTCTTTCTTTTCTTTGTTCTAACTTCTTTTCTTTAGGTGACCACTTCCACTTTCGATGTATTATTGGGCGTCCCAATATGATTAAGCACATTAGGATTTGTGTATGAACAAGTTGCCCCAGTACCCGTTCGGGCAAGGCCTCAGAGATAGTGTCTCCAAGTGCGTAGACAGTGCACTATGGTGGTGATCTCCTTTTCTTGTACTGTGTATTTCCGCTCGGTCTCATTGAGCTTACGGCTCTTATAGGCGATTAGGTGCCCTCTTGCTTGCATAAGAACTCCACCGATGGCATAGTCCGAAGCATCGGTATGTATCTCGAACGGCTTAGCATGATCCGGAAAAGGCCTATTGCTGTGAACTTCATTCTTTCTTCTGACTTCGAAGAACTCGAATACTAGGAGCCCTACGCGCGGGGAATGAGTTCTCTAATACCATTTTCCGAGCAGTAAGCGTGCAAGTGTGAATATGTACAGTCTCTCGTGAGGCCGCTTAGTCGTCAATTGGTCCTTCTTGGCTTCCTGAGTATGTAATGCGATTGAAGCTTTTAGAGAATCTCGTAGTGATTGGTACTGTGGGAGAATAAATCCAGGTAGCTAAGTGGTTTAGGGGGCTACAATTTGAGTTCAAGTGAATGGTCGTTGTTGTGTGGGTTCGACTCCCCAACGAGATATGTAACAAATTTCGTATAGTATAGTATAAAGATTTGGGCTGGCCAGAATCTATCAAAGAAGCCGCCCTTCTTCCTTCCTGTTCTTATTCACCAGTCGTGCTAGTCGGATAGAGGCGTGACTACTTTTCGTTCCTTATGCAAGGTAAAGGGCCATAACAAGGAGTGGGTGTAGTGCTCTTAACGCTTTCAGAACAAGTATTCTCTTTCAGTCTCTTTCAGAGCCTTCACAGCCAGAGAACTGACTATAGGAGTGACTATGGCAGTTGCGAGTACTTTCTAGTGGTTGTTAGTAGTGGTTTCCTAGCGGTGGCAATAGCAGTGGCAGTAGCAGTCGTAGTAGGCGCGTTAACACTTGGAAGAAATGAAAAACAATATCTCTGAAGTATTATGTGCATTGGAAAAAGTTTTTTCGCCTTCATTCTTTGATGTCATGGAGCATTTGCCGATACATTTACCAGATGAGGCAATACTCGGTGGTCCAGTTCAA
>CM071866.1:42692347-42721249 GCA_036759665.1 Gynandropsis gynandra
ACATTGGGAGGCCGCAGAATTCAAGGTTAAGAGCGATAAGGCCAAAAAATGTCGGTACGGCGAGAAGGTTTCCGGAAATGGTCCGCATCGCCATACTTCGGGATCAAAATCATTCCCGAAACGAAGGAAAGAGTTGGTAAGAATCTAAATTTATTTCTTTATTTTTTTGTTATGTAAAATATTAATCTAACTAAATTTATTTTATAGGAGACTTTCTCGCAACAACGGAGGATCGAAGAGCTCGAAGCCAAGGTTCAGCACTTGGAGAGCGTGATCGAGCTCATGTCGGGGCAAGGGAGGGGATCAACATCGCAGCAAGAACCGCGTCCCGATTCAGATGCTACACCTTCTAGAGGTGACGGCGAATGTCGAGACGATATCGACCCCGCAGATTTAGCTGAAATGTAATAGGTTAATTAGTAGCGTAGTATAATTTGGAATGTTTTTGTAAAATATTTAAACTTTTAAATTTTAAATGTTTTGTTAATTTTTGTTAATTTTTTTTAATTTTTTTTATTTTTTTTTCAAATATCCCAACGGACGTCCGTTAGATTTTCTAACGGGCTTCCGTTGGAAGTGTTTTCCCGCCAAACGGTGACGGACGTCCGTTGCGTATTGCCACCAATTAGCAACAGACATCCGTTGTTCCTTCCCGCCAATTTGCAACGGACGCCCGTTGCAACCTACAATTCCCGCTCTTTTTCGATTTCCCTTTCCAACGGACGTCCGTTAAAGCCTGCAACGGACGTCCGTCGGTATACGGCAACGGACGTCCGTTGCAAATTTGCGACGGGCATCCGTCACCAATACTGGCAACGGGCGTCCGTTACAATAGTTGCAATGGATTTGTCCGTTGGAACATCCGTCACCACTTTGCAACGGAATTTATCCGTCGCCCATCCGTTGCGAATTGTGACGGATCCGAATTTCTAACGCGCTATTCCCAACGGACTGAAATCCGTTGTAGTCCGTTGCAAAAGTCCATTCCCAACGGATTTTTGGCCTTTTCCAACGGATATGTCCGTTGGAAATGGCCTGTTTTTTTGTAGTGCTCGTGTAGTTCAGGATGGAGGATCATGTCACTCATGATGAAGAAATGTTCAAGCTCACAGCCAACAACTACTCGTATTGGAAACCGATGATGGAGGACCACTTGTATTGCAAGGATTTGCATGAGCCCATCATCCACAAAGACAAAGTAGAAGGCAAGAGTGACGCTCAATGGGAGTTATTGAATCGAAAGGCTGTTGCTATGATCCGTAAGTACATTGACAAAACTCACTTCGAGCATGTTTCTATTTATACAAATGCCTATGAATTATGGACAAATCTTGAGTCCATGATTCAAAAGAAAACACCTCGAAATAAGGCTAATTTAGTTCGACAGTTGGTGAAGCTATAGTATAAGGATGGTCATAGTATGATTGAAGATTTGAATAATTTCAAAGGGCTCTTCAATCAACTAACAAAAATTGATATGAAGATTGATGATGAGCTACAAGCCCTTTTACTCCTTAGTTCCTTACCGGAAAGTTGGGACACATTGGTGGTTACATTTAGTAACTCGACTCCGGAAGGAAAGTTAACTATGGATACCGTCAGTGATAGTCTTCTTGGTGAAGAAGCAAGAAGAATGGAGCGAGGTGAGTATGTCCACCCCGAAGCTAATGTTGTTGAGAATCGGGGTAAGAATGAAATTCATGGACGTAGCAAGAGCCGAGATCTGCATCAAACTCGAGGTAGATCTAAATCACGCTCAAAGATCACGTGCTATTATTGTTGAAAGATAGGCCACAAAAAATTGAATGTCGATCCTTCAAGAAAGATCAGAAGGCGAGTAATGTCAAAAAGGACCAAATCAGCCCAACGAAGATGCAAGAAGAGAAGACCACTACTGCTCTAGTTTCGAAAGAAGATCTTCTATATTTCGTTGGAGAAGCTAATATCTTGAACTTCGCTTCCGATGATAGTTCTTGGATTGTCGACTCCGGTGCTTCCTTCCATGTTACTTCTCATGGAAGTTTCTTCTCATCTTACCAAAGTGGAGACTTCGGTACAGTGCAAATGGGAAATCAAGATCAGAGTAAAATCATCGGGATAGGAGATATCATCTTGACAACAAACACCGGAAGCAGGCTCATTTTGAAAGATGTGAGACATGTCCCAGCCATGCGTCTCAACCTTATCTCTGCCGGAAAGCTAGATGATGCTGGCTTTATGAATTACTTTGGTGGAGGAACATGGAAGCTCACCAAAGGAAGCCTAGTCATGGCTCGAGGTAAGAAGGAAGGATCATTGTATGTAACAGAAGCAAAACTAAATAAGGAAGAGGTAAACATCACCACTGGTGATATGGAGTTATGGCATAAACGACTTGGACACATCAGTGAGAAAGGTCTTCATATACTCGCTCAAAAAAATCTCCTCCATGACGTGAAAGGTAAACTACTTGATCCTTGTGCCCATTGTCTAGCTGGAAAACAACACAGAGTTGCTTTTCAAATATCTTCCTCACCCACAAGGAGAAAGAATATTCTAGACCTCATACATACCGATGTATGTTCGATGTCTGAGAAATCTATAGGCGGGGCATCATATTATGTCACTTTCATTGATGACCATTCAAGGAAGGTGTGGTTATACCTTCTAAAATCAAAGGATCAAGTACTTGATGCATTCAAGGAATTCGATGCTCTAGTAGAGCGTGAGACTGGAAAGAAGATCAAGAGTGTACGATCAGATAACGAGGAGAGTATAGAGGTCCCTTTGAAGCCTATTGCAAGAAATATGGCATTAGGCTAGAGAAGACGACACCCAAGACACCACAATTGAATGGAATAGCTGAGAGAATGAATCAAACAATTAAAGAAAGAATTCGTTGCATGCTTTCTCATGCTAAATTACCCAAGTCATTTTGGGGAGAATCCATAATGACCGTGGTTGACATTGTAAACCTCACACCATCAGTCCCTCTTGATGGGGCCATTCCAGAGGAAGTTTGGACGGGTAAGAAGGCTTCATACGATCATCTTAAGGTGTTTGGGTGTAGGGCATTTGTTCATATCCCCAAGGATGAGCGAGCAAAGCTTGATGCAAAGACGAAGGAATGCATCTACCTTCGTTCTCCCAAGGATGAGTTTGGGTATCGGCTCTGGGATCCAATCACCAAGAAGGTTATCCGAAGTAGAGATGTTGTCTTCTTCGAAGACCAAACAATTGAAGACATTCAAAAATCGGAGAGGCCAAGATTGAGAAGTAGTAAAATATGGAATCTACTCCAGCCCAACAAGAGGAAAATAACACACAAGAAAGCGGGGATGTTGAAGATCATGAACCTTTGTTGGAGCAAAGCAACCGAGAAACACATGATAGATCAGTTCAAGAAGAGCCTCAATCTACCCCTCCAATCACACAAGAGCCGAGACGATCATCAAGGGATAGAAGACCGTCCACTCGAAACAACACAGAGGAATATGTTATACTCACTAATGAGGGGGAGCCTCAAACCTATAAAGAAGCTATGAGTGATTATCATAAAGAAAAGTGGAGAATAGCCATGCAAGAAGAAATGCAATCCTTGCATGAGAATAACACATATGAACTTGTGGAGCTACCAAAAAGGAGAAAAGCCTTGAAGAATACGTGGGTGTACCGAATCAAGACTGAAGATAGTAGCTCAAAGCCTCGCTACAAAGCTCGATTGGTCATCAAAGGATTCGGTCAAGAAAAAGGTATCGACTTTGAAGAGATATTCTCTGCCATGGTAAAGATGACATCCATCCGAGGTCTAGCAGCCGTGCAAGATTTGGAGATAGAACAGCTCGATGTCAAGACAGCATTTCTTCATGGCGACCTAGAAGAGGAGATCTTCATGGAGCAACCTGAGGGATTTAAAGTGCCAGGCAAAGAAAATTTAGTATGCCGCCTCACGAAGAGTCTATATGGACTTAAGCAAGCACCGATGCAATGGTATAAGAAGTTTGAATCATTTATGATGGAAAATGATTTCAAAAAGGCAGATATCGATCATTGCGTCTTCATAAAGAGGTATGAAAAAGGAGACTTTCTCATACTCCTACTATATGTTGATGACATGTTGATTGTGGGACAAGATCTCACAAAGATAGCCGCTTTAAAGAAAGATTTAAGCAAGAGTTTCGCCATGAAAGATTTGGGATCGGCTAAACAAATCCTTGGGATGAGAATCACACGTGATAGATCAAAGCAGCTGCTATGGCTATCCCAAGAGAGGTACATTGAGAAAGTGTTGGAAAGGTTCAACATGCAAACATCAAAGCCGGTTAACACCCCACTTGCTGGACATTTCAAGTTGAGTTTGAAGCAAAGTCCAACAAGTGAAAAAGACATGGAGGAAATGAAGAAGATACCATACTCATCTGCAGTAGGCAGCCTCATGTATGTAATGATATGCACAAGACCAGATATCGCCTATGTAGTGGGTGTTGTTAGTCGTTTCTTGGCTAACCCAGGAAATGAACATTGGGCTGCAGTTAAATGGATCCTCTGATACCTGCGTGGAACTTCCAAAAGATATTTATGCTTTGGTAAAGGAAAACCTGTGTTAGAAGGATACACAGATGCAGATTTGGCTGGTGATATTAATTCAAGGAAATCAACATCAGGATATTTGACTACCTTTGCAGGGGGAGCTATTTCATGGCAGTCAAAGCTAGAAAAGTGTGTTGCATTATCCACAACAGAGGCAGAGTATATCGCAACTACTGAAGCTTGCAAGGAGATGTTGTGGATAAAGAACCTTTTGCGAAGCTTGCAAGGAGATGTTGTGGATAAAGAACCTTTTGCTTGAGTTGGGAATAGATCAAGAAAGGTATGTCTTAAAGTGTGACAATCAAAGTGCAATTTACCTGGCGAAGAACTCAACATTTCATTCCCGCACAAAGCACATTGATATAAGGTATCATTGGATCCGAGAAGTTCTCGAAGAAAAGGGAATACATCTTGACAAAGTTCATACAGATAAACTGGTCTGATATGATGACCAAGGTGATACCAACAAAGAAGTTTGAAGATTGTTGTCAAGCTTCCGGTTTATTACTACCTCCCAGTTAAGGCTGGAGGGGGAGATTTGTTGGGATCCATCATTAATTGGAGAGTTATTTTCTAGAGATTTCTAAAGAAGTATAGAAGTCTCTAGAACGTTGCGGAGAATTCTAGAGAATTGTAGAACTCTCTAGAAATGTATAAAAAATGTGGAATTCCTAGAGTGTGTGGAGTATTCTAGAGAATCAATCTCCACCATTGGATGCAAGAAATCTCCACCATCCATTTGGAGGTGGAGTAGTATAAATAGGGTTAGTGGCATCCATTTCCAATCATCCAAAAACTCAAGGATCAAGAGAAGCCACCTAGAGTGAGGAAACTTAAGAGAGCCTCTTTGTGAGAGAAGAGAAGAAGCTTGAGAAGAATCAACCCTCAAGCTTGAGTGAGCCATCGAGTGTGAGACAATTTTGTAATCCTACTATTATTCTATATAATAGAAGAATTTTCACTTTGAAAATTGTACTCTTATGCTCCCGTTTCTTGTTTCAATCCTAAGTGCCCATCTTAACTTCACGAAACGGGAAAGTCGAGATTTTCCCAACATTATATATATAGATTCACTCTTGAAACATATATATTATAATCATGAATTCAATATCATTATATTCAAATGTAAATGAATCTCTCTAATATCATATAAATAAATTATATATTCATATTTATTTACTTGTCTGGACTACACTTTCCTTGCATCCCTATCAAATTTCATTCTCCCTTCAAGGCAGAATTTGTGCCTTTCATTTTTAGATATCGGTAAAGAGAAAGGGAAGGGCAATGATTCGATGCTTCGCGTGGATACCCCCACTTAGTGCTCCTCAAATCTTCACCGTCCGTTCGGCATCTTCACCATCTATCAGAATCTCCGCACCTTGTTCGTGCGCATCCTCGTCATCACAATCTAGAAGATCACTCCTTTCTCTGTCTCTTGTCTCCGTCGCCCTCGCCGTCTCCGCTTATCCTTCTCCGGCGTTCGCTGACTTCTTCGAAATCCCTGATTCCGGTGGCGTGAGGGCTTTGGACCTCCGTATCGGTGACGGAGAAGTCCCCAATGACGGCGATCAGGTATGCCATATACCTATACATACGCGTATACGGGTTTCTATTTGTGTGTATCTGTTCTGTATAAGAAGGTGTGATGAATAATAGAAACCCTAGAATTCAGAATTTTTTGAAAACGACATGGGTTTGATAAGAGAATTTTGGGAGATTAGGTTGCAATACATTATTACGGGAGATTGGCTGCGAAACAAGGATGGAGATTTGATTCGACATATGATCACAAAGACAGTAGTGGCGAGGGTGTTCCCTTTATGTTCATCCTTGGCTCTGACAAAGTAAAAACCCTTCTTTACAACTCCCAAACTTTTCAAGGCTTTATCATGTTTTATGCCTTGTATGTGTATATCCTTATGTTTTGGTTGATGAAGGACAGAATTAACACATAGATTTGGAAAGATCATATAATGGTTCGTCTCGATTTGAATATAACATGTTGGGTTATGAAGGACGGAATTATCACACGGATTTGGAAAGATCATGTGAAGATTTGCAGGCATTTACCTGAAAGAGGCAATATAGCTTCTGCGTTGAGTCTGATGTTTAATGTTCTGTTTATGGATTGTTTAAGCTTTTAGACGGGTGTTATAGAGATTGACATTCTTCTGTGCCTAAATGCAAATGTATTTCACTGCTGTGCAGTCTGTGGGTATGATTTTGGCTGACATTAATCAGCTTAACACGAGTGCAGGTCATTCGAGGGATTGACACAGCTGTGAAATCGATGAGAGTAGGGGGAATCCGTCGAGTGATTATTCCTCCATCGCAAGGCTACCAGAATACATCGCAAGAACCTCTGCCACCAAACGTATGGACCATGCTTCTTCACTCTTTCAAAGAATCTTGTTTCTGCATAACTTTATTCATCATGCTGGTACACTTGCTAGAACCTGAGATTATATTTGTACTATGTAAAATCATCTTACACCTTATCTCCCCCTCCCAAATTTCATCATCCATGTGATTTAGTTAGATTTCTTGGAAAAGGGTATCCAGACCTATTCCTTGGTGTTGATCCTTTGATTGAGATAATTGCCTTCCAGCTTCTCCTCCCAACACCTCCTCATTCAAACCCCGAGCTAGGTCGTGTTTTCAGTTGGTGATATACATAAAGAATATGTGAACTGTAGTCTCTTGTATATATATATGTATGTTGGAAGAAATTACAACGAAAAGGGTTTGAAAATGGTGGTTAAATCTGTGAAATTGTCATTGGTTGCAGCTGGAAAAGTAATAGATTCTAATATTTGATATCTTTGATTTGCAGTTCTTTGACAGGCAAAGACTCTTCACAACTATATTTAATCCGACTCGTCTCGCAAACGGAGAAGGATCTACGTTGGGAACTCTGATCTTCGACATTGAACTTGTCAGCCTCAGACATTTGTAGAACTGATAATGTTATGGTTCCACGTTTTTAATTATGGTTGTATTATTATTTTTAAGTATCTTATTCATATTACATTAAATTCGTAGAAGAATTGAAGAAAACAGAGGAAGAAAAAAAGAGTTAATCAGTATCTGTAAGATAACATTTAGCATAGTGTTTCAATTTGGTAAACGTCATTGTCTATTTTGGGGTGTCTCGGGTCTTCTCGAAGACCGCAATGACGTTAGTTTTGCGGCCAAATTCATCAAATATATTTTTTTTGTCTAAATGTTAGAAAGGGGTAAAAAAAATTGCTATTAGATTTCAATTTCATCCTCCTTTAAAAAAATAATTTCAATTTTATTTTTATAATATTAATATTTTTATATTATCCTTGTGATCTTTGCAAATCTAAACGACCCATGCAACGCTGAAAATTGTTGGAAATCGTTCGAAATCTTTGGAAATCGCTTAAAATTGCTTTCAACTTTGAAATCATGTCTTGTTCTTTCCTCTCAACTTTGAAATAGGTTTCATTTCGAAAAAATGTCAAAACATATGTGTTTTCACTAACAAAAATAATAGCACATGTCTTTTCTCCATTTTTTTCATTATATTTTCGAAGTTATACGTGAATTAACGAAACCCTAAAAAGATATCTTTGATATTTTTCCGTTGAAAAATGTTAATTAAATAATACTATTATAATTATAAAAATTTTGCGAATGTCTAAACTTTTATGAAAGGATATATTTGAATTTATGAATTTTAAATTGAAGAGTAATATTTCTTTTCTATAAATAGACAAGATAATCATTCATTTCAATACACAACTTACAAACTTTAAAACTCATATCATATCATTCTCTCACATTCTCTCCTCGTTCTTCCATATTCAAGTCTTGGGTATTTTTTCTATACTAACATCTAAATATGTATCTTGCATATACAAATACATTTATAATATGTACATGCACATATCTATTTTATATATCCACATATATATTTATGACACTAGTTATTAATATTTTTTAACACGTTAAATATATATATTTACGATCATTTTCAAATGTTGTTGCAAATGCGTCGAGTTGTAAGAGAGTTGTGGTTTCAGCTATGCAAGAATTTGGTGATTTGAATAGTAAGACTAGAGACAGTGCAGACTGAGTCCAAGAGTGTCGAGTTTCAAGCAGTAAATAAGGCTGCTACATTTGAGTAGAATTCGTACATCATAATTATCCATGAAAAACTGCAAACAATTCGTAGTAATAAGCAAGACTCGAGGTGCAAGTTGTACGAGGTCATGGAAGTCGATTTGCTGATGATCAATGGTCGAATTGGTCTACCGAAAGATCTAAGGATCAAATAAGAGATTCTAAGCCAAGCTTATCAATCAAAATTTTTGTTCATCCGGGATTGAGGAAGATGTATCACGATGTCTGTCAGCTTTATCAATGGCTAAGAATGAAAAATGACATCGCTCGATGGGTAGCGAAATGTCAAAATGTGAATTAATTAAAGCCGAGCAACAAGTACCAAATGGAAAAGTGCAAAATCTTCCAATTATCGAATGGAAATGGGACCATATTACTATGGATTTTGGTGATGGCTCTTCCAATGTTGCAAAGTGGCAAGGATGTCATTTGGATGGTCGTGGATCTGCTAACTAAATCGGCTCACTTCATTCCGATAAAGAACACTTTTGATGCGAATCAATTAGCAATGATCCATATTGTGAAAATTGTAAAGTTGTATGGGGTTCTGTCAAGCATTGTGTCAGATTAAGATGGTAGATTTACCTCACATATTTGGTAGGAATTTCAAAAAGAGTTAGCAACTACATTGTGTATGAGTACCGCATATCATCTAAATACATACGAACAATTTAAGAGAACTATAAGGATGCTTGAGGATTTATTATGGACATGTGCGTTGGAGTGACCTAGTAATTGGAAGAATCATTCATCGCTTGTTGAGTTCACGTACAATAACAACTATCATGCTACCATTGGGATGCCACCATATGAAGCATTATACGGGTGACTGGAAAACTTAAGAATTGTTAAAATGAAAATGAAGGTGGCTCAAGATCATCAGAAGAGTTATGTTGATCTAAAATGAAATGATGTTTAGTTTAACATAGGAGATATGTTATTCAAGCTAGGCGAAGGAGATCAGGTAGGAGCCGAGTAAACAAGCTATCACCACGGTTCACAGGGTCGTTTAAAGTGATGCAGTGAATTGGAGTAGTCGCCTATCAATTGGAGCTTCCTTTATCTTTAGAGGGGATGCATGATGTGTTTTATGTATCGTTGTTGCGTAAGTATTTATCAATATTAGATAAAATACTTGTTGAGTCACCACTAACTTTAAAGAAAAACTTAACGTATACAGAACATCATGTGCGCATCATTGACCACCATGTAAAGTTGAAGCACACTCAGATTCCGATGATAAAGATTATGTGGGAACACCATCATAATTTCGATTTTATTGTTGATTTGAGGAGAAGTTTGTACTTTTAAAACGACGCATGGTTACAATATGATTTCTAGGATAATAATGGAAAATTTGAGACGTTACAAGTGACGATTGGATTTAAACTCAGAATTTTCGCGTGAGGATTAGTGACTTGTATATGAGTTTCTTAAGTGACTAGAGATGATCTAGAGAATTGACGCTTGACCAAGTGTTAGGGTTGGAGATTGTCTGTATTTTGGGTTCTTTGATAAATCCGAGAAAAAATTTTGTCTAGTGTGCTCGATCGAGTGATTTCAAACTCAAACCTTCAATAGAAGGTGTATGCGAGAGGGTTGGTTTCGCATGAGGAGTATCGGTTCGACGACATTAATATTGCTACACTTGGATCAAGGTCGGCGTCGTACCGTGATGGGGTTGGTACCTTTCGATTGATGAAGCGCTATAGTTAGTCAAATCAATAGATCTACCAATATTGTACTGTGTTGGGATTGTGGTAACCTTTCGAGTGTCGGAACGATGTATTGTACTGAGGCCTGGGGTACGTTGTGACCTTGCCAGATCTTCAATGTGTTGAGGTTCTTTGGACTTTGCGAGCGTATGCCCGAGCTAGAATCGTATTGACTCTCTGAGTTATAATCTGGTGTAGTACTAGTCTTAGACTTAGGATACTCATTCGGATTGCGTAGACTATTGATAGATCTTTTTTATGTTATTTAGTTAAGAGTGAGACAATACGTGACACAGAGTATGTACACGTATTTATCTCACTGAGTGCGTATTTTGTACTCACTCTATTTTTGGGTTGTAGTGGATGGACAAGATATGGCAAGGAAAAAGAGCAATGAGGTTGAGCTTTATTTTGCATTTCGTACTTATTTTATTTATTTATCGTGACTATGATTTCATATATTTTATTTTCCTTAATGGCCCGGACCATTTCTATTTCGGAATAAAATATTTTTTATTTTATAAACGTGTTTGAGCGATGATATATGTGGTCACCTCTTGAGGGTGATGGTGGACACTCCTAGCACCGAGGGAGTTCGGGGATAGGGACGTTACAAAATTGATGCTCGACCAAGTGTCAGATTGGAGACCATCGATGTTTTGGTTTGGTGTTAAAGTCGAGACAATATCTTGTCTAGTCTTCTCGATCGAGTGCTTTCACACTAGAACCTCCGGAAGAAGGCATGTGCAAGTGTTTCGGTGAGATTTGTCACATAGGAATATTGGGTCGACAATGTTTATATCAAGACATTTGGATCAGGGCTGGAGTCGTATTGTACTGAGGTTGTGGTAACCTTTCGAACGACGAAGCATTTAATTAGCCAGATTAGTAGATCTACCATCGTTATATCGTGATGGGCTTGTGGTCATCTTTAGAATGACGAAGCGCTATATTATACTGATGGCTGGATCACGTTGTGACCTTACGTTATCTTCAATGTGCTAGGATCCTTTGAACTTTGTGAGTGTATGCCCGAGCTAGAGACTTAGGGAATCGATGAGTTATGATCTGGTGTGATACTAGTCTTAGACTTAGGATATTCACCCGGGTTGGGTAGAAATTTCCATGTGTCTTTAAAGTGATAATAGATCATTATTTGGTGTTACTATGTTAAAAATGAGAGAATATGTGGCACAAAGTACGTACACATATTGGTCTTGCTAAGTACGTGTTTCGTACTTACACTATTTTTGGATTGTCGTTGATGGATAAGTTATGGCAAAGAAAAAGAATAATGAGGTTGAGAAACACCAGCAGAGTTCACAGTGGACCAAGGGGATAGGCGTGAAAGAGGTCTCGATAAGGTTTATTTGCATTTCATATTTATCTTTTTTACTTATCATAACTATGGTTTATATTTCATTTTGGTATGTGGTTCAGACTGCTTTTATTAAAAATAAAAGCATTTTTGATAAACGTGTTTGAGCGATGATACATGCGATCAAATTTTGGAGGTGATGGTGGGCACTTTTAGTCCCGAGGTTGTTATGGAATGAGGGTATTACAAATTGGTATTAGAGTTTGATTTTCATTTTTGTATTTAGTCATTTTCCTGGAATCTAAAAATGTTTTAATAAAGTTACAAGACTGTAACACACATGTCTAGAGGTGTCTGGTGGAGTTTTGAGCTACGGAAAACTAATAACGTTTAATTATGTTTAACAAATGGCACCAAGGAGGATGGTTACTAGAGCTATTGCTCTTGGAATGAGCAAAGGCTCTCGTTCCACTAGTTGTACGCAGTTTCAATCATAAGGACTTAGATCATAGAGTAACTAGATAGAGATATCATGAGAGAAATATTGAGAGATCTATTAGCATAAGATAAAAACATGACATAAAGGAGAGTTCGACGACACCACAAGCACCGCCACAGGTACAACTCCAGGCTGCCACTGCCACCAACATAGCCGCATGCACTACCGTAAGTATCGCTGCCACCACCATAATTGTCTCCTCCAATGTTTAATCAGAGGTATGTGGAGACGTTGGAGTATTTCTATGTCTTGGATCACATGGCTAAATGAGGTATCAAGCCATTTCGTGGAGGTGTGATACGTTCCACAAAGGCGGAAGAGTGGATGTCTCGATTGAGCAGAATTTTCGATCATCCAGATATCCGTCAGAGTTTAAGATGGATATTGCACTCCACTATTTGGAGGAAGAAAAAGTGTTTTGGTGGGACGAGATCCATAAGGAATGTTTAGAGCATTTGTTTTTTGGGCTGAACATATTTTTGAATTAAAGTTGTACCGCATGCTGCTCATGAAGATATGGGAGTTGGCATTTCTATAGCCCACACAAAGTGACCGTATTGTTGCTTAATTAGTATTATAAGATTTAATTTGAAGCCAAATAAGTCACTTTAGAAACTCTTATGGTCAACAATTTTTTGCAAGGACTACATCCGAAAACCAGACACGAGATTGAGATAATCAGTCATGGATTATTGTTTGAGTTAGTTCAGAATGCTCAATTAGTAGAGAAAAGATTAATCAAAGAGGGCATATTGAAGTCTCATATGCCAAGGGGAAATATGATATACACCTTGGGTCATAACTTGGGACGCGTACGGAGAATCTTTTAACCTCGTTCATTGAAGTAGGATTTCTCGTGTCAAGGAGGATTTCTTGAGTGGTCTAAGGTAGGGGTGGGTGTTTCGGGTTTTGGGACGGGTTCCTCGGGTTCGGGTTCTAAAAAATTGAACAAAAAAACCCATTTGGTTTTCGAGACAGGTTCCTCGGGTTTCGGGTCGGGTTCGGGTTGTTCGGGGTTTGAAATATTGAACAAAAAAAAAACCCGAATTGTATTTGGGTTCTTTCGGGTTCTCGGGGTTCTTCGGGTTTTTCGGGTTTTTTGGGTTATTTAAGTACGGGTAATTCGGGTTTCACCGGGTAATTCGGGTTTGAAATGGATAATTCGGGTTTTAAACGGGTAATTTGGGTTTAAACGGGTAATTCGAGTTCCAAATTTAACATATAAAAAATTAGGTTAGAAGGGTTAGGGTTTTGTTTCCGGGTTTCTCGGGTTCTCCCGAACCCAACCCGGATCGACCCGAACCCATTTGGGTTCTAGATTTTGAACCCGTATGGGTTTTTTACAAAACCCGTTTAGCTCACGGGTTGGGTCGGTCCGAGTAACCCGAAACGCCCATCCCTAGTCTAAGGGCACTCTTCAACAAAGTCGGCCGTTAACAGTGGATGGATAGGAATGATGGTGGAAGAACTGTTGATTGGTCCAACGGTTCTCTTCAAGATTCGTCCAACGATGATGGAAGATGGAGGTTGATGGTTAGCAAGGGACTAAAGGTGGAGAAAATGACACCACAAGAGGTGCGTAAGCCTCTTGATACAATCAGTTATAACTTTCAATTGTTCTCAAAAAAAGTTGAAGAAACCATGTCTTGAAAACGATCAAGAGAACAAAAAGTTTATTTCTTCTCAAATTTCAATGGTATTCACTAAAAATGGGGTAGAGTCCTTTATATAGAAAAAGCTCCACATAGGAAATGCATAAATATATGATTCAAAGTTTTTTTACTTGTTGTTTAGGAAGAGTTCTTAGTCACTGGAAATCTTCGGAGGAGGAAAGTAGATGATCTGGTGGTATATGATCAGCTTGAGAAGATTTTCTAGTCATTCGAGATCATCGGAATAGGAAAGTAGAGGATCTGGTATAATAAGATCATCTTTGAGTGATTATCCAAACCATGACCCACACCTTCGGTATTATGGGTGTGGGTCGTGGTCTAATTCAATGTGGAACCAACATGAGTCTTCCTTGAGTAGGGATATGGCTCGTTGAGATTTGCGGAGGAAGAAAATAAAGGACTTTGGGAGATATTGATATCTTTGGGCGTTTTCTTATCAGTCAAACAAAATAAAGTAAGATTTTTATATTTCGTTCTTCCATATCCTTATGGCTCGAACCCTTCAGTAAATCCTCATTATGGTCTAGTAATTTTCACTTTTTATTTTCTATTTACATCATTTTCGCATAGATTTCATTGCACGAGTTACAAATCCGATACGATTGTTCTTTATATACGCCCTTGTGTTGGTTTTCAGGTTTTAAAGCGACAAGGCCTAAACGAGCGTTAAAATGCAAATTCCTGAATCAAACCGCACATATTGAAGATACAAATCACTCGGAGCCAAATTCAAGCCACGAAACTTAATGGAATACCCGAGCATCGAACGGAAGAAGTAAAGCATAGAATGAAGAGTACCCGCTCGAGCACTGAGGCTACCTGCTCGGGCAAAAGCTACGGGGATAATTACAACAATCTACACGACCCGGGCATGAAGACAACATGATCGGGTGATAGTGCCCGCTCAGGCTGCAACAAGGTGCCCGCTCGGGCTACAATTAGACATGAAAATCCCCGAGAGTTTACACGACTCGGGCTGGTAGACCACGCGGTCGGGTAATGATGCCCGATCGGGCTGGGCACTTTACACGATCGGGCTGCCCTCTGCACGACCGGGTGAAACGTGTACCCGAGCGGGCCGCTTTTCTCGCAACAACCTACTTTTAGAGTTTGAAATGAGCAAAATAGAAGAGGAGATCAGTTCCAAAGACGAGCGGGCGACGGATAGGGCAAGGAAAGGCTTGGAAATCATCAGGAAAGGCTCAGGAGATGCTGGAGAAAGAGAGAAGCATCAATCCGGACATCGGTAACACGATAGGGAAGATCGAGGCATCGAATTTTCTAGATTTTATCATGTTTAGGGTTGTGTTATCTTCATTGACAGTAAGATCCATGAGTGAGTAGATTCCCAACTATGGATTAGAGATATCGGTTTTGTAATGGATGTACGAACTATACGTTAATGTTTAGATCTATCGTACTTTTCTTGATATTCGGTTCTATAATCAACATCGTAAATGCTCATACTAATGCTGCCCGCAGTAACATAGGAATTCGTGTTTTGCTGGTAGGTTAAAATATGAATCCGAAACTGGTTATTGTAGGTTATGCTCGATTAATGAGAATCTGATCGGTCAGTTAATCAGCTTAGGAATTAGGATTGCGCGCTTAACGCTGCCGTAGTCACGAGTTAATCGCTGCTGGAAGGTGGGATTGCATGTAATTATGGTTAGGAGGTTTCTCGACAGAATCACTCCTCACTTTAGAGCATGGATTCCCCGTTGTCAAGATAGTTCGTTAGGTTTATGATCCTTCGTTGTTACATCCTTGCGATTCCCGGTATCCCGAAACTCGTAGTGTTCTTAATTGTCAAGTCTTCCGTATGCTTTCTATCGCTGTCATCATTTAGTTTAGTATTTTAGATATTTACATCATGTCATAATCTATTCCACATTGTCTTAGTTTAGTGATATTCTTAGAACAGGCTGCATTAGTCCCTAGAGTTCGATCCTGGTACTACACGAACCGTGTACTTGCGGTAGAGTGGTCTAGGAAATATTATTGCTTGAGTTTCCGATCATCAAGTTTTTGGCGTCGTTGTCGGGGACTAATTACGGTATAGACTAGGAATTAGCTAGATTAAGATCTAGTCCTTTCCGGAGTCTTCATTTGTTTTTCGTACTTTTGCTTTTGTTTTTTTTCTTTCTTATTGTGTCAAATTTTTTTTACCTCTCGGAGCTTAATCGAATTTGGTGTTCTCTATTTTGTGAGGTAACATGAACAACATCAACTCTTCGTGTGCCGATATAGCTGAATTGGGATATCAACTTTCCGAAATTCGTCGTATGCTTTCTGACGTATACCAGCCGTATTACTCGGAGCAATCATGGGAACAAAACTCTTGGGGGTATGAAGAAGAGATCTAAGATAGTTAGAGTCAGCCTTTCGGGAATATATACAATCATGGATGGAGCGATCACGTAAACTTACCGTACAGAAACACCGAGGGTATGCTGAATGCACAACAATCGTTTGGGAACTTTCATCCATGGACGCAACCCCAAACTCAGAACTATCAGTCATATGTGCCTCAGCCAAGCCCAAACCAATCCGAAGCAGCCCTCGACTGTGCCGCCATGTTCACCCACCACCTTGAAGTATTTGAGAATCAAAACAACTTTGTTATGGGAGTGGAAGCGGAACAAGAAAGTGCCAATGAGCAGATGGATGGCTTCTTTAGACAATTGGACACGCAAGCTTCAGAGCATGCACAAGGGGCATCACAACCACATGAGGTTCTATCGGGAAGTTCAGAAACAAATTTTCGTGAGCATGTCAGCGAATTCTGCCTAAGGAATTGTAAGACGGTAGATCAGCCAAATCCCTCGTTAATTGGAAAAGGAGATGAATCTAACACGACAGTGGATAAGGCTACGGACATTGATGAGCATATGAAGAAACCCGAGGTGGAAGTAGAATTCAGTTTAATGGACACACTTGAGCAACCGTGCGCTATTGATTTTGTGTTCCTCGACGGCATCTTTCAGAATTTAGCCGAGGAAGTTTGTGAGGAATTTCAGAATACGAATTCCTTAGATATGAATCTCATAGCAGTTGCTGAAGGAAATTACAAGGTACCAAATGAGATGTTTGACAACGAAAAGAAGGAGGAATCCCCCGATCGAGACTTCCGCACAACCCGAGCTAAATGCGGTGCGAATCAATACATAAATGACCCCGAGATGCCGAGAGGCTACACCAAACGTCCAGCCCACAGTTGGGACATTGACAAAGCACCCAAGGTAAAGATGAAGCCTTCACCACAAAGGCTCACACATAAAAAATCTCTGGAGACACTGAAGGAAATTAGCGACAAAAGCCTAACCGGTTTCATGGAGTACACAACCGGATTTATGAACAGCTCGACCAGAATTTTTAGACAGCACGATCTAGCCCCCAACTTAGAGAACATCATGACAATCTTAGGGAAGACATGACTGATCGTGAAGGGAACTCAATTGATCCGCGTGCCACACCTTATCGAGCACATATTGCACGCGAGACGCTACGCACACGACGACATCGAGGGCCTCCACCTAATGAGTAGCACGTTTTGGTCAGGCTCGCGACCTTAAACAAGCATTTCTTGGGAGGCAACCCGAGCCCCGTATCCTTTTTCGTCATTTTCATTTTATTTCTATTTTCGAAATTTTTTTAGACATGGAAAACTTTTAAGGATTTAGGATTTTAGTGGCTTTATGATTTTTTTTGCTGCATGGTTTTCCTCGTGATATTTTTCTCAGTTTTGCAGCAATGCCCGGTCGGGCAGACGTCCTCCACCCGAGCGGACTAGGTCAAATTCAACGACGCCCAATCGGGCGACATTAGACTACCCAAGCGGGTATCGTGCATCCTCTGCACAAGTAAGTCTTTTTTTTTAGTAACCCGAGCGGTCATTCTCACTACGAAACTCGACCCGAGCGTGCTCCCCCATTTGCAACCCTTCACGCCGCATCATCCGCCGGAGCTCGTTCACATCGCCGCCGTTTCGCATCACCGCCGGTCCATCACCAAGAAATTCGACTGTTGTTACTCGAAATAAACCCTCTCATCCTCTCTCTCGCAAATTACCCGAAATCTCTCAAATTTCTCTCGAATTCCAGGTATTTACATGAAATATTTTGTGATTTGTAATTATTTGAACTTGAATTAGGCCTGGTTAGAGAAGCATTTAGGGTGAAATTGCGGAATGAACGATAAAATCGATATGGATGTCGCGATTCCGCGAATTAGCCCGATCGGGTTAGGGTTTGCACCCGGTAGGGCAGCGTGATTTTGAGCCCGATCGGGCAGGGGTAACACCCGAGTCGGGCGATACCTACGGGGTATTTTGTCCGAATTCACGCCCGAGCGGGCTACACCACTACCCGCGCGGGCACTCTGCAAACGGTGACTAACATTCAATTTTTTTTCTTCGATTGTTTTGTAGATGGCCCCGAAGCTATTCCAAAGTTCGAAGAAACGCCGATTTGATGTCTATGATCCGGAACACGGATGGCCAGCAAAGTCGGATGCCATCACGCAACTAACACCGTACACGCCAATCACAACATCTCATCAACAATACAACTACCGGACAACAACCTTTTTGTCCGGTCAGAAGTTGAGGTTCACCGAGCTACAGCCGCAGATATACCCATCACGTTTCCTATCCTCAGAAGCCATGAGCGCCCTCCACATCGAGGAGCACATTGACGCCATATTCAGTACGTTGGGATGGATGGGATTGCGGGACACACAAGAGTACACGTACCGCAACCTTACAGCGGATTTTTTTTGCATCGTACACGACATTCTTCCCCGAGTCAGAAGATCGAGAGAAGGTATTTATGGAGTTCCGTCTGTTGGGATAGAACTACCGGCTTAGCGCGTGATAGTTCGCGATCGTGCTTGATGCCCCGCACCGCGGCTCCATGAAAATGCCCGAACACAACAGGAGCCGTCAAGCGCAATTCTGGGCCCATATAGTGTATGGTGACTATTCGACGAGGTCCAAAGCCAACCACATACGCCATCATGCCCTAAGGTATTTCCACTATTTCCTAATCTCCTCTATCCTAGGAAAAGGAGCACAAGGCGGAGTCAACCACACGAAGTTGGCATACCTTAGGCGTGTGGTACATACATGCTTCGGTGAGGACGAGTGGGACATACTCGATGTCGACTTGGCATCGCTGGTTATGCGGCACTTCCACGACATTGCCATCGAGAAATGCAGCACAGACACGAAGATTATGTGTGGTGGGATTGTCACGATGATAACACGAAGAGTTGGGATCAATCTTGGCATCCTGATAGAGGATAAGATTGATGAGGAACCCAAGCTGAACCTTCAGAACTTGCGCAACCGACGGGCAATATCGATCGACCGGTACAGAGTTATATGGAGCTACTAGGACGAACACGGTCGAAACTTGGAAGTCGACCTACATGAGATTCAGATGCCGGGATTGGACGAGGAGGGTATACGCTTTAGGATCGACCCAGCCATCGGACACATTGGCCCGAGACTAGGTGAGGTAGATCGAGCTCCAGCACGCTGCATTAGGACCTTCGATGTCTAGACATCGCAACCGATGCGCTACTCATTCTCGTACCTGCCCAGACTACCGTCATCACCACTCTGACTTTCCTTCTCTGGAAGGTGTCTCCGACGTCCTCATGTATGTTGCGGAGGAGAGCAGATATCAGTCCTATATGGCAGAGCAGAGGTACGATCTCAAGGCGGCGAGGTACGATATCGAGGCTACGAGATATGCGGAGCAACAATAGTTTCAGGAGTAGTCCATTCAGCACACGTACTATCTCACGGAGTCCGTTTGCAGATTCCAGTAGCTTAGCATGCATCACTATCAGGAGCCGTACATGTCGATCCCGCAGGACTACCACACTGGGGCTATTCCATACCGCCTGCATATCCCATACGAGCTGCAGTTATTCTACTTCCCACCTGGGGAAGAGGCACCTGTTGAGCCAGCAGACCCTCCAGTCACCCGCGGTGGAGAGGAAGAGGATTAGGCCAACACTTTCCTTTTTCCTTTTTCTTTCTTTTTCTATTTCTTGTTTTATGGACCTATTTTCTTATTTTATTTTTTTTTTGTTTTCGCGCTTATGTACGCTTTTTCAGACTTATTGATGTAGTATTTTCTTCTCTATCTTTTGCGTTGCATGATTCTCATCACAGGTTCTTCACGATAACACCCGCAATATAGCAAGAGAGTATAACATTCGGATGTATCACAAATTCGAGAAAGCAAAATACACCAGGTGTACTCGTTCTTATTTCTTATATTTTCTCGAGTTTTTGGCATGCGGGTATCCCTCGTAGATCTCGAACACCGGGACTGTGTTCCGTTCAGGTCTGGGGGGTACTCTTTTGAGTGATACGATTTTATTTCTTTATGAGTGACATATTTTCGATTAGGGTTAGGATTAGGAATAATAGATGGATACCTAGTACGAATTTTCAAGTTTAGTTATTACTTTGCGACCTTGTCGAATCGTGAACAATAGTCTAGGTTTTCTTAGAAGTCTTCTGGATACTGATTAGTCGAGTAGTTGTGCTTGAAACCATGATCTATAGTTGCATTCACCCCGTAGGTTTCAGTACCAAGTATCCATATCTCAGTGTATACCTTTTATCCCTTGCTTGTTTGATATATCTTTACCATTCATGAGTTATTAGATTCCACACTCTTATACTCCGCTATCATCTTGGAAAATTTTTTAACTATTTCAGATTTTCATTGACATGAGTACAACGAGATTGATGGTTCGGGTCTAAGTGGTGGGTTGAGGCGCTATTCTACGTCCTAAGGGTTAGAGAGATGCGTAATCTATCGAAGAAAAAAAATGTTCTTCAATAACACACCTCTTCATTCCGCTAAGGTTACACGACCTTATGAGTGTGCCATAGTCAGCCTGGGTCTAAGTAGAAAGCCATCCCTCTTCGACTTCGACGTCCTAGGAACCAAGCGTGGATCTAAGTATAGAAAAAAAGAATAAGAACGAGAAAACGAGTTTAATGATATCTTAAGCTTAGTGGGAATTGGTATGGAGATCGCTTGGACGTTGTCTAGGGTTGTGAAATAGACTTAGATTATTGGTAGGATTGCACGGTTTGAAACTTCCGGTTGATATAAGTCTAAACTCGGTACGCTTAGGCTTTCGTTCATGTGACGCGTTGTTTTGCAGAATGATTAACCCTTCGAATTTTTCGTGCTAGTATCCATCGTTGTTAGACTCTTCTTATACTTGGCTTTAGTTTTGTTTGAGGACAAACAAAGTTCAGGTCTGGGGGAGTTTGATAACACGTAGAGTGTATCAGTTTTAGGCTAGGTATTTACATCATTTTCGCATAGATTTCATAGCACGAGTTACAAATCCGATACGATTGTTCTTTATATACGCCCTTTTGTTGGTTTTCAGGTTTTAAGGCGACAAGGCCTAAACGAGCGTTAAAATGCAAATTCCTGAATCAAACCACACATATTGAAGATACAAATCACTCGGAGCCAAATTCAAGCCACGAAACTTAATGTAATACCCGAGCATCGAACGGAAGAAGTAAAAGCATAGAATGAAGAGTACCCGCTCGGGCACTGAGGCTACCCGCTCAGGCAAAAGCTATGGGGATAATTACAACAATCTACACGACCCGGGCATGAATACAACATGATCGGGTGACAGTGCCCGCTCGGGCTGCAACAAGGTACCCGCTCGGGCCATAATTAGACATGAAAATCCCCAAGAGTTTACACGACTCGGGCTGGTAGACCACGCGGTCGGGTAATGATGCCCGATCGGGCTGGGCACTTTACACGATCGGGCTGCCCTCTGCACGACCCGGTGAAACGTTTACCCGAGCGGGCCACCTTTCTCGCAAAAACCTACTTTTAGAGTTTGAATGAGCAAAATAGAAGAGGAGATCAGTTCCAGAGACGAGAGGGCAACGACTAGGGCAAGGAAAGGCTTGGAAATCATCAGGAAAGGCTCAGGAGACGCTGGAGAAGGAGAGAAGCATCAATCCGGACATCGGTAACACGATAGGGAAGATCGAGGCATCAAATTTCCTAGATTTTATCATGTTTAGGGTTGTGTTATCTTCATTGACAGTAAGATCCATGAGCGAGTAGATTCCCAACTATGGGCTAGGGATATCGGTTTTGTAATGGATGTACGAACTATACGTTAATGCTTAGATCTATCGTACTTTTCTTGATATTCGGTTCTAGAATCAACATCGTAAATGCTCATACTAGTGCTGCTCGCTCAATAACATAGGAATTCGTGTTTTGCTGGAAGGTTAAAATATGAATCCGGAACTGTTGATTGTAGGTTAAGTTTGATTAATGAGAATCTGACTGGTCGGTTAATCGGCTTAGGAATTAGGATTGCGCGCTTAACGCTACCGTAGTCACGAGTTAATCGCTGCTGGAAGGTAGGATTGCACGTAATTATGGTTAGGAGGTTTAGGCTCGGCAGAATCACTCCTCACTTTAGAGCATGAATTCCCCGTTTTCAAGATAGTTTGATTGGTTTATGATCCTTCGTTGTTACATCCTTGCGATTCCCGGTATCCCGAAACCCATAGTGTTCTTAATTGTCAAGTCTTCCGTATCCTTTCTATCGCTGTAATCATATAGTTTAGTATTTTAGATATTTATACCACGTCATCATCTATTCCACATTGTCTTAGTTTGGTGATATTCTTAGAACAGGCTGCATTAGTCCCTAGAGTTCGACCCTGGTACTACACGAACCGTATACTTGCGGTAGAGTGGTCTAGGAAATATTATTGCTTGAGTTTCCGATCATCATAACCACTAGGTAGTCCACGGTGGTAAACATTTTGGTGGATTAGCTCTAGATTGTGGCATGGGTCATCTCCTATCGGTACTTGCTTCAAACTTCTCCTCTCGGTATCGATGACCTCAACATTTCTTCTCCGTAGCGAGTGATTTGTCCTCAAATCGTAGCCTTTTG
The DNA here is from genome assembly GCA_036759665.1 of Gynandropsis gynandra. Lineage (NCBI taxonomy): Eukaryota > Viridiplantae > Streptophyta > Magnoliopsida > Brassicales > Cleomaceae > Gynandropsis > Gynandropsis gynandra. Next base: position 42,715,259 of record CM071866.1, read on the forward strand.
GTAGTTAAAATTGGTAGCAATTTTTTTGATCCGCTCTAGATTGGATTGGATCGTCTCTGTGTTGTGCTTGCTTCAAACTCCTTTTTGAGGAACCCGTGTTGTCTCCGGTGCAACCGTTCCCTATCATTTTCCTTGCTATTAAACCTATCTCCAACAAATGAAGTCTATGGATGGTTTGTCTGTCATCACAAACCTCAAAACCTTATCTTTTTATTAATTATTGAGTATGGAAAATTATTTCCCATTGCATCATTTAGTTCGGTTCTGTGAAGGTACGTTGAACTCGTCTAGTGACAAGGAGCTCTCCACTTTTAGGGTATACAATTACTTCCTGAGGGTTTCTTCTTCAGCCCCATTTGTTGATTCGTACTCTCCGTTGTCTTTTATGAGCATGACTCATGGATTTAGACATTCAAAATCCATGTGACCTCGTCTATCGTTCTTCTTCTCGATCACGATCTCTAGTGCCTTTGCCTTATAGGTTCCCGCTTCTCTTCTTTGTTCATTTTGACAATTTTTTCGTTGTAGAATTTTAACGTATGTGTTCGGCTAGTCGTGGTTTGCTTCTTCTTTGTTTTTTTCTCTAGTTGGATTGACAAACGCAAAAGATCTTTCAAATCATGGTAGCCTTGTCTTTCTACCAATATAGCAATCCGTTCATCAAACCATCTAAAATTTAAGCCATAACAGATTCTTTATCTACATCAGTTTCCAGCCTACTTCGAACATGTTCAAATTCTTCGACATATTCTTGGACAGCCTACTTCCTTGGGTTCATTTTTGATATAGTCATTCGAAATCTTATTAGAAGTGTTAGGTACATACCTTCTTCGCATTAGGGCCTTCATTTCTCTCCATGTAGCGACTTATTCAAGATGCGTCTATTGTATAACGCTTATCTCATGATCCCAACAATGAGAGCATCGTTCATGAGTTATGTTGCTAGGTATATCTTTTTGCACTCCGTGTAGATGTAACAGACAATAATATGGTTCATCCGTCATTCCCAATCAAGATAAACTTATAGGTGGTCTATACGTCTAGTAAAAGTAGGTGGTTTCCGCTTTAAAGAGTTTTCGTCGTGTTAATTTCGTTGTCTCTGAGGCAGTTCATCGTTTTCCCTTCATCATTGAGATTGGAGCTATGCGTCGAATCATAGGAATGTGCAACCGTGGATATACGTAATTGGAGGTCGCAAGAGATGTTTGAGGGCCATCCTCATGTGCTATTTCACACTGGTGCGACACATAGTTTTGTGAGTCCATCGATTGTTAGTATATTAGCTACTAAGCTTGAGGACCTAACAAGAATTATTCGAGTACATACTCTGAGAGGTCAGATTTTATAATCCCAAGGAATTCTTAAAGAGGTGCTAGTGGTGATAGATGAAGAGGAGCTAATTGTAGAGCTTATTATCATTCAGATGGAATTCTCAAGTATGTTGCCATAAGAGTGACAAGGAACTTAAGTATCAGTGAATCCAATCATGTGAAGGGATGCACATCATTTCAACATTGTGTATGGAACAATTGCTTCAAGGGTGTGAATTGTATCTCGCCACCATCTTGGTAGAAGAAGTTGGTCCATCTGTGCAAGTCGAAGAGATCCTTGTAGCGCAAGAGTTTGCGGATGTTTTTAGAGAATTGCAAAGCTTATCGGCTATGCGAGGAGATCCATTCAAGAGTGAGTTAGAACTGGGTACTGCTCCGATATCTAAGTCTTCATATCGTATGACACAAGTGAAAAAGGCAGAGTTGAGGAAATAATTGGATGAGTTGCTTGATAAAGGTTTTTTTACGATCAAGTACATTACCATGGGTTGCACCACTTCTGTTTGTCGAGAAGAACGACAAGAGTTTCAGATTATGCATCGATTATAGGGCTCTAAATAGAGTCACTTTAAAAAAACTCATTGCCCGTTACTGAGGATCGATGAGTTGTTGGATCATTTAAGAGGTGAGACTTAGTTCTAAAAGATAGATATAGCATCGAGATATCATCATATTCCAATTTTATAAGGAGGTATTAAGCAGATCGAATTTCAAACTCGTGAGTTTGAATATTTATTTCGCGGGCTTGAAACGAGTTTCGGGTTGAGACTAGTTCTGTGGATATTTTTTTCTAACTCATATCATCCATGAAAGATTGATGAGGATCACTAACATATCAGAAACACATCATCCATGCAGGATTGACGAGGATCGCCGATATCATAATCTTCCTTGTTTGGAGCAACAAATCATTACAAGATTCGAGCTCATCCATCGATTTATTTTCTCATTATTTGGAACATCAAATCTTCTATCGTTAATTTAACATTTAATGTATTAAGACCTCTTATGTAACAACTTCGAAAATCATACCAAGAAAATGAAATAAAAAGTTTCATACTCTTTTCCTTCAATGGAAGTATGTTCTTCTTTTATGTGTCTGAGTATGCATGCTTAAAAATGATATTCCTGACGGTATAAAAATGTTTCCACTCCCTTTGTGGTGTTACTCGATCCACTGTATCACTATCACATATTTTGTAGTAAGAGCAAGAAGACTCTGAAATGTTCTATTCGTTCTACCTCAATCCAATTGAGAACATAAAAAGCCTTTAGGTTTCTTTGGGTATTCATCTATTCGTTCATACTATTTTTTTCGTGTTTAAACCCTTGAAAATAAGCCTTTAGATCTATCAAAAATCTTAAACATTAGCTGAGAGCAAACATTTGGGGATCCATTCTTATAACAAAAAAGACATTCATACGTGGACTCGTTCTTATAACAAAAAACATGTGAATATCAAAATTAGGTGAAAATCGAACTAAAGTCCATTTTTAATGGGAATACGTTGTTTACTCGTATATATATATATATATATATGCATATGTTTTTGGATAACGAACCGTGATTGAACCGAGGTAGGTAAATAAAGGTCATTCAAAGCTAAGACATTTAAGCAAACAAGAAAAATCATGCAATTGAGTACGTAGCATTAACTACAAGTTATATGCATGTATGTGGAAATTGTCCAAACCGTCTCATTTTGCTTATATTTTTCAAAGTCCAAAAAACATATTTGATTTTTCAACGTCTTCTTATGTTTATTTCTACTACTTGCTGTACTAAATTTAATTGTCCTTATACAGTTACATACTTGACCGAGTCATATATATCATTAAATTCTTATGATAAACTATGCAATTTAATATTGGTTGATACATACTGAAACTAATAAGCCTTTAGGTTTCTTTTGGTATTCATCTGAACCATTTACATAATCTGACACGGAATATATAATGTAGATACGCTTCACTTCAAAGTGAAAGTTAAAGGTTAAACAAATGGAACAAACTTAATAAAACCTTTTATTCAGTCTATATAAATTAAGAAGTAACTAATATGAATAGATAAATTATATTCGCATTTTTAGATAGATCGATTGTGTTATTATATTTTTTTTATTTAGATGTAAAATTTGCAATATATATCAAAATAAAGTATTATATTAATATTATATATTGACGTGTAATAAAGAGATATGCTATAATTCTTAATATTTTTCTATTTTAAAATATATTAAATCAATCTGAATATTTTTATGTTTTATTTAAAAATTTAAAATTTATGTTTTTATATAAAAATATAATTATTTATATATAAAATTTTCAACAAAATACGAATTATTTTTAAATGATATATTGATTTCATAAATACTATCCTCCCCGCATAAATTGCTTAATAAAAACTTGTTAACTCGTCATATTTTTCATTTAAATTTCTTTTATCCCTTTATAAAGATCATCTTCATTTGTTTCAATTTCTTCGATTTCACCATGCGAAAGTTCTTCAACATTAACTTTGTTAATAACAGCAATCTCGCTGGTTTGTTGTTGCATTGCCAATTGTTGATCTTCTATGTTGTCGATAAATTTACCCCTTGAAAGTATCTTCATTGTGACACGTCAATCAGAAGATCGTCTAGTCTGTGGATATAAAAGGTAATAAACTTTACCGGCTTGTGACGCAAGAATAAAAGCTCGTATTTTTCATATCTTCGTGTTAAGTTAACTTCTACAATGCCTAACTTGTTTGTTCTTGTTTCACGATCGATTGTTGGATCAAACCAATCACATCAAAATAATATCACTCTTAAGCCGACATAACCTACAAAAAATGTTGATATAATATTAATGTCTTACGGGATATGGATAACAAAGTTTTACAGTATTAATGAAACTTGAATATTCCAATTGCAAAATTTCCTTTAAGATCCCATAAAAATCTGGTTCGTTGGTCGATTTATAATAGCTTTCACCTTTCACACATACACCATACTTCATAGTTAACTTCAATTTCTCGTGTTCAAAAGTCTAAAAGTTGTAACTACATGTAAAATATATTGGTCAACTCGTAATTTTCACAATCGATCCTATAAAAAGATCGTATAGCCGTAATGGGTGATTGTACATCTCAATCTTCATTACGAACGAAAAAAACGTCAACAAAGCATCAAAATATTATATAAAATAATTTATTTATAGTTAAAAGATATTACCCGTGCAGAGCAGGAATTTTAAATTATTAAATTGAAATAAATAAATAGTTTGAATATAATATTATATGCATAAATTTTAAGTATTATGAAGATATATAGTTGTAGTGGTTAATTATTTAGTTTATAATAATTATATATTAACGTTTAAATATATTCAATACTAGTTAAAAATTAAAAAATGAGTTTATTAAACGTTAGATGGAAATAAAGATTAAAAAATATTTAGTTGAATTAATTAAATAATTTTTTAATACTTTTTGAAGTTATACTTATTTGTTTTTATGACAATTTTTATGAAAATATATTGTGGTATAGTTTTTTAAATATTGTTTCAAGAAATTTATCAAGAGTGAGAGTGATTAAAGAATAAAAACATTTAACTATTTATTGTGATATGATTATATGTTTTTTGTGATTAAATTAAAATAATAATTTAATTTTAAGTAATTAAAACCTTTAAATAAAAGTAAAAAATTTAATAATTGCAGACACATATATATATATAACGAACTATAATATAGAATTAAAAAAATAGAAATGATATATAATTGGTTAAAATTAATTAAAATCATTACTAGAAAATATCTTTTTCTAAGTAACATAAAAAAAGAAATTTGTTTTTAAACGGGGGATTATCAAAAATGCCCCTGTAGGGCTAAAGTGCTTCAAAAATACCCTTGGCTGAAAAAAAAAGTTTCAACTTCAAATCTACCCTTAAAATATTGATAATCCCATGTTACCCTTTACGACATTTTTTCTCTCTCCTCTAGAGCACCTCTAATTCTCGCGCGAAAATTACTGTTCCCCCACACCACAACAGATTCGGCGAGAGTAGCTTGCAATCGGCATCAGATTCGCTGCCAATAGGTTGAAATCCTTTGTTGTCAACAAAGAAGCTTGCAATTAAGCACGTTCCGCAGAAAAACCAGGTGTGTATAGTGAGTTTTTCGTGTTTCTCTTGTGTCTATTGCAATGTCAAAGGTGACAGAGTGGGTCACAGAGTCGTACGGTCGCACTGGGTCACAGTCTCATCGAGGGGTCAAAGGGATCAAAGGTCGTCGCAGGGGTCCAAGGGTAAATGGGTCGAAAAGGGTGAAAGGGTCGCAGGGGTCCAAGGGTAAATGGGCCGCAAAGGGTAAAAGGGTCGCAGTGGTGCAAGGGTCGGATGGGAAAGGGGTCGCAAAGGGTTCAAAGGGTCGCATGGGTCCAAGGGTCGCATGGTAAAGGGGTCGCAAAGGGTTCAAAGGGTCGCATGGGTCCAAGGGTCGCATGGTAAAGGGGTCGCAAAGGGTTCAAAGGGTCGCATGGGTCCAAGGGTCGCATGGTAAAGGGGTCGCAAAGGGTTCAAAGGGTCGCAGAGGTAAAGGGGTCGCAGGGGAAAGGGGTCGCAAAGGGTTAAAAGGGTCGCAAAGGGTTGAAAGGGTCACAGGGGTACAAGGGTCGCA